>OY725322.1:69444317-69976331 GCA_963242795.1 Inga leiocalycina
AGGGATGGAAGCAATCTAGAATCAAGTATATGCCTAATTAAAGTTGTGTTTTGTCTTTTTGTGACTATTTCCTCTGTTTCAAGTCAGTTAATTCTAGAATTCTATGTTTCTTTGTTTTTTTATATGCCACATGCTAGCACTCAACTTCAATTAGGCATGTACTTGGTTCTAGATTGCTTCCATCCCTTGAAACAGTAGCAATTATCTCACTAATTGAGCATGGTGATTAACTTGAGTTTAGGCATATACTTTGTTTTATATAAATAAAGTTTGTTTCAGCCATGCTGAATTAGTCAAATAATTGCTATACTTTGTCTGAGCCTCAACTTTGTTTTAAACCACAATCAACGATTTAGGCATATAGTTTGTTTCAAGAGAACTTATGTTTTATATAAACAGTAGCAATTATCTCACTAATGTGTTTGTGTTGAATAAGAATGGTGATTGGGGCATGTTTTGAGGCTCAAATGTTATGACAATATGATCTGAAGTAAATCATTACAATCTTCTATTTACATTGGAAGGTAAATCGTGAATTTATATTTTGATAAGACATGGTTGTCCGTGATTGTGGTTTTCGAGTATGGCAAGTATAAAACTTTTGGGTTTTTGAGTTTGTTGTCATGGAAGAGCTATTTTAATCCAGTCCCTTATTATGCCCTTTAATGTGTGTATCATCATGGGTTCTATATGTCTTTTTTTTTTCAACATTAGTGGGCATCTGAAGTTATTATGTTCCAATTTTTTAATCTTTTTGGGAAACGATCGATATTTAGATGTCAACATCGTTCTTATTACAGCTCTAGAAACCTACCATTTGAGCTTGGCTATGCTAAAGGAAGAGAAGCGTTACAGTATGCTAGAGTTGTGAATGATGTAAGTGCTTCTTATCTCCCCCTTAACTTATTGTTTTATTTATTTATTTTTTAATGTGTCAATAATCACTTCACCTATGAATTATGTAAACTTTGCTATAAATGGAGAGTCAAAACAAAACTCTGAGTTGTTAAAAGAAAACTCCCACGAACAATTATATTCCAATCTTTAGCAATATCTTCATAGCTAGTAGTGAGATAATTGAATATTGTACTATTGCAAACCAGGAAGTAAAGCTAAAAGTAGCAAGGATACACATTTAAGTAAGTAGAGGAGGCCTCAACTACCAGAAGGGTCTTGCTAAAATAAGAGCACTCTGAGAGGAGATTAGAATCCCTATTTAGGTTGAAAAATAATTCATTTGCCAATTGTATTTTGTACTTTTTATGATTCCTATTAGAATAAGTATTATGAGTTATAAAAGGAAAATTTTTTGATATTTTTGAGGTCTCTTTTGTAGGTTTGTGGACTGCAGGAGCAAGTCTTAATAGTCTGAATATGGTGATATTGAGATCTATGTTACATGAGCTGTTAAGGAATTCAATATTGCAATTGAATTATATTAGTTTTTAAAAAGACTAAAGCCTGAAGCAAAGTTTAGAGACAAGGTAGACCACTTTAACAGTATGTGTTGGAGTAGAAGCATTATTTAATTCGGCATCTTCAATATATGTAGAGGAAATAAGGAGTATTATAAGTTACCTATTTTTGGTTTTGTTTTGAGAGATGTAATAAGTGTGGTAATATAAGTTACCTTTTTTGTGTTTAATGAATTTAATTTCTTCCAATTTTGGAATCATTTATTAATTATATTCATCCTGTGCAACGTGTGAGGAGAAAATACTTGTAATAGTTAATACATTGAGTATATACATCACGGGCATCACGCGGGGGAGTTAATGCTTGTTTTTAACTATAACTAACTTTGATTTGCAGATATAAGACTCACACTCTGATGTCACACATATACCACGACATGATTTGTGGTTGGCCGGCTGCATTAATAAAAAGGGTGACATCCACAGTGAACAAGACAGAAAAGTAGCGGAATATTGTATAAGTTGTTGATTATACATGTAATAAAGATTTACCTTTACTTAAATTAATCTTTTTTATAATAACTACTATTGTTGCAATTGTTTTTGTGATAACGCACAATGACATAAGAGCAGCTAGAGTTGTTGGATTACGTTGGTCGTGATGATTTGCTCATCAAAGCTCTTGGAGCTCCTGAGTATACTAGTTGTGTTCGGGGTATTAGTTTTGTAGTAACCCAAACATCTTTCTTTGGATCCCAAAAATGACCCACAAAAAATGACTTCTTGTAACTAAAGGAGGAGGCTGTTGGCTACAAGCAGGAGATGAGTGCACACACACTTTTGTTGGAGGAGAAAAAAGCGTTATTGAAGGCTCAACTTGATGCCTTACTGCAGTCTAGGCCAGCACGTAGTCTAGTGTGTGCTAGCACAAGTGTGAGGGATAGTTGCCTGTCCACCCCTAAAGTCCCCATTCCTTTGGTAAATAATTTCCTTTATAGTTAACTTTTTCTTACGTTATACATTAGTGTACCTGAATATATTAATTATACGTTTTATAGGGCAAGTCGGATTGTAGGCTACATGTTGATGAGTCTTTTAGGCCCACAGTTGCTGTTGACATGGCCTACAACACCGACCATGATATATTTCATAATTCACAGTTGCCCCTAAACACACTTCGAGTAAGGGTTGATGTATGCACAAACGGTAATGCCCTCCTACCAATCCCTTCTTAGGATGAATATACAATGGTCAACGAAGTTGTCGGTGGTTATGTTGCATGACCCATAAGTCTGATTGAGTCATATCACAATGTAGTTAATTACAATTCTTTCTACCTTTTATGCACTACTATCTACAATTACATGATTTAATTTCATGATTAATTTGGTAGGTTTTTAGTCGCCATAAAGGAAAAATAATTGAAGGGCTTGGGAAAAACTCTAACTATTCAGCAACCTAACAGAAGTCCTAGCCCTCAACCAGTAACAGAAGTAACAGACACATGGGCTCATATTGCCAACAATTGGCATTGTTGGCACCACATTTGAGCATACAAGGAGGTCAGGAAATACCTATCGATGGGAAAATCTATCACACAAAGATAAATGATCATGTCGATGGTAGTGTACTGGATGACGTGATTGGTCATAGATGGGTTAGTGCGACGGCCATCAGCATGTGGATTAGGTACTCTATCATCATCATCATCTATGACTCTTATTATTATTCATCATTTAATTTTATTTTTATTTTTAATGACATTATTTGTTTTCTATAAAAGCACTTGTACCACGATCTATTAGTGGGAACATCAGTCATGAATAGATTTGTATTTGTCAACCTATACCTCTTTGGACAGAAAAGAGGGAGTGATTTGGAAGGACAATCTAACGATCTTAAGGACATCTTCATGTGGAGAGCAACCCCAAATATGCTCTTTATTTTGCCATACAATCTGGGGTAAGTTGTAATATCCCAAAAAGCGATTAAGGGCTAATGACTTCAAAAGTGACTGTAATTATTGTTAAATAAACATTTTTGGAGAATGAGTGATGGGAATTTGGATGTTTTAATGATTCCAATGGCTTCCTTGTGAAAATTCGTGTGGGGAGAGTGTTTATTGTGAAATTGGAACCATTGGGAACAATTGTGCAAAAGTTGGAAACTTGTCCATTGAAACTCTGTACAGGGCAGTTGATTTGTATGGACGTTTTAAATAGTCAAATGGTGTCTAAAAATTCTGAAATTTTCCAGTCTTAAATTTCACATGCCAAGCTACAAAATGGACATATAATTTGTGTCATTTCAATTTGTGAGCTAAGCGTTATGATTTTCCAAAGTTTGGGATGGAAACTGGAATCTGTTTTGGAGCAGTATGGACTTTTGTGCAATTCTGTATTTTTGAGGTTATTAAATGCAGTGATCCATATTTTTCCAATAAAGAGGACTTAACTAGCTTTCCATTGGCATTGGGATCACCTTATTTTGATTTTTCTAGAATTAGTTATGATTTTTCAAAATTTTGACAGAAATCTGCCAGAATTTTGTAAAAATCTGAAATTGATGGAAATTTAGTAAATAATTAGAAAATAATATTATATTATATTAAATCATCATCCACCTCCTCCAACAGACCAAAACCGTGATATTCAGCTGCAACAAGAGAAAGAAGGTGTGAGAAATTCTAGAGAGAGAAGGAGAAGAGAACTTGTACGGTAAGTCGATTTCTTCAGTAAATCCTTACCTAACGCATATAACTCCGCTCCTAAGCTATTCTTCTATATTCTTCAAGGTTTGTGGAGCACAAATTTGGGTGTTCTAAGGCTAGGGTTTTCATCCACCTTGAGGAAAAGCTAGTGGGAGCTTGAGGTAACTTCCAAACTTTCGTATATTGCTTATTCTGGCTGCTGTGGGCAATTTAATCGGTGAAATTTTGCCGGATTGCCATTGGTTTTAAAGTTTGGAAATGATATGGCCTAGGGGTTATGCTGCCCAAATTGGGTCTTAATGTTAGTTGTAACCTAATGTAATGATTAATAAAGTGGTTAGGAGTAGAGAGGAACACGTTTACGAAGCCGAAACCGAAAAACACCGATTCTTCCCAAAGTATGCCAAGATTTCGGCCAGGGCTAGATCTGAGTGTTAGAGTTGGATTTTCAATGATTTGATGGTTCCATTGAGTTCAAGAGCGAAAATTAGGTGGGGTTACAGTTGGTCACTTTTTCGGAAAAGGCCGAAAAAGCATAATTATGAAAACGCCCCTAAAACCCTTAAAGTGAGGCTGCCAAGGGTAATGTTGTAATTTGACATTGAATTTGATAATTTTGAGTTCAGAAATGGATTCCTTGGGCGAAAATATGTTAGAATAGCCCATGTCAAAATTTCAGGAAAAGTACAGCCGGACCGGGTACGGCCGGGCCGGGTCCCCGGGGGCACTTTTTGTAAATTTTCATAATATGCTCATATAACCCCCAGAAACACTATGGAAGTGTCTAAATTTTATTTTGGAATTCTAGGACTAAGTTGTGAGCCCAGTGGTTAGCACGTTTTACGATGCACACTAAAAGGTGGTCTTTGAGATAGTACTCCCCAACCCTTTAGGCATGTGTCTAGGCTTCTAGTAGCCACCTAAAGAGTCCAAGTGATAACTAACTTTAAATGTTTTGAAGGTGAGAATTTAGAATAGAGAATAACCTGTCGTCCTTGACTTTGGTTTATAGGGTTCGACATTTGTCCTATTCGCAAGCAACCTGTGCCGGCGCATGTCAGGAAAGAACAAGGTAGTGACTCTTTTCCCTTATACTATATGTGATACATGGTATGTTTGTTTGATCATTATTTGTGAGTCTATCACCTGCGGCCCATCGGTGTTGACGGTGGGAGGATCGTACCTTCGGGGCGGTGGAATCCGGGGGATGAGACTATGTGAAAGCCATAAGGCTATATGTGAAAGCCAAAAGGCTATTTGTGAAACCTTCACCCGTGACCCATCGGTGTTGACGGTGGGAGGACCATGCCTTCGGGGCAGTGGAATACGGGGGATGAGATTATGTGATTATGTGCTTATGTGGCAGCCTGCGTGCTGTGCTTTATGTTGTGATGCTGCTTGATGATTTTCTTGCATGCTTTGTGATTACATGTGGTATGAGTGATTTGTTACTACTGGGATTCTTTTGAATCTCATTCTTTCCATTGACAAACCTTCAGATAGGGCAAGTGGTTCTAAGGGAAAGGAGACGACCAAGGGCGGATAAGGCTCCTTAGGGAGATTTATATTTTGGTATTGGATATCATGTTTTGTTTAGAGATCACCGTATATCTTATAAATGTTGTTTTGGAGATAGTGGTATAATCGCCTAATGGGAATTTATAAACCTTTAGTTTATGTATGAAACCTGAGGGTTGCCGGGATTTTGTTGTATACTCTGATATGTAAATGTGATGTAACTGCACAGGGTAATTATATTCGAGTTGTGGAATTTGAGACCAGGGTAAGGCAGAATCTTTGAAAATATTTGTGAAAACCCTTTCGTAAGGAAGGGATTGTAAATGAGTTTGATTATTATTAGTCTCTATTTCATTTTAAAATACGTATTTTGAATCATAATTACGAAGGGGGTTACATTTTTGGTATCAGAGCTGTAGTTCCTGGCAAAGGTAGAGTTGCTAGGATAGATCCCTTAGTTGGCTTTAGGGATAGAAGATCATTTGTGAATAATTGTTGTGTATGCACATGTACGTTCTATTGATATGGATATATACAAGACTTGTGAATATATGTGCATGCTATTTTTACTATATTAATGGGGTAAGTTATTTGTAGAATGAAGAAAACTAGAGAACGCCCCAATACTCAGCAAGTAGACCCTGAGGTGGAGGTGGTCAATGATAATCCACCGGACCCGATGCAAGAATTGATGGGTCTGATTAAAGATCAGAGGGACATGATTGCTGAGCTGAGAGAGGAGCTCAGAGAAGAGAAGGCTAAAAGAAATGAGGGACAAGTTCCGTCTACACAAGAGGAGACCCAAGAGGGGACTCATAGGGAAGAAACTGCGGAAGGGTCGGTATGACCACTTGAGTCACTTCTTCACGCCGGACCAAACCAAGAGTCGCATGGAGTTCCAATTAGAGAGGAAAGAGATATGCAATTTTGGGTTTCAAGATTCTGTAAGCACTTGCCTCCCGCGTTCAGAGGGAGATTTGATCCCCAAGCAGCTGAAGATTGGTTGAACAGGCTGGAAAAGATATTTGAGGTCCTTGGGTGCCCGGATGAGGTGAAGCCACGTCTTGCAGTTTATAAGCTCGAGGGGGATGCAGATCGTTGGTGGCGGAACATTGCCTTAACGTTGAAAAGCAAAAATCTACCATTGACTTGGGAATTGTTTCAACAAGAATTCAATGAGAAATACTTTCCCAAATCAGTGCGGCTCGAGATGGAAACTGAATTTTTGAACATCAGACAAGGGGACACGGAGACCTTTGATGACTATCTGTCCTGTTTTATCCGTTTGTCTCGGTATTCTTCTTATCTTCAGAAGGCAGATAATGAAGAGTTGAGTGTAGACATGCTTATTCGTGGTCTGCGACGAGAGCTGAGGAAGAGGTTAGCTACACACTTGTTCACCAACTTTAATAAGGCGGTGGAAGAGTGTAGAATCACAGAAAATAATTTAAGGGAATTGTATCCTGCCAAAGCTCCTGGTAATCGCAGTGAACCTAGTAAGGGTAATACTTCCCAGAAGCGGAAGGGCCAGGGATCTTCTTTGTCCCGGGGTACTAGTAAGAAGCCCTACCATCCTAAAGATCGGGAGCCCCAGAAATCTTTGATAGAATGGGTTTGTCGCCATTGCAACAAGCCACACTACGGTAGAAATTGTCGGGGCGAAATGATCTGCTTTAATTGCAAGTAACCAGGCCATCTTTCTAGAGATTGTCGGCGGCCTCAGGCAGAGCAGCGACCGAGGACTCAGAGTCGAGTATTTGCCATGACTTATGAGGAATCCCGAAAGTCCCCTGATCTTA
Source organism: Inga leiocalycina (assembly GCA_963242795.1). NCBI lineage: Eukaryota > Viridiplantae > Streptophyta > Magnoliopsida > Fabales > Fabaceae > Inga > Inga leiocalycina. The sequence continues at coordinate 69,451,760 of OY725322.1, forward strand.
TTCAAGGTAAAATTCTCCTTGATGGTAATGTGTTACAAGCGTTGTTTGATTCGGGTGCGAGTCACTCTTTCATTGCTTATGATTGCGTGAAGCGCCTGGGTATACATGTACATAAATTTCCCTTTGATTTAGTTGTGTCGACGCCAATGGGTGTCAAGGCTATAGCTGTCGAAGCCTACCTAAATTGTGTCATAACTGTGAAGGGGCACCAATCCATTGTTGATTTGATTTGTCTGCCGCTCTATCAATTAGAAGTCATTTTGGGTTTCAATTGGTTGATGGCAAATAATGTGCTATTAGATTGTGGGAATAAGAGGATAGTTTATCCTGTTTCTCAAAGTGTTGAGGATGTGAATAGCAGTTTGAATTTCCTTTCAACGGCCAAAGCTGAGAAATATTTAGAGAAAGGTTGCCAGGGGTATATGGTGTTCTTTTCTATTCAAGGAGAGACTAGAGAAACTTTGAGCAGTATACACGTGGTAAATGAATTCCCTGAGGTATTTCCTGATGACCTTAGTGGATTGCCTCCAGAAAGGGAAGTTCAATTCCCAATCGAGATTATGCCTGGAGCTGGTTCTATTTCAAAGGCCCCATATCGTATGGCCCCAAATGAAATGGCGGAATTAAAGAAGCAGATTGAAGACTTACTTGAGAAAGGGTTCATTAGACCCAGTGTGTCACCTTGGGGAGCTCCAGTGTTATTCGTCAAAAAGAAAGATGGGAGTCTACGTTTGTGTATTGATTACAGAGAATTGAATAAGATTACTGTTAAGAATAAGTACCCTCTCCCAAGAATCGATGACCTTTTAGATCAACTGTCTGGTTCGTGTGTGTTTTCAAAGATTGATCTAAGGTCAGGATATCATCAGCTGCGTGTGAAAGTAGAAGATGTTCCGAAAACTGCTTTCAGAACTAGGTATGGGCATTATGAGTTTCTGGTGATGCCATTTGGGCTAACCAATGCACCTGCGGTATTCATGGATTACATGAACCGTGTCTTTCGACAGTATCTAGATCAGTTTGTTGTTGTGTTTATTGATGATATTTTGATATACTCCAAGAGTATGGAGGAGCATGAGCATCATTTGAGGATTGTGTTGAACATCTTGCGTGAGAAGCAGCTTTATGCCAAATTGAGTAAATGCGAGTTTTGGTTGCCAGAAGTAAAATTCTTAGGCCATGTTATCTCGCAAGAAGGGGTCTCTGTGGATCCCAGTAAGGTGGAAGCAGTACTGGAGAGCCATCATTGAGGATTGTAATGTTGTCTCTGAAATTCCTACAATGGCTAACGGATCATAGCTTATCAATGACAAGTGAGAGAACCATCATTGATAAGTTATGAGACTTTTCTAATATTATTTTCCTTAATTGGGACTTTAATGTGATTTTCCCAAAAAGTTTGGTTTAAAATATAAGTCACTTGTAGGAAAATTAATGATTTTTTTCTAAATTTTATCCCTATTTAATTTCTATTGGAAAGAGAGAATAGAGGAGAGAAATGTGTGAAAATAATTTGTAGAGAGAGATATACAAAAGTATTTAATAAGGGGAAATGTAGAAAATTTCATCAATTTAATGCCTTTTTTTTTGTTTTGAAAATGAGGTACAAGAGTTGTAGGACAAAACTCATGTATATACAAATAAATCAGAAATTAGAGTACATGAATTTTCCTATATCAATAGCGGAAGACTTATAAAAATTACCTCTTGTCATTGCTAAACTTTGATCAGACATAGTGTTAGATCTCATGTTTTGATGATAACAAAAGTATGGTTTGAAAAGGAAATAATTAATAAACAAGTTTGAACAAAGTAATGACAGGAACAAGCATCACTTGAAGTAAGCATTGGAGTAATGAAGATAGACCAAGAGAAAATGCTGAGGAACTTGATCAGAAGCAAGTTTTCTAAGGCATTACTCGAGTAATGAGACAAAACTTGAAGTAACCAGAGACAACTTCCAGTAAACTCCCAACGTTACTCGAGTATAGTGTAAAAATTTTCAAGGTGCTCTCGGCCTGCCAATGTTACTCGAGGAGCTACTCGAGTAACCAAGTAAAAACTTGGAGTTGCTCTCGGCCTGCCAATGTTACTCGAGGAGCTACTCGAGTAACCATGTGAAAAACTTCCAGTTGCCTTCAAGTTTCCAACGATACTCGAGGAGCTACTCGAGTAACCCTGTTTCTGAAAATGTGGAGCTCTCAGCACTTAGTACTACTGCTAATGTTACTCGAGGAGCTACTCGAGTAATGCACTAAGGTAAGTTAAAACTTGAAGGTGGTACCCGATTAACTTGATTTCTTTTTATCTCATTTTCGTCAAGTTCTTACTCTAGTATGCAAGTATCTAATGTTGTATGTTAAGTCGATTCCTCGAGTAACTACCCGAGTATGCAGAAATATTTTCAAGGTAAACCTCAAGTCATTACCAGGGTAAGTGATGCACAAGAAGTACAATTACTCGAGGTGGTACCCGAGTAACCTATGCAAAAATTGGTGGTTTACTCGAGTCTATACCCGAGTAACAAGGTAAGTGCTCTCGGCCTTGAAATCCTGCCAACATTACTGGAGTAGAGCATCGAGTAACCATAAGTTTATTTGAAGATTTACTGGAGTTGGTACCCGAGTAACTCATAAAGTTATGAGTGCATTACTCGAGTAGGTACCCGAGTAAACAGATATTTCCAAAGGTTTGAAAATTGGTTATTCCATGCACTACCCGAGTATTCTTGTATTTGCTCATTGACTTGAAGTTAATTTAAGAATTCCCGATGATACTCGAGTAAGTACTCGAGTAACCTTCATGTGATACTCGAGTAAGCAGACCCAGAAAGTTTGAAATCATTTCAACGGTCATTGTTCTGTTTCCTATTTGATTTACTTTTCATTATATTAGTGTACTTAGCATTTCAACAGGTAAACAATGAAGAGATCTTACCAAATAAGAAAAGTCAAAAGCAATGCTCAAATGTCACCGACCGTCACCTACCATAACGTATGTTTTTCAAAAACTGGAAAAGTCAATAATGGCTGCGCACGCTCCAACGGACATGAAGAAATATGTTCCAGCAATCATTACCAACGTATCTATATATATGTGGACATCTGAACAGAGAAATACACAAGTGTAACACCCTGCTTTTAAACACGTGATTATAACTCGATATTAGGTAATTAAATTAGATTAGAGACCGTCGTATGGTTTAAAACTCATTTAAACTTCCCTCTAGCAGTAGGGACTTTACGAAATTTTCAAAACTTCATTCCTCTTCCAGTCTCAAGTTCAATTTATCGAATATAATCACCTGCGCAGTTTATATACATTTACGAATAACAGAGTGTATAACCAAACTCCCGGCAACCCCCGGGTTCAACTACATACCTAGAATTCCAAATCCTGTTTAGGGATTACAACCAAGTATTTCAAACTATATACATCTCCAAAACATAATACAGTAATCCCTACCCAAAATGAATAAACCAACAAAACTATACTAATGTCCCTAAGAAATTCTAACCACTTCGGGTCACGCGCTTCTCCTTGGAGCCAGCCGCCCTGTCTGAAAGGTTAGTTTAAAGGAAAGAATGAGATTCTAAAGAATCCCAGTAGTAACTAAGCAATTAGACCACACACAAGCACATAGCATGTAAGCAAATCATCATACAACAGCAGCACATATCACACTCCAGCCTCCTCCCCTTTCTCCGCCGGGAAGGCACACTGCCTAACCCGAACCGTTGTTAGCTACTCAGGGACTATTGGCGTGGCAGTGCATACATATAGCCTTATAGCACATAGCTATCCGGCTTCACAAACGGCTCGTCAGCCTCACAAATAGCCTTTCGGCTCATAACCGACCTTTCGGCCCACAACCGACCTTTCGGCCCACAATCAGCCTCTCGGCTTTCATGTCACATAATCACACCTCATCCTCATCCCCTTTCTCCGCCGGAAAGACACACAGTCTTTATCCGAACCGTTGTTAGCTACTCAGGGACTATTGGACTGACGGTGCTCACATATATCCACATAAGTCGCAGCATACGAACTTATCGCAAAGCAATGAAAATACACACATACGATGCATCACATATGGTACGAAAGAAAAGTCACTACCTGATCCTTTCCTGATGTCTCTGGGCACAGTAGGCTCACGAGGATAGCAGATATCAAATCCTATAATCAAAATAGGGACATTTGGTTAATTTCCTTTTCCAAGTTCTTACTTCAATATAACTCTAAGTTGGTATTCATTTGGACTCTTTAGATGGCCATTAAATGCCTAATCATATGCCTAAAGGGTTAAGAGAAACTACCCCCAAAGACCCCTCTTTGAAAAGCTAATCATTGATTTTTGGGTCCTCTCACTCGAGCACAGAAGGCCGTGCTCGAGCATGACTCTCGCTCTCACTCAAGCACACATGCGAGTGACCTCCCGCGAGTGCTTGCCCGAGAGCAACCTCCTCTACAAATCCACACTCTCACTCGAGCACAAGAGGCTGTGCTCGAGCAGAGACCCCGAGCACACTCGAGCACCACAAGAGTGAGGCCTGCGAGTGACAACCCGAGAGCACATCTCAACCTCTTCTTTCACCTTCACTCGAGCACAAACGCTTGTGCTCGAGCACTGACCCTCAGTGCTCGCGAGCACAAGGCAGCGAGTGCCTACCCGAGAGCACCCCAACTCCCAGGCAACAGACTCACTCGAGCACAACCCCAGTGCTCGCGAGTGATCCCTCAATGCTCGCGAGTGCCAGGCGCACTCTTGGCAATCACTCACGAGTGATATCCTGAGACACTCACCCGCAGCACCAAAAAGGCACCCTCACTCGAGCACAAACATGCTCACTCGAGCACGTTCATCCTGTGCTCGAGTGAGTTCTTCTCTCACTCGAGAATTCACACCAGATACCCATAACGCAGAAACTGACATGGTTTACCAGAATTCACCAAATGAATTCCAATGGTTCCCTAACTCATACCATTACTCATTCTCTCATATATCATCACAAGGAACCCATTGACAACCATAGACAACCCAAATTTCCACTCAACAACAAGATCTCATCTCTAAACCATAAATCCACCAAAACCACAACTTAACACATTTCCCTTATTCAACTTCAAATCAATTTCTAATCACTCCCAAGTGTCAAAACTGACCAAATGAACAGTGACACTCTCATCAAAGACTACCCTTCATTTAACATCATAATTAAGTCTAATTTCCAGATTTCTCATTGGTTAAGCAAACATCTTGACATATATATCAAAATGCATTACAAACCTACCTCTTCAACTTGCTGAATTCAGAACTTGGATTCCTCAACTTTCAAAATCCCTCAATTTGCCACACACCACAAATCCAAAGTCTGAAAACATGGAAGTAAAGCTCTTACCCTTTTGAACAATATCAATGAAGGGTAATTAAGCATATAAGATCATTTACCTTGATTAGTTGCAAGCCCTTATTTCCTCTTTCTTGTTTGCTCGCCGGAAATGGAGGAAAGGGAGAGAGAAAGTGAGTAGGTGAAAGAGATGATCATTCCTTCCCTTCCTTCCATGCACTTGGCCGACTAAGAGGGTGAGAGAAAGAGAGTTTGAATATGTTGACTCATCCAATGGCTCTCATTTGGACACTTGTCACCATCTCATCCTTCCCACTATAATTTCATGTAAACTCATCCACACTTGATTCCACCCCTTTAACTTTCAATCTCAACCATTAATTTTGATTACTAAGGGGTTTTCCCATTAGTAGTTAACCAGACGGTTGGTAAATTTACCGTTTTACCCCTGATTAGTACAATACTCATTAAATCATCACTAATGCTCTTTATATCATAACACACAACATATACTTCAAATATGCTTAATTAACATTAATTACATCTTTTGAAGTTACTAATCCTTGATTACAAATCAGGATATTACACAAGAACACACTTACGAACGTATCATCAAGTTCATTACTCTGTTTTCCATTATACTTGTGATTCTATGCTTCAGTGATTCTTATTTACTCTGTAAGAGAGATATTTCATTCAAACTCAATATTTGTTATTGAGGTAACTTAAGGTTGTGGAACCTTGAGTTGGGATTGAATTACAACTTGTAAGGGGGAGCGAGTGTCCAGGTGTAAGAACTTGCTTGTACCGAGGTGCCAAGAACCCACTGAATCTTGGAAGTTATAGTGAAACTCTCAGAGAAGCTCTGAGGACTGGACGTAGGTCAAAGTGGTTGTGGCCGAACCAGTATAACTCCCGGTGTACACTTCGGTGATATTTCTCCTTACTCTTTCATGTTTTAATTTCAACGTCAAATTTTATATTTACAACGAAATTTTTAAGATCACCCAATTCACCCCCCCTCTTGGGTGAAACACTTGCTCTAACACATAGAACTCCCGAATCCTAATGAAAGAGAGCTGCAATAAGAATTGAAGACAGAAGATAATTGTCATGTCTCTTTTTGACTGGCTGTGGGGTGCAGCGATGGCAACTGGGTTAAGAGCCGTTGCCAATCACGGAACCTCAGATGAGGAGATTAGGTTTTCCTTACACTCCTCTCATTTGGCCATAAACTTAAGTGTGTGTTTTCCACCATTAGAAAAATCACATTAATAGCTAATAATCCTAATCTTGAATTGGGCCTAAATCTTACTTATGGGCCATACTTAGTACATTTTAATTAATTACCTAATTAATAATAACTAATAATAATTATAATATATTAAAATATCTAACATTCTCCCACTTGGCCCATAACTATATGTCAGTTGCCCTATTCAGATTAATGAAGGCTATGCTGCAAGAATCATGGCGATAATAAGTCCTATTAAGTTGAGTATTATCTTCTATGTATTATGTAGCAGCACCCTTACTTAATGGGTTAAAACTAATTGAATAAACCTTACATGTTTATTCAGTTCCTACTTAAATGTTTGTCAATCTCGATGACTAGGTTCCAATATGAGACAACAAACTCTAACTTGAACTTCATTTGACAATACCTTATTTAGATCACTCAATGTGATGCATCTTATAAATAAGGTATTTGATCCTTTAATGTCTCTAAATGCATGCAATTCATTTAAGGGTCTATACTCTATGTGTTTATGACCCATTGACTTTATGGTCACACAGTACCCTTAATTAAAACCACATGATAAAATTCTTTAACCAAAAATATTATAACTTGCCTACAAGAATGACTAGATTAAGCAATTCATGGTGAAACTAAGCAATCAGTGACTACTTAGCAATCTTGTATTCCTCCATGATGCATTTTGTTTAGTAAACATAAAAATGCATCATAATGTTAACTATTTTACTGTTAACACATCATACTAAACAAAATAAATCTAATCATTCTTCTATATGTAGAGCGTGAGACTTAATGTATATTTTTATAATGTACTTCATGACCTACAGCTTTTCAATTGTTATTCAAGCAATAATATGCTTGATAATCCTCCTAAAGTTCCCTTGCAATGGGATTTCCTGTTTGTATGCACATTCAAGCAAGCCTGCACCTAGGAAACTAAATTAGAAGGAATGAAATATAATGATATTAGAGGTATATGGACAATTAAATCATGTTCTCATAATAGATGTTAAATATAGCAACCACCGTCTATCCATAAATGTTAAAATACTCTTGATTATAGGTTACACATGACATTCTCAAGTATTTTAAGAATAATCTCTCTATATATTCTAAAAGAATACTACACTTAACCTAGTCATATCACAAATTTGAACAATGGTGATTTTGTTATGCGTAACACCTTGACAAAATTCTCAAGCAAAAAGTGAATCATCATTTTGTTCAATATAGATGACTCAACTCCCACTAATCTAGTGATACAAACAAGACTATGATACTTTCAACCTTATCATGTATGTAATTGCATCATAACACCTTATTTTTCACTAATAATGTGAGACATGCTTGTGAGGACAGTTTCTCATTTTTGCTAACTAAATTCTCCTCATAGTTTTGTGACCTTTCTTTCAATTTACATACATCTCTCCTTGTTACTTTCATAGAAAGATGCCAATGGAATTTAAGGTCACTCTCATTATTTATGCGCTAGTCAGATTACTTGAAGTACATGATGTATAGTTGGTAGCAATTGCCAAATTTGAATTATCATTGGTCTTAACCCAATCTCCTAGCAGATTGAAGTTATATAATAAGAGCACTATCTATCAATTTGGAATATCCCTTGCTTGTTTCGGGATATTTTTCCTAATAATTGATAGAGTCCTTAATGTTGATGCTTCTTATTTCAAGCTTGACCAATTGAGAATTTCATTACTTCATTATGTTTCACATTTACCTCAAGGAGAAGAGTATCATCTAAAACCAATGTTCCATCATGATTAGAGGTTACAATCTGTTATGTGTGACCATCTTGAATAAGTTTGATTACTCCCACTAATCATACAATTTCTTAATAATTTGGCATTTCAAAATTACTACACAACTTCTAAAATCAAATGGATAGCTCAATAAAATTCCCAAGATCTCTCTGCATCTTCACCAAAATATGTAGTCTTTGTTTTCCATCCACACTCTTTCATTTATAAGACAATTCTATATAAACTGAGCTTCCAACTTTCAATTTTTAAAAGGGTTTAAACATAATTTTGTTGGAAACTCAACTGAAATATATAGTTGTCTTGAGTGCATTCTTTAAGAGGAAAACATATAGGCCAAATTACTATCCTTAGTCATGTACCCATCATATCGTCCATCTTTTCTAATTGACTTCACTATATTACCCACTTCTACTTTATATTCTCTAAAAGTGTCAAATTACATAACTTAATTATAAAGCAAAAGATGTTCAGATATTTGAAGAGTCAACTAAAATCAAGATGAACTATTTCATCTGTTAGAACAAAACCAAAAGCAAGTATATATCCACTACTACCTCCAATCAAGCCAGTAATCATAGACAAGTTAAACTTAATATGTCTATTGCTTTATGGCTTGAGGGTTGGTGCCCTAATTTAAAATCTCATGCTTTTCCAAAAAGGAGCAAAATTTATCTATACATATTTACAATGAATACTTAATATCCATGTATGTATTCATGAAAAGGAGTAAGAATTCATGAGATAATAAACAGAAGATTGGTTCCACCAATATTAATGGAGACATCTTACCCTATGATAGAGAATCACTTAATAGTCAACAAAACAATGCAATAACATTTATGAGAATTTCTAAATATGTCTCTCAGCCTATCAACAACCATTGACTTTGTTCCATTCTTTATATACTTATAACCAGCTTTTAACTGAGATTACTTTATTAAGACAATAATGTTATCTCATTTCTAATGCTAGTATTATAAATACTAGAACTTTTCTTAATGTCAATTTTATCTTAATGGTAGGAGTTCTCCTTATGGGCTTAATTATGTCTAATAAATTATATCAAATTAAATAATTGAACAGATAATAACCATGCTACAAAGTCAAAATTAAAACATGATTACAAAATTACTATAAGAGAAAAGTAACCATCACATATAAGTGTATGTTTACCAATGTAAATCATACAATTATAAATTCGTATAACTAAAGTCTACCTGTGGGTAAAGGCATTAGCATAACATGAATTTATCTCAAATTGGTGAAACTAGAATGCAGTTATATCCCCTAATACCTGTAGGCTACTTAGAAAATATATTGTTGTTCCATTCCATCCTAATTAAAACCATGATTATAATTATCTACATGTAGGCAAAGATTAATTATAACCACACATTTAATTACAATTGACATTTTAAAATCTTTTTGTGATGTATTTTGTTTGTTCGAACAAAATAGAGTGTATGTGCCTAGTGAGGATGTTGTGGCTCTCCTCGATTCTACATACTCATCACTAAGACATCACACCATTGTGCATATTAATTGTACATATAATCATAATTGATATCATAGAAAATTGTGTGATTAAATATGCATACAACATGTGCATAAGGATGCTAAAGCTATTCCTAAAACAAAATATGTATGCTAATAACTAATATCGAATTTGTACAATTTAAATGCATATATATATACAGACAATGTCAATGGGAATCTTAATTAATTATTTTAATCAACTTCTAAAAATTAATATTTTAAAATCCATATATGATTATTTATGCATGTTGTAAGAGGGCGCTGTAGCTACCACTCGAACACACAAGTTAATCATAAATATCAATTATGTGCATTTAAATTATGTATATGCACAGCTTCATGGAGGACTTAACCAATTAATTTAATCAACATAAGTGACTAAATATAATCCTCCCACTTTGATTAAATTAATTATCAGAAAAACAACATATTGGTATATCTTAAATAACGGTCAACTAAATGGTCCAAACATTTCCCCTTCCCTATGCTCATGAAGAGAATACTCTGTGCTTCTTTATTCTTTGATGATCAACATGAGAACTAAGTACCCTTTCATTACCCACCATTGAGTGCGATTGCTCCTCTTTTACTTCTAACGTGTGTAGTGATGGTTCGAGCCATCACTTCCAATCTATATAAACTCCCAATTTCTTTATATTTATTGTCCTCCTCTGTTCTTTCAATCACCAAGATGAAACGCCATGCTGAAGACTTGCTAGAAAATCCACAGCATCATCCTCCTCCTCCACCCCCTTCCCTTCCTCCACCACCTGCTTCTCCCCCTTCTCCTTCACAACCTGCGCCTCTGCCTCAAGTGGAGGCAATGATGCAGCATGCAAAATGTATTGACCATGCAGTGAAAAGGCTGGTTGGATATTTGTCGAGTATGAATAGGAAGGCCAATCTCATATTTTTTGAGTATGGGATTGACCATCATGAAATTGACATACTCGCAGATGATTCACGCCACTCCTCTAGTGACTAGTAGTGTGATGATATGTAGTTTGCTGTGAATTTATGAAACTTCTGATTCATTCAAATTGAACAAAACTAAATTTTCTAAATTTGTAGCAAACCAAAAAATTAACAGGAAGTTCCTAAAATGTAATTATTTAGGCACTAGCTGCCCAAAATTTTGTTTAAAAAATAACATACCTTACTGTTATTAACTAATAACTGTGATATATGAATATATTAAAACAATAACATAACTCACGGTTATTAATAAATACCGTAATAAATATAAACAAATAAATAACATTTTTCTCAATGCAACTATCATATAAAGTTTTCAGCTCGATAACCCACAAAATCATACCTTTCCTCTTCTATCTAAGCTCCTGAAATAGAACACACTTGACACTTAGTCTTTAAGAATGAAACCCTCCAATATTGTAACCCTAGTACTCTTATGGTCTTTTTTTGGCCATCGAGAGTTATTTTTGGTCGAGCCCCACTATAAAAGCCTTTGGCTCACTTCTCAACCACAGTCGCGCTAGCTAATACCTTTACACTTGTTTCAGTGACTGTCGAGTGAGTTGCTTTCACTTGCCCTAACTCGTGTTTTTGTTGTTGATGAGCCCTAACTAGGTCATAATCCTTTGGTGCACTATTCTCCTTATTCAATTGTAGTGCCTTTGTGAAGTCACGATGTGATAAAGCATTCAAGGTGACATTGAGTTGCTTTCTTAAAGTTATGTTTTTTTTGGAAAACATATTGTTGCTTTGATCGAAGGTTTATTTCCTGTAATAGGAAGTTGTCAACCTATTACTTTGACTAAAGGTTCATACTTTATTGATCTTTTTTGAAGTATCTTTTGGACATATGATCCCTAAGGAAACTACATCTCCCTTTTCAGAAGTTTTCCATATCTCTGGAAGTTGCTTCAATAAGTTCAATAGGTGTAATGAATCAGCTAGTTCATGTGTATGATGAGAGTCATACATGAACAAGCTCTGTGAACAAACTAGTTCAGATGTACTGAGAGTCATACACGAAACTATGTGAATAAACTAGTTCTGGTGACATATTGAATTTATTGTTGTGAAGTTATGTTGTTTTTTTGGATATCCCTTAGTGCTCTAATTGAAGGTTCATGTCTTGTTTTTCTATTGAGCAGGTGGCACCAACTTAAACACGATGAAGTTCGACATTATGATCAGTCCTAGACCCTTCAATGTGGGAGTTTTTGAGCAACTTGGTCTCGTCTCTATATATATAATAGAGTAGTACTTCCCACATCAAGTAGCGATACAATTTGGATGGATTAAGATTTTCTGGGCTTTATGACTCAAATAAATAGCACTCCTGATCTACATATATAATAATGTAAGGGTTCACCTATACCTTGTGTCTCTTGAGCAATTAAGTCTAGAAAGTAAAGAAAGATGGGGTAAAAAAGTACCTCGATCAGAAAGGGCGTAGGAGTTATGCAAACCTTTGCACTCAAGTGTTTTCATATCCCCTCCTTTTTTTATTAGGGGTATATGTTTCTTCCCCAGAGTTCATTGATTTCTAGGGTTAATTCTTATGAAGAGACACAATTATATATAGGTTAGTAGTTACGTTATAACTTATATACATCAATAGTTACCCTTGATTCTCCCCATAAAGCCCGAAATGCCTTAATTCAACACAAATTACATAGCAACTTGATGTGGAAGGTATTGTTGTTCCATTATATATAGAAGAGGTCAACTAGCTCAGAAACTCTCACTTGAAGAGTCTTATATCCATATATCATAGTTATTATATAAAAACCGTCATGCATTGTAAATGTTCATAGTTCTTATTATTTAATACATAATGGTTGTCTACATGAGACTGTTATTAAATTTTATTAGAAGTCATGGTTCTTTTCTACACCGTTGTGTATGCTTTTGAATAAATAATGGTTGTTAAAAAGGGACTATTATGTATGATGCAAGCATTACCATATATTATGATGGTTGTTTACTTGTGCTGGTTGATTATTATCACAACAATGGACAAATCATGGCCTCACCAAACCTCAATATAATACATAATTGGTGTTATATTGTAACTGTTATAATAGGTTCATAATAAATAATGGTTCAAAACCATAATGTATCTGTGTCGAGCTTTTATAATGCCCCATATATGACGGTTAGGAACATTTAATAATCGTCATGTATCATGATTTCTATAGTAGTGAATGTATATGTTGAAGTTAGATTAAATTGAAAAATAAAGCATGTATGGCACTTAATAGGTAAAGATACAAGGCATTTGGATATAGAATTGAAATTTTAAAATTTATCCTTGAAGCATTTTTTTTGTACTGCAGCTATTTAGATAAGAAGAAGTTGGAATTTTGTAATTCCATTCTTATTTGTATAGTAGCTATTTACCTAAGAAGGAGCTGGAATTTTGTAATTCCATGCTTATAAATGAATTCCTTATGTCAAATTGTGTAGGATAGGCATGGGGAATGAATTTACAAGAAAATAAGAAGGTTAAAAGTTAAGATAAAAAGGGTATAAGGGAAAGGCCAAATGAACTGAGGAAGATTGGGGAAGAGGTGTATTGTCAAAAAGAGTTTGGGGAAGATTGAGAATGAGTTCCTCTTGCAAAACTTGTGCAAAACACAATAGGCAAAAGAGGGGAAAAATAATTAGACAAAGAACAAGTAGTAAAATCAAGGTAAAATAATCAAGTTAAGCAGCTAAATGAATGGATTAGAAGTTGGGGCTTTGAGAGAGATAAATTATGCTATGAAAGCATGATAATATGAGTATTAGTTTGTCCCTACATGAATAATCAATAGGGTTTGATATTTGCCATCAAGATCAAAGAGGTGATAGAGCCAAGGAAAAACAAGCAAGAGGAGCTAGCTAAGGAAGTAAAGTTGAAAGAAGTAAAAGATAGTAAAACTTACTCTTATATAGTTTGTGCTTAGTTGATTGCATGTTACTTGCCACGTATGCCCTTGAACATGTAATATGCTTGCTTGAGTATGTGCCATAGCCATGTGTATTTGCTTGTAAGGTGTTGTTATTACTGGGTTATTTACATGGTTAATTAATTATTATTGTACATTATATATTGAGTTAATGTTTTGCTACTGATTCCCTGAATCTCACCCCTTTTCTACCATGTTCCAATAGTAGGGGCAAGTACTCCTAAAGGAGAAAGCAAGCTAGTGGAGGAACCTTGAAGGAGGAATGAAAAGCTTGAATTAATTACTTTGCTATTAAAATGATTTTGTTTAATGGCTATTGTTATACATAGTTTAGGTTTGGATAATTTAACTATATATTTTGGCATGTATCTTACCTCTATAAGAAGGAGCATGAGAGCCAAGTTGAAGTCAAGGTAAGGGCTACATTAAAGTATAGCTAAAATGCATGAAGTAATGTTAGCTAGTTGCTGTTTGATTGATGAGCCATGATTTTAGGACTGATATTTGTACGCATAAACATTTTAACCAGGCCTTGAAATTTTTCCATATTATAGTACACATCCAAATCTTCAAAATGAGTCCTTATTGATAGATGTGTAGCTTAAAAAAGCTATGATTTTTCAAATTTGATCCAGGAAAGCTGATAACTGAGCCAAAATTCCACTGTACAGATTTTATAACTAAGCATTTTTCAACCGAATGGAATGGTGGTTTACTGGGTTTTCTCTTTATATCAAAAACCTTACCAAGACCCAATCTTAGATAAATAATTTTAAGTTTCTAGCTTAATCAAGGGTATTTTTGGGTCACATGTGGTTCTTAAATGTCTAAAACGCTCTATTAAGTGACCCTAGAGAGTGGTGTTATATAAATCAAAATAAAAAATGGAAAGAAAGAAAAATGAAAAGGGGTAATTTAAAAAATATTTTTTAAAAACATAAATAAATTTAAAAACAAAAAATATTTGAAGACAACCTTAAGTTAAAAAAAACAAAAAAGGGAAGGTAAGAACATATATCAATTGAAAAATAGGTATAAAAGAAAAAGGGGAAGGACGCACAAGAGAAAAATGAAAGTGACGGTAGAAGTATCGATACAAATAAAAATCATCGCACAACATAAATTTAAGGAATTATATTTTGTTATAATAAACAAAGCACCACCTGTTATCACTCATAAAATGTTTATATAAATTACCATAAATATCAAACAAGCTTTAAGTTCAAGAAACCATGAATTCATAAAAGTAGATGAAACAAAAATAATAACATTGAAGCAAATCCATTCAAAGATTTACAAGCAACAAGGAGAGACAAAACAAGTTAGAATTTGCTTGCCAAAAAAATATTAGGGCTAAAAACACCTTAGCATAGGATTGAAATATGACTATACTAATGTTGATTTATGTGATCAAGTACCAAGTGATGAACCTTTCAAACACCCTTTCAAATTAGCAACATAACTCCTCCAATAGCCCTAGGATGAGGAGCCGACTACAACTCATTTCTTAATTATGAGAAAATTTATTGTGGAGGAAGAATTATATGTTTGGCTACACTACTACAAATTTGGGCTTGTATAACGCCTAATACATAATGGTTACAGCTAATAAACGTCATATATGTCAAGGCGAAAATTGCGCAAGGATATATAATGTTTTAACGTAATGGTTAATTATGCGTACCATGTAATATCCCGATTTGTGATTAGGGCTAATGACTCTGATAATTATTGTAACTCTGATAATTATTGTAATTATCTTGATTTAACACTATTGGGATTAATGTAATGTGAATTTTGGAATAAATACATGTGGTATTTATGATCAAGGGTTGCGATTCCTTGACCATGGGTCGGAATCCTACGTGTTGTGATTTGGTGATCCCATAGAGGGAATTGAGTGGATGATGACATGTGGCATGGTGTGAGCCATTGGATATGGCACTAAGAGACAAAATAGCACTTTTTCTCTCTCCCTCCTCTCCATTTTCGGTTTAGTGTGTGTGTGAGAGAGTGAGTTGACTTATCATCATCATCATCATTCCATCTCTCATCTCTTCTCTCTCTCTCCATTTTCGCTGGATCAAACAAGGGAAGAGGAAAGAAAAGCTGTGATTTGGGTGAGTAAATGTCTTCCTTTGCTCAAACACCATTCATAAATGTTGATCTTTGAGTGATAAGCTTCATTTTGGTGGGTGTAGCTTGTCCATTGGTGGTGATTTGAGTTTTGGGCGAAATTGGAAGATTAGAGGATCAAGGTTCTGAATTGGGCAAAGTGAAGAGGTAGGCATTTAGATCATTTTGGTATATTGTTTGTGATTTTTGGCTAAGTTTCGTAAAATCTGGAAAATTTGACCTAATTATGACAAATGATGGAAATGTGGATTTTATGGTGTTTGATAGTGGAAATGAGTTATTGTTGAGTTATTTGATTATTGGAAACAATCTGGATTGTTGGAAATGTGTTAAGGGAAATTTGGAGAATGTGTATCTTAGAGACCTTAGTGTTTGATTGTGGTCAAAGTAGTTTTTGGGGTGTTTTTGGAGTTGCCATTGTGTTCCCTAGTTAGTGCTTAGAGTGTATGAGCATTGGGAAGAGTTTGGGAACCATTGGGCATGATTTTGACCATCTAGCGTTTTCTGGTTTTTCTGCATTTTTGGGTCTCCGATACACCTCACTCGAGCAGGGGAAGAACGTGCTCGAGTGATGCGTGAGTTTTTCCCTTTATGCTTCTAGTGCGCCTGGGTTTTATGAGCAATGCTCGAGCACATCGCTTTGTGCTCGAGTGAGCGAAGAACATGCTCGAGTGAGCATGGTCTGCTCGAGTGTTGATGTGAGTTCAGAGTGAAGGGTTTCTTTCGGGTCTTCACTTGCTGATGGATGCCACGAGTGTGCTCTGACACTCGCGAGCATAGCCTTCTCACCCGAGCACTGGGGGTCGTGCTCGAGTGAGCTCGTGCCTCAGGTGAGAGTAGTGCTTGTGGGTGTGAGGTGTGTGCTCGAGTGCATATGGCTGTGCTCGAGTGATCCTGGTCTTGGAGAGCGTTGTGTGCTCTCGGGTTCTCACTTCCTGAACTTCACTTGCAGGTGCTCGAGTGAGGCATTTGGCCTTGTGCTCGAGTGAGGTTCAGCGTGCTCGAGTAAGCCTGTTCCTGAAAGTTTCCTTGTGCTCTCGGGTGCTCACTCGTAGTCTCACTCTCTCTTATGCTCGAGTGATGTCCGTACTGTGCTCGAGTGAGAGCATCTGTGCTCGAGTGAAACAGTCAAAAATCAGTGTTTTGCCTTCGAGTAAGGGGTCTTTTGGGTAGTGTCTTCCAACCCTTTAGGCATATGTTTAGGCCTCTAATAGTTACCTAAAGAGTCCTAAATGATAACCAACTTAGAGTATTATCGAAATATACATATGGATAAGAGATTGATTTGTTGTCCCTAATTGATATAGGATTTGACATTTGTCGTCCTCGTGAGGCTAAGGTGCCAGAGCCAGTCAGGAAGGATACAGGTAGTAACTCTTTCTTTATACCATGTGTGATACATTGTATGTATATTATGTCATTATTTGAAATGGATATCGTATGCTGCAAGTGTTGTGAAAACTGTGGAAGCACCGCTATACCAATAGTCCCTGAGTCGCTAATAACGGTTCGGGTGAAGGTCGTATGCCTTCCCGGTGGTAAAAGGGGATGAGGTTAGGGTGTGTTATATGTGATTGTGAAGGCCGACGGGCCATTTGTGAAAGCCGAAAGGCTATATTTGAGCCGTGTGGCTATTTGTATGCACTGCCACACCAATAGTCCCTGAGTCGCTAACAACGGTTCGGGTAAAGGTCGTATGCCTTCCCGGCGGTAAAAGGGGATGAGGGTGGAGTGACTTGTGTTGCTGTATGAGATGAGTGGTGTGCATATTCTGTGATTGCATGTGGTATGAAATTGTTGTTACTACTGGGATTCTTTAGAATCTCACCCCTTCCATATGACTAACCTTTTCAGACAGGGCGAGTGGCTCGAAAGGGAAGCGGACAACCAGGAATAGTTAGGCTTACTCCGAGATCTAAGTGGTAGTTGGTTATCATAGTTTTGGGTTGGGGTTATCAAGTGTACATAAGAATGTAAATGATTATTTTAGTTATGTAATCCCCATTTTGGTAACTTGTAAACCCATTATATATATATATGAGGTAACCCGGGGTTTTGCCGGGATTTTGGTTTCCGCACTTTGATATTTATTATGTACTCTGATTTCTCAAGTAATTATATCCGTCCGTGAATGTGAGACCAACAATAAGTATGTTTTGGAACTGATTTCAAAATACCCCGTCTCTTGGATGTGGGACTATAAATTGTTATTTCATCTTATTGGTTTCTATTTCACTTAAATTTCGTAATCCGGATGTAATTACGGTGAGGGGGTTACATTTTTGGTGTCAGAGCTGCAGTTCTTGGCAAGGGTAGAGTTTGCTAGGATAGCTCTCTTAGTATGATCTTAGGTGATAGAAAACCATCCATGAATATTCGTTGTTTGCATATATCTGTTTGGTTATGTGGATATATGTACTTGTGGAAACGATGTGAATATCATGATTGTTGGAATAATGGGGTAAGTTCTTTGTAGAATGAGAAGAACAACGAAAGGTCGCCCCAGAGTACAACAAGTAGATCCCGAGGTGGAGGTTGTCAATGACAATCCACCGGATCCTATGCAAGAGTTGATGGGCTTGATAAAGGATCAGAGGGATATGATCACGGAGCTCAGAGAAGAGCTTCGAGCTGAGAAAGCAAAGAACAATGAAGGTAGAGGCCAGTCTACTCAAGAAGGAACTCGAGGGGAAACCTGAGAGGAGACTAGACCAGAAGAGACTGCTGAGGGATTAGCGCGACCGCTTGAATCGCCTCCTCGTACTAAGTAGATCCAAGGCCGCATGGGAAGTCGGTCAATGAGGAAAGAGATCTTCAGTTTTGGGTCTCTAGGTTTTGCAAACACCTACCTCCGGCATTCAGAGGGAAATTTGATCCTCAGGCAGCGGAAGATTGGGTAAATCGTCTCGAGAAGATATTCGAGGTTCTAAAATGTCCCTCAGAAGTAAAAGCCAAGCTAGCAGTGTACAAGCTTGAGGGAGATGCAGACCGCTGGTGGCGGAACATCGCTTTGTCTTTGAAGAGCAAGAATATACCATTGACCTGGGAGGTGTTCCAACAACACTTCGATGAGAAATACTTTCCCAAGTCAGTAAGGCTTGAGAAGGAGACCGAGTTCCTACAAATCAAGCAAGGGGACACGGAGTCATTTGATGAGTATTTGTCCCGATTCACCCGGTTATCCAGATACTCCTCTTATCTTCAGAAGAGGGATGATGAGGAATTGAGCTCAGATTTGCTTATTCGGGGTTTGAGGCGTGATATGAGAAAGAGAATAGCCACCCATCAGTTTTCTAAGTTCAACAAGGCTGTTGAAGAATATCAGATCACAGAAAGTAATCTGAGAGAGTTGTATCCGGCTAAGTCTGCTGGTGGTTATAGTGAGCCCAGTAAGGGCGGTACCCCTCAGAAGCGGAAGGGTTCGGGATCATCTTCATATAGGGGCAGTGGTAAGAAGCCCTATCAGTTGAGAGACTGCGAGCCCCAGAAGTTTGGGACTGAGAGGAAATGTCCTCGCTGTAATCAGTCACATTATGGCAAGAATTGTCGGGGTGAGATGATCTGCTTTAACTGTAAGCAACCCGGACATCTTCCTAGAGATTGCCAACGACCGCAAGCGGAGCAGAGACCAAGGGCTCAGGGCAGAGTATTTGCCATGACTCATGAGGAAGCCCGGAAATCCCCAGAGCTGATACAAGTTACAGTTCTTCTCAATGGATTTGTATTACAAGCGTTATTTGATTCGGGTGCAAGTCACTCATTTATTGCGTATGATTGTGTAAAGCGTCTGGGTATGAATGTGTATAAGTTACCATTCGAATTGATTGTGTCAACACCGATGGGTGTGAAAGCTGTAACTACTGAAGCCTGTTTGAATTGTGTTATAACCGTAGAAGGTCGTGAGTCGGTGATAGATCTGATTTGTTTACCGCTCTGCCAATTGGAAATCATTTTGGGATTTGATTGGTTAAGAGCTAACAATGTGTTGTTAGATTGTGGGAATAAGAGGATTGTGTATCCTGTTTCTCAAAACATTAAGAATGGAAATATTGATTTAAATTTTCTTTCGACGGCTAAGGCTGAGAGATATTTACAGAGGGGTTGTCAGGGGTATATGGTTTTCTTTTCTGTACAAGGAGAAACCAGTGAAACTTTGAGTAGTATACCCATAGTGAATGAATTCCCTGAGGTTTTTCCGGATGATCTAAGTGGACTACCTCCGGAAAGGGAAGTTCAGTTTCCGATTGATATTGTGCCTGGAGCGGGTTCCATATCCAAAGCCCCATATCGTATGGCTCCAAATGAAATGGTTGAGTTGAAAAAGCAGATTGAGGATTTGCTTGAAAAAGGGTTTATTAGACCCAGTGTGTCGCCTTGGGGTGCTCCAGTTTTGTTTGTGAAAAAGAAAGACGGGAGTCTTCGTTTGTGTATCGACTATAGAGAGTTGAATAAGGTTACCGTCAAGAATAAGTACCCTCTCGATAGAATTGATGACCTGTTAGATCAACTATCTGGTTCATGTGTATTTTCAAAGATTGATCTAAGGTCGGGGTATCATCAGCTACGTGTGAAAGCGGAAGATGTTCCGAAAACTGCTTTCCGGACTAGGTATGGTCATTATGAATTTTTAGTGATGCCATTTGGGTTGACAAATGCGCCTGCGGTTTTCATGGATTACATGAACCCTATTTTTCGACAATACCTAGATCAGTTTGTTGTGGTATTTATCGACGATATTTTGATATACTCTAAGAGTAGAGAAGAGCATGAGCATCATTTGAGAATCGTGTTGAAAATATTGCGTGAAAAGCAACTCTATGCTAAGTTGAGTAAGTGCGAGTTTTGGCTATCAGAAGTGAGATTCTTAGGCCATGTTATCTCGCAAGGAGGGGTCGCTGTGGATCCCAGTAAAGTGGAAGCAGTATTGAACTGGAAGAGGCCAGAATCTATGGCTGAGGTACGCAGTTTTCTGGGTCTTGCTGGCTGTTATCTGAGATTCATTCAGAATTTCTCCCGTATTGCGTTGCCGATGACCAAGCTCATGAGAAAAGATCAACTGTTTGTGTGGGATGAAAAATGTGAAAATTGCTTTGTGGAGCTGAAGGAGAGGTTGACTACGGCACCTGTGTTGATTTTGCCCAATCCCAGTTTGACATACGTTGTGTATTCTGATGCCAGTGGGCAGGGATTAGGGTGTGTCCTTATGCAGCAGGGACATGTGGTGGCTTATGCCTCTCGACAGCTCAGACCTCATGAATTGAACTATCCCACTCATGATCTGGAGCTTGCGGCTATTGTGTTTGCCTTGAAGATTTGGAGGCATTATTTGTATGGTGTGACTGTGGAACTGTACTGCGACCACAAGAGTCTCAAATATCTGTATGATCAGAAAGAGTTGAATATGAGACAACGACGTTGGATGGAGTTGCTCAAGGACTACAACCTGGAAATAAAATATCATCCGGGTAAGGCGAATGTAGTCGCTGATGCTCTTAGTCGAAGGACTGTGTTTGTGGCAGCTATGATGATACATGAGGAGAAATTGATTGCTGACTTTCGTGATATGAATCTGTCGAACCAAATCATTTGTGCCAACTATAATGTTTCCCAAGGGGAAAGTGATCTACGAACTGAGATTGAAGAGGCTCAGAGGCAAGATGACTGGATACAGCATAATCTGGCTAGAATTGAACGTGGAAAAGCTCAGGGCTATGATGTGTCGCCTCGTGGATTGGTGCACTATCAGAAGAGAGTATGCATTCCACTTAAGGCGGAGTTGAGACAAAAGATCTTAGATGAAGCACATAAGAGCCGGTATACTCTTCATCCTGGTATGACCAAAATGTACCATGGTTTGAAATCTGTGTATTGGTGGCCGGGAATGAAGAGTGATGTGACGAAATATGTGGCGAGGTGTCTCACATGTCAGAAAATGAAGATTGAACACCAAAGACCGCCTGGTTTGTTGCAGAGTCCTGAGATTCCGGAATCGAAATGGGAAAGTGTAACCATGGATCTTGTTGTGGGATTGCCCAAGATCAGAAATTATGATGCGATCTGGGTTATTGTGGACCGGTTAAGGAAGTCAGCGCACTTCCTACCGATCAATGCTAGTTACTCTCCGGACAAGCTAGCAGAGATATATGTTCGTGAGATTGTAAAGCTCCATGGTGTACCGAAGAATATCATCTCTGATCGAGATCCTCGTTTCACTTCGAGATTTTGGAGGGCATTGCATGAGGCACTGGGTACTCAGTTAAGATTCAGTACAGCCTATCATCCTCAGACAGACGGACAGTCAGAGAGGACTATCCAGACCTTAGAGGATATGTTGCGGGCATGTGTTCTTGACTTCAAAGGGAGTTGGGACCATTTACTTCCACTTGCGGAGTTCGCCTACAACAATAGCTATCATGCGAGCATTCAAATGGCGCCGTATGAAGCGTTGTATGGAAGAAAATGCTAATCGCCATTGTGTTGGAATGAGTTGTCCGAGAGGAAGCTCTATGGGCCGGATCTTGTGGATCAAACCTCAGCCCAAATTCAAATTATTCATAAGAGGCTTCTTGCAGCTCAGAGTCGGCAAAAGAGTTATGCGGACAAGAGGAGAAGGCCTCTAGAATTTGAGGTCGGTGATCATGTGTTCCTGAGAGTATCTCCTGTCACCGGTATTGGGCGTGCTATAAAGCGAAAGAAGTTAAGCCCGAGGTATATAGGTCCTTTTGAGATCCTTGACAGGATTGGGCCTGTTGCTTATCGTATAGCCCTACCTCCTAGCTTGAGTAAACTCCATTATGTGTTTCATGTTTCCCAACTGAAGAAGTATCAACCGGATCCATCTCATATCGTTGAGTATGAGAATGTGGAGTTGCGAGATAACTTCACGTATGCGGTGGAGCCAGAGCGGATAATTGAACGAGAAGAACGTCGGCTCAGACACTGGAGTATTCTTTATGTGAAGGTGATCTGGAAGGGTATGACACAGCGGGAAGCAACTTGGGAAACGGAAGAAGATATGCGAAGGCGATATCCGGAGTTTATGGCTCAAGTGATGTAGCAAATTTCGAGGACGAAATTTATTTGACGGGGGGAGAATTGTAATATCCCGATTTGTGATTAGGGCTAATGACTCTGATAATTATTGTAACTCTGATAATTATTGTAATTATC
Organism: Inga leiocalycina; assembly: GCA_963242795.1. Classification (NCBI taxonomy): domain Eukaryota; kingdom Viridiplantae; phylum Streptophyta; class Magnoliopsida; order Fabales; family Fabaceae; genus Inga; species Inga leiocalycina. The sequence continues at coordinate 69,474,912 of OY725322.1, forward strand.
TTGATTTAACACTATTGGGATTAATGTAATGTGAATTTTGGAATAAATACATGTGGTATTTATGATCAAGGGTTGTGATTCCTTGACCGTGGGTCGGAATCCTACGTGTTGTGATTTGGTGAGCCCATAGAGGGAATTGAGTGGATGATGACATGTGGCATGGTGTGAGCCATTGGATATTGCACTAAGAGACAAAATAGCACTTTTTCTCTCTCCCTCCTCTCCATTTTCGGTTTAGTGTGTGTGTGAGAGAGTGAGTTGACTTATCATCATCATCATCATTCCATCTCTCATCTCTTCTCTCTCTCTCCATTTTCGCTGGATCAAACAAGGGAAGAGGAAAGAAAAGCTGTGATTTGGGTGAGTAAATGTCTTCCTTTGCTCAAACACCATTCATAAATGTTGATCTTTGAGTGATAAGCTTCATTTTGGTGGGTGTAGCTTGTCCATTGGTGGTGATTTGAGTTTTGGGCGAAATTGGAAGATTAGAGGATCAAGGTTCTGAATTGGGCAAAGTGAAGAGGTAGGCATTTAGATCATTTTGGTATATTGTTTGTGATTTTTGGCTAAGTTTCGTAAAATCTGGAAAATTTGACCTAATTATGACAAATGATGGAAATGTGGATTTTATGGTGTTTGATAGTGGAAATGAGTTATTGTTGAGTTATTTGATTATTGGAAACAATCTGGATTGTTGGAAATGTGTTAAGGGAAATTTGGAGAATGTGTATCTTAGAGACCTTAGTGTTTGATTGTGGTCAAAGTAGTTTTTGGGGTGTTTTTGGAGTTGCCATTGTGTTCCCTAGTTAGTGCTTAGAGTGTATGAGCATTGGGAAGAGTTTGGGAACCATTGGGCATGATTTTGACCATCTAGCGTTTTCTGGTTTTTCTGCATTTTTGGGTCTCCGATACACCTCACTCGAGCAGGGGAAGAACGTGCTCGAGTGATGCGTGAGTTTTTCCCTTTATGCTTCTAGTGCGCCTGGGTTTTATGAGCAATGCTCGAGCACATCGCTTTGTGCTCGAGTGAGCGAAGAACATGCTCGAGTGAGCATGGTCTGCTCGAGTGTTGATGTGAGTTCAGAGTGAAGGGTTTCTTTCGGGTCTTCACTTGCTGATGGATGCCACGAGTGTGCTCTGACACTCGCGAGCATAGCCTTCTCACCCGAGCACTGGGGGTCGTGCTCGAGTGAGCTCGTGCCTCAGGTGAGAGTAGTGCTTGTGGGTGTGAGGTGTGTGCTCGAGTGCATATGGCTGTGCTCGAGTGATCCTGGTCTTGGAGAGCGTTGTGTGCTCTCGGGTTCTCACTTCCTGAACTTCACTTGCAGGTGCTCGAGTGAGGCATTTGGCCTTGTGCTCGAGTGAGGTTCAGCGTGCTCGAGTAAGCCTGTTCCTGAAAGTTTCCTTGTGCTCTCGGGTGCTCACTCGTAGTCTCACTCTCTCTTATGCTCGAGTGATGTCCGTACTGTGCTCGAGTGAGAGCATCTGTGCTCGAGTGAAACAGTCAAAAATCAGTGTTTTGCCTTCGAGTAAGGGGTCTTTTGGGTAGTGTCTTCCAACCCTTTAGGCATATGTTTAGGCCTCTAATAGTTACCTAAAGAGTCCTAAATGATAACCAACTTAGAGTATTATCGAAATATACATATGGATAAGAGATTGATTTGTTGTCCCTAATTGATATAGGATTTGACATTTGTCGTCCTCGTGAGGCTAAGGTGCCAGAGCCAGTCAGGAAGGATACAGGTAGTAACTCTTTCTTTATACCATGTGTGATACATTGTATGTATATTATGTCATTATTTGAAATGGATATCGTATGCTACAAGTGTTGTGAAAACTGTGGAAGCACCACTATACCAATAGTCCCTGAGTCGCTAATAACGGTTCGGGTGAAGGTCGTATGCCTTCCCGGCGGTAAAAGGGGATGAGGTTAGGGTGTGTTATATGTGATTGTTAAGGCCGACGGGCCATTTGTGTAAGCCGAAAGTCTATATTTGAGCCGTGTGGCTATTAGTATGCACTGCCACACCAATAGTCCCTGAGTCGCTAACACAGTTCGGGTAAAGGTCGTATGCCTTCCCGGCGGTAAAAGGGGATGAGGGTGGAGTGACTTGTGTTGCTGTATGAGATGAGTGGTGTGCATATTCTGTGATTGCATGTGGTATGAAATTGTTGTTACTACTGGGATTCTTTAGAATCTCACGCCTTCCATATGACTAACCTTTTCAGACAGGGCGAGTGGCTCGAAAGGGAAGCGGACAACCAGGAATAGTTAGGCTTACTCCGAGATCTAAGTGGTAGTTGGTTATCATAGTTTTGGGTTGGGGTTATCAAGTGTACATAAGAATGTAAATGATTATTTTGGTTATGTAATCCCCATTTTGGTAACTTGTAAACCCATTATATATATATATATATATGAGGTAACCCGGGGTTTTGCCGGGATTTTGGTTTCCGCACTTTGATATTTATTATGTACTCTGATTTCTCAAGTAATTATATCCGTCCGTGAATGTGAGACCAACAATAAGTATGTTTTGGAACTGATTTCAAAATACCCCGTCTCTTGGATGTGGGACTATAAATTGTTATTTCATCTTATTGGTTTCTATTTCACTTAAATTTCGTAATCCGGATGTAATTACGGTGAGGGGGTAACATACCATCATGTATTGTGAGGCAGAATTCGAAAAAAATACAAAAATCACAATTATAGTTAATAACCATCATTTATTTAGTGACAAAAGTAATGATTCTTTCGAAACAACCACTATGTAACGCTTACAAATCATTCGACCTCCAACCTATTATATCAGCAAAGACAAAACATTACGGTCTTCAGAAACAACTATCATCTAACTCTTTGATAACCTTTCATAACATTCAGACATTCAATGTCATAACTCATCATAACCTCTTAATCATGTTACACCTTCAGCAGTCATAACCCATAACCCTTCGCAATCCGTTAGACATCTATTTAAACTCAATCATTCATTGTGATTCTAACTACTTTTCTTTATTAGCCTCCCTCTCCTCTCCTTCATCATGCTATAAGTTCCCAAGGAACTTTTCCGCTGTCGCCACCCCCTCCACCACCTCCTCCTCCTCAAGGCTTGTTAGTGGCAACAAATGGCTCAAGTATTAAGGATCCTAACCACATCGACCCCTTTGCCGTCGCCAATGCCTTCACCCCCTCTAACAATCCATCTATTGCGTTGAATGACAAAATGACACAAGAGAAAAGAGCATTGGGCAAAGGTTTCTTATCATAAAGGAGATCTAGAAAGAAAATTAAGAGAGAGGAGAGGAAACTTACTATAGATGGAACGACAAAGGTCAAATTTTGAAATTTGACAATTTCACAATTTTTAGATTTCACAATTTGTCCTTTTTTGTTCCATCTTAAAGTAAGGTTTCTCCCCTCTCTCGTAATTTGCTTTGGACCTCATTCATGACAACAAGACCCTTCCCAATAATCTTTTCTCATATGCCATATTGTCATCTGACTCAAAGATGGATTGGCATAAGGGGAGGAGGTACCGGTGACAGTGGAGGGGGTGACTTGGTTACTTCTTGAGATACATAATGGTTAGTAAGTAAAACCCATCACTTAATATAAGTCATGAAACAACAAATGCTGTGATGGTTTAAAATCTTTCTCCTTCCTTATGCTTATGATAATACTCTGACCCAACCTCCATCTCCCTCTTTCGATGATGAGATGAACTCCCTCAGCCAACAAGCATTGAAAGTCTCATCCATGCAACCTATGAGCTCCATCTATAGTCCAGGTTTACCAGTGAGAACAAGGACACGAACAATTGCTTGAAGGAACTTACCTCTCTCGTTCACTCTTTGAACAGGAAGGTGGATAAGTTACTAGAGAATAAAGAATCTGATGATACATCAGATTCTTAAAACATCTCCATGAATTTTTGTTTTTATTTTGTTTATTTAACTTGTCTCTTTTGTTGTTGTTGTTGTAAAATGGTGGTTGAATAATCAACCACTAAATTTTCTTAAAAAACTAAAAAAGGTATATACATTACGGTTATTAAATAACAACCATAACTTATTATAATACCATGTAAATAAATAATGGTTGTACTTTGTAACAGTCATAACGAGCTCAAGAGAATGACGGTTCTTAAGGTAAAACAGTCATGAAACGTTAGATGAACAAACAAACGATTTATCTGCTAACTTTATATTAGAAAAACAATGTAATTATTTCTCTTAAATAACCATCAACTAAACGGTCCAAATCTTTCTTCTTCCCCACTGTCATGATGAGAATACTTTGTGCTTCTTTGCTCTTTGATGATTAGCACGAGAACCAAGTACCCTTTCATTACCTACCACTACGCGTGACTACTCCTCTTAAACTTACAACATGTGTAGTGATGGTTTGAACCGTCACTTCCAATCAATATAAACTCCCAATTTCCTTATGTTTATCGTCCTCCTCTAATCTTTCAATCTCCAAGATGAAACACCATGCTGAAGACTTGCTAGAAATTCCACGCTGTCATCTATAGGAATTGGTAGGCACAGACGAATAATTTTAAAATTTCACTAATTCCAATCGAGGATCTATCAAAGGCGTTTAAACCAAGTTAGTAAGAATTGTACCTTTCTTTTTGTTCTAAGTTTTTAATCTTCTAGAGCCAACACTTCGATCAACTCCCTCTACCAGTATCCACACAAATGCTACTCCAACACGAACTGCATGCTAGCACCTCCAATATCACCTAGGGTTTTCTTGTAGCTCTGAATTCTCATCCGTACATGAGTTTTTTTGCTCCATCATTTTTATAACCCATGAGAGCTATATTCGAATTTTAAAATTAATCTTGATTAATTTCAAAATTAATTAACCCTTAATTATCTTGATGAGCTAATTAAATAAATTTGGTTTAATTAAATCTGTCATACAGTTTTAATTTAACCTATTTATTTATTCCAAATAAAGAGCCAATAGATTTAATTTATCCTTATAAATTAAATCTGAGATATTATATCTCTATCATGTTAGTTATTAAATTTAATTTATCTAATAAAATTAAATTTGAAACTAACACAATATAATCATATTATGATATATATATATATTTCAAAAATACATATATATAATATTATTAATTTTATTTTCACGAATTTTATATTATATATATAAATATAAAATTCATCGACCCTAGATTAAACATTGTCTTGTGTTGGGCCATTCTCGTGTGCGACCTTGTAAGCCCATATGAAGTTGGTAGTGGGCCAATAATCGTATTAACCTATAAGTCACAAGCGGGACATTATGACTACCCAATTCATATGAGGATCATTAACACGATGCAACCTGTCATACAACCATGTCACGTCTTTTTTGTCACATGATATTTCGGCCAAGGATGAGTCATGGATAATGTCATCCTCCTATTCCTGACCATTACTTTCCCGATTCTTGAGTAGTCTGACAATAGAAATGGAAACTTCTTTCTATCGTAGTATGGCCATACATTTGTCAGACTCACTCATCGAGGGGCCTAGTAATATCTCTCTACTAATGCAATGGACAAATCCCATTTTGACCATTCATATTCCTCTGCATGAAAAACCACCAAGCCTGATCATAACCTTTATCATCACTCGGTCAAAGGTGACTTTTGACTAGTTCAAAGCTTAGCAACTCTCATGTAGGAATCCATTATAACCTCAGGTCGAAGGGCATTATGATGTGGTTAAACTTGAGACAAGCTTATGACTTGACCCATGCAGCTTTCTTATAGCGGGTTGGTCTAGTACCTTGTACTCTTACAAGTGCCTAAGACTTCGATTCGTATCTCCATATCTTATCAAAGTCATATTGGTCTTATTTCATCTCTACTCCCACATAGATGACCGACGACCAAGGACATTTGAGACAATCTTTATGATTTATCCAAGGATACAATCATCATAGTGAACATATGAATAATATGATAACATAATGGAGAAAATTCATTAAATTAATAATGTTCAAAATATAATGATTGGCCCCTAGGGCACAATTTCTAACATCCTCCTCCTCCTCCACCTCCTTACCCTACTCCACAACCTCCGCCACCTCTTTCTCCCCCTTCACCTCCTCCACAACCTCTACCTTCATCTCTGCCTCAGGTGGAGGCAATAATGTAGCATGCAAAACACATTAACATGTAGTGAGGAGGCTAGCCAGATATTTGTCAAGTATGAATAGAAAGGCCAATCTCATTCTTGATTAGTATGGGATTGGCCACCATAATCCTAACATATTCCCAAATAATTTAGGCTACTTCTTTAGAGACAAGTAGCATGATGATATTAGTTTGCTATGAATTTATAGAACTTTTGATTCATTCAAATTGAACAAAACACAAGTTCCTATATTTGCAGTAGACCTCAAGTCATCTATTAGGTAACTAGCCACCAGAAGGTGATATTTTTCTGTTTTATTTGTATAAAATATAAAAATGTAATTATCTGAGCACTAACAGCCAACAATTAAAAAAATATATATACCTCACTGTTACTAAATAATAACCATGATATATGCATGTGTTAAAACAATAACATAACTCATGGTTATTAATAAAGAACCATAATAAATATAAAAAATAAATAACATTTTTATCAATACAACTGTTATGTAAAGTTTTCGGCACAATAACCCCAAAAACCCTACCCCTCCTCTTTTATTTAAGCGTATGAAATAGAGCACACTTGACACTTAGTCTATTCGAATGAAACCCTCTAACATCATAACCTTAGTACTTCTATTGTCTTGTTGGGCCATCGAGAGTCGTTTTCGATCAAGCCTTATAATAAAAAACCTTCATCTTACTTCTTAGCGACACTTGTGCTAGTCAATACTTTCACACTTGTCTCAGTGACTGCCGAGTGAGTTCCCTAACTTGCGTTTTTATCATTTGTGAGCCCTAGCTAGGTCATATTTCTTTGTTGCTCTATCCTCCTTATTTGATAGAGGTGCCTTTCTGAAGTCACAAAGTGATAAAGTATTCAAGGTGACAATAACTTACTTTTCTGAAGTTATTTTTTTTTGGAAAACCTATTATCGCTTTGATCAAAGGTTCATTTCTTGTTATAAGAAGTTGTCAACCTATTACTTTGACTAAAGGTTCATACTTTATTTATCTTTTTTGAAGTATCTTCTGGACATATGATCCCTAAGGAAATTACATCTCCTTTTTTGGAAGTATCCATTCTCTACAAGTTACTTCAAAAAGTTCAATAGGTGTGATAAGTCAGCTAGTTCATGTGTACTAGTGAGAGTTATACATGAACAAGCTCTGTGAATAAAGTAGTTTCGATGTACCTAAAGTCATACACAAATAAGCTCTATGAATAAACTAGTTCATGTGACATATTGAATTTATTGTTGTGAAGTTATGTTTTTTTTTTTTTTGGAAATCCCATATTGCTTTGACTGAAAGTTCTTGTCTTGTTTTTCTATTGAGCATGTGGCACCAAATTAAAGGCTGTGAAATTCAACATTGTGATCACTCATAATCTCTTCAATGTGAGAGTTTCTAAGCTACTTGGTCTTGTCTCTAAATATATAATAGAGTAGTACTTCCCACATCGATTAACGATACAATTTGAATGGATCAAGATTCTATAGGCTTTGTGACTAGAATCAATAGCACTTTTGATATATATGTATAATAATGTAAGGGTTCACCAATACCTTGTGTTTCTTGAGCAATTAAGCCTAGAAAGAAAGGAAAGATAGGGTAAAAAAAATACCCCTATGAAAAAGGGCACAAGGGTTATGCAAACCCATGAACTCAAGTGTTTGCCATATCCCCTCCACCCTTTTTCATAGGGGTAAATGTTTTTTCCCCAGAGTCCTTTATTTTTCAGGGTTAATTTCTATGAAGAGACACAATTATATATAGGTCAACAGTAACATTATAACTTATATATATATCAACAGTTGTCATTGATTCTCCCCACAAAGTCCATAATGTCCCTATCCAACCCAAATTGCATAGCAACTCGATGTAGAAGGTACTGCTATTCTATTATATATTTAGAGGAGGTTAACTATGTCAGAAACTCTCACTTGAAGAGTCTTATATCCATTCATGTCAATTATTATTTATAGACCGCTATTTAAGTACTAAATGCATAACGGTGTTCTACTTGAGACCGTTATTTATTTTTATTAAAAGTCATGATTCTTACTTACAAACTGTTATGTATATTATTGAATAAATAACAGTAGTAAAATAAGACTGTTATGTATGAAGGAAGCATTAGCATATATTATGACTGTTGTTTATGTATGCCCATTAATTTTAATCACAATAATGGGCAGATCATGGCCTCACCAAACCTCAAACGGTTATTATATTATAACCGTTATAATAGGTCTTGAATAAATAAACGGTTCAAAACCATAATGCATCTGCGCCAAGCTTTTATAGTGCTCGCATATATGACAATTTAGAACCATTATGTATCGGAGTTAATTACTGTCAAATATAACAATTTCTGTGGTAGTGCTAGAAGAAAGGACATGGTGAGTGGAACCCCCTTTTATAAGCAAATGGGTTTGGCTTTAATGAGAGGAAGTGACGTTCAAAGAAAGAGTATAGAGGAATGAATCTAATTAAAGCTAGAGGAATAGATCATGTTATTCGATGAGCACTACAAAAAAACACCGAATTTCTGACAGAATTTGCCATGGAATTCAGAGTTTCTGATGGAATTTGCCACGGATTTGCGATGGAAAACAATTCCGATGGAATGGATTCCCTCGCTAATAGTATTGTGACAAACCAATTTCTGATGGAATTGGAGTTCCGTCGCAAATTTCCAACTGAATTTCTGATAGAATTGGATTCCGTCGAAAAATTTACAAATTTATTTTTAATTTTTAAAATTTTAAAATGACACATGGCATGTCTGTATACTACCATGTGGCATCTCCGACAACAGCCACCTTACTGCCGGTGCCTCGCTCCGCCATGTGTCCTGAAAAATGCTTCTCCTCTTTGCCGAAGAGGATTCGAACCCACGCCCAGCCTACACGCTTGCAACACCTTACCAGTTGCGCTAGAATGCTTTAACGTTATATTATTGCAATACTATATATATATAATATCTTATTATATATAATCAATTATTTATAAATATATATTTGTTTCTTATACAAAAATATATATTATTATCAAAAACTATATATAATTTTAACAACACAATCAAATAATTTTTATATATTCCTATAATTTTTAATATAGATTAATTTTGAACGAAAAAATATTTGTATCTTAAAAAAAATTCCATATGACTATATTCTTGTCTAATTTCTAAAATTAAAATTTATTTTTATTAATGTTAATTAATAACTAATAATATCATAAATAAATTTTTATATGATCATTTTACCTCTACACGGACCAAAACCTATAGTTGGAAACTTGAGGGGCCAAAACCAAAAAGAGAAAAAACTTGAGGGATGAAAGATGGTATTAACCCTAATTTTTAAATATTTATATGGCCAATAATATCATAATTTTAATTTTTATGGAGATATTTTTTTAAAATTAAATGTATTTAAAAAAGAATAATTTTTTAATGTTTTTGACGAAACTAGACACATAATTATTTGCCACGAAATTTCTGTTCGAATTTGTCATGGAATATTTTCGACAGAATTTGCCACAAAAACAAATTCCGCAGCAAATTTCGTTAAACATTTAGTGTTTTTTTATAGTGGAGTGTGACTTTGGTGTAAAGAATGGATGGGAAAGATAGGAAGTTCTAAAAGTATAGGGTTTTCTATTTTTAAGTTTAATAAATCTAATGTTATCTTTATTTATCTCGAATTTTAAATTTCAAGATACTTTGTGAATCTTTACCTAATAACTAGTTAGGTGATCAATTAAAAGATATCCTGGGTAATCATCTATTAAGGTAAATCAAGTTTAATAAAAATAACATTTTTAAATATGTTTTCATATATTTATAATTCCTAAAGATATTATGAGGAAAGAAAAAGTAATAAAAATCTTGGATTTACTAAATTTGGTTAATAATTTTTTTTCTTTGTTATTACCCTTTGTGAATAAATTTAAATTTAATATAGAATATTTTTTTTTAGATTTGCTGAAATACTAGAAGGATCATATGGGATAAATATTTTTTTTTTTCAAATTTGCTGAATAGGATTGCCTCCAATTGGAGGATACCTTTGCTTAACAAAAAAGAAAAGGGATAAATATTGAGTTTATAAGATGGATTTAAGATTTTCTTTGAATTTCAAAATTTCACATTTTCCTTTTTATAATTTAACTTTACTTTCTTTCTTCTTTTTAGGTTATTTCATGAAGACATCAAAAATATCTTTTGGGGAAGTTACGTTTGTAACATCCTTATCATATTTTCACTTTTTTTAGAGTACTTGCACGTAGTTTAGTGGGCGCACAAAAATAGCATAAAAAATACTGATATATAGTATATGATTACATTATAGGAATTCCCGATAGGGGCTTGTATATAATATTTACAGACCTTAAAATAATATAAAGCTTGCAGATAACCAACATTAGCACTTGAACTGAACCAAACCTCTTATAGTTGCTAGTACTCAAATCTTTGCCCTTCGAGCCTCTACCTTCTGCTAGAATATTTTTAATTTAAAAAAAAGGTGACATTTGAAAGAATCTCAGTAGTAACATCCATCAATAATATAAAATGCAAAATTAGATATGTTATGCTACATGTTATGCAACAAATTAATAACGATACCACGGCATGTATACATGAGTTAGGGGCTCAATCCCCCACTATCTGTTCACTACGGTTGGGTTATTACTCAATAACCAGGTAAAGGTGCTTACTCACACTAACTGCCCCTTCTGAGTAAACTGCCCCTTCTTAGTAGAACCATGTTGATTAATTAAATTATAGAAGATGGTATATACAAACATATAAACATTAACATAATGTATGAAGGATAGAGTTACTGCCTTCTGTCCCTTTTTGCAGCAGAAAACGGTTTCCTCGAATTTCGTGTCAACGCCTCGAGCTATCAATCCGATCCTAAAATTTCAAATGTACAAGAATTAGATTAAAAACCATTCATGTATCACTTTAGAATCTTCCAAAGTGTATTTGTTAGTTATATTAGTTCAATTCTATAAAATTATCAAAATGCCTTAGGGTATCCGGTCCAGGCCGCTCCGAACCCGGTCTAGGCCTCTCCGAACCCAGTCCAGACCCTCCGAACCCAGTCTGACCGTACATTTTCAAAAATTTTGACTCAGGCTATTCTTACATATTTTCGCCCAAGGAATCCATTTTTGACATTGGTTTTAGCAAAATCATTGCCAAATGACAGTTTTGCTCTTGACAGCCCCTATTTAGGGTTTTAGGGGTATTTTTGTAATTTCACTTTCTAAGGCTTTTCTCACAAAGTGTTCAACATCAACCCTACACAACTTTTCCTCTTGAACACCATGGAAGCCTCAGATTCATGAAATTCCAGCTCTTACCCCTCAGAACAGGTCTGACCAAAACATGTCAAGGGAAAAGGGGAAAATGCTATTTTGTGTTTCAACACCTAAAGCTTACTCCTTTCCACTCCTAATCCCTTGTTAAACCATTTAAACACATATTAAACAAGATTTGAGGAAATTTAGGTAGCATAACCCCTTAGGGTTTTCATTTCCCATATTTGCAAAATAAGCCAACATACCACAAATCCAACCAAGAACATCAACAACAACAACATACTTCCACAAAGATTGAAGTTTTTGAAGTTACCTTGGATTTCTTCACTCTTTCTCTCTAAAAACCATCCTCCCTCTCTCTCCTAAACCGAGATTTAGCTTGCTACACCATGTTTCCATGAAGATCAAAAGGTTAGAAGAGTTGCTACACAAGTTAGAGGAGCTTAAACACTTGAAATCACAAGCTTTACCTTAGATCTTTGCTTCCTCTTGCTCCTCCTTCTATCTATATTCCTTAAGCTCTCTCTCTCTCTCTCTCTCTCTCTCTCTCTCTCTCTATCTTGGTGAAGTTGGGATGGAAATGGGGTACCAAAAAGATGACCCAAGTTGTCTAATAATATCTCATTTTCCCTTAATTAATTTTATTACAAAAATCCAATTTATGACACTACATGTACTTTGACTTTATCTTCTTCCAACTTGCGTCATAACTTCAATTGAAATTGAACCAATTCCCTTCTCTTCCTTTAGACCATAAAATGACGTCCAAGAGCCCTTCCATAAACCAAGTTTGGGCTTCATTACATTAGTTCAATCCACATGTACAATTATATTGTATTTTATGCTTAATTAACATGTGCACCACTTAATCAAGTATTATTTAATTCCCATGCCTTACGATAATGACACTTGGCATACTTATGAGCCAAATAATTATTTTCCCCCTCTATTTATTTATTTCATAATTTACACAATTGCCACTACATTTTTGTTTCAATTTTGCAACAGTTGGCAATTTTGGCCTATTTCTAACCAAACTTTAAAAAATTATAACTTTCTTTGTAGAACTTCAATTGGAGTGATTCTAAAGGCTATGTGACCCTTATTGAGTATGGTTTCAAGGAAAAATATAACATTTAGCCAACTGGAAGCTGAAAATTCCCAAAATTTCAATCTTTGGACATTGTTCCAGAAAAATAGCCAGTTTCCCTGGGCTAATATTTAAAAATTCATAACTCTTTTGAACAGCTCCAAATAATTCCTATGACCTATCAAATTAAAGCTTATGATGTCTACCTTCATCCTGTAAACTTTCATAATTTTTGGACATCTTTTGATCATCTAAAACTACATGACAAACTCACTACCTTGCAGAAAATTTCATTGGCAGCACTATTCACATTCCAATTTTCAATATTTAATTCCTATAATCAAGAATTTATAGCCAAAGGCTATTCAAAGTATATCAATATTCACCATTTTATTCCCTTAAATATAAGGAATTTTAGTGATAGAAATTCGGGATGTTACAGATCCAAGGAAGACAATTATACTGCAAAGATATCAATTATTTTATTTATAAAAGGTTAAAGCTATTTTGAACAATTGAATACTAAAAAGATCCAAATGAAACGAATATATATTCGATATATTTGTTGCAATAATTTATAAGGAAAAAATGAAAAAAAAAATAATTTAGAAATTGTATTATTAAATTTAAATAGTCTATTGGTCTATTCTTCTCCTTGATTATCTATTACTATGAACATTAAGTAGAGAAAAGAAATGTATGATGTAATCAGTATATATATATATAGAGAGAGCGAGAGAGAGAGAGAGAGAGAGGAAATATAATAGACTACACAAATGCAAGAAACTAAAATTTGTTGTTGATACTCCTCCTGTTCTTAATATAACACATATTTATCTAATTTGATTAATTAAGAAAGTTAGTTTTCTTATTTGATTTTCTTATCTGTAAGTTTATTTCTTTTCTGTTGGATTTTAGTTCTTCTTCATAAACCCCGATTGCATTTAAATTCAAATATATTAGTCTAATTCTCACATAGGTTTGAAAGTCATTTGCATTTTACATTTAATTAGTTTAAAAAAATTATAATTTTTAAAAATTAAAGAATGTGTAATTTTTTTTTCATAGATATCTGTTCAAGTTGTGAAAAATAAAAATTGAGAAAACTATTTTGTAATTTAATGAAACTTAGAATTTTGTTTTAGTTTTAAAAATAGAATGTCAAAGAGAATGTATGAAGGAATGCAGAAGATTCTTTTAGGGGATTTTAGTACTTTTAATTTTATATTTTTATATTTGGTCCTTCTAAATAATTACAATTTTTATGGTTCTTCTCCATAAATACATTTTCCTCTAGGTTCTTCATTCTAATTTTCCCATTAGTTTATTTCTTTTACGTCAGATTTTAATTCCTCTTTCATAACCCCCAATTGCATTTAAATTCATATAGATTAGTCTCATTCTCATATAGGTTTTAAAGTCATTGGCATCTTGCATTTAATTAGTTTAATTGCATTTAGATAGGTAGTAATGTCTTGCATTCTAATTTATGTCATTACATTGTATCCTTCATCACCTAAATTCAATCCTAAAGAAAACCCACAGATTGTTCATTGGGAGAATAACATAGATTGACCTTAAAGTACATAATTATTTGGAATATAGTTTAATTAATTGTTTTAGAAACAAAAACAACATCACCATCCCCACTTGAATTGAAAATTGGTTCCCACTAATTTTGGTGGGAACGCATTTTTAATTATGCAGCTGAAAATGGGTTCTAGTGGGAAACCATTTTCTAGCTGAAAATGCAAACCAAATGCTGGCGGCCGGCGGGAAAATTTGATTTTCCCTTTCCCGTCCCCCATTTTCAACAAACCAAACGGGTCTCAAGGAAGAGGCAGAAGCCTTGGAAATTAGGAAATGATTTTGGAACACCTCTCTCTCTCTCTCTCTCGTTGGCTCTCACTGAACTCTCCCTCTCCCCCTCCGAAGGATATCTTGCTTTTCTGTACTATTGTCCTTTTCTTCATGTAATTTTCCAGTTTTGTTTATGGATGTATTCTGATTTCCATTGTGATAAGAATTATATATATGCATAGTAGAACATTGTGAGCGTTATATAATCTTCGGATTTTTGTCAGTATCTTACGTAAACAGCTTTATTAGAGTCTTAACAAAAGTAGAAGGCAACAACAGTTTGATTATAGGAAATAAATCTCAATACATTTTCAGTTATGAAAGTGCATTGCTTTTGCTTGCATGATTTTTTATTTGAAGAGATTTGATCAAAATCTCATAGCCTATATTTGTTTGGTAAAGATGTGTAACTGGAGTATAGGACTCGATCGAGACTAGCATTCTTTTATCAAGATTTGCGCTATAAACTAGATCTTATATTAAGGATTGTAGGTAATATATATTATTTTAATTGACAATTGATGTTGTTCTGTGGGGTCAATGTTCGAGTGGCATGTTGGTTGGTTGAGAGTATCATATTTTTGTCGCCACATGCTCACGGGTTTGAACGACTTTGGGAGATAAGAGAGAGATGTTGTGTTGTGGGGTTAAGGATTCATATTGGTTAATTTTTCTTCTTTCCTTAGGAGTGTTGAGTGCCTAAATGCACTAATCTAATAAGCAAACATTCATACATAGTTTATAGACATACTTTCTATTTCTATCTTTCAATTAATATTCCATGCTTAATTGTAGATATTTTCAAGGCAATCCAGACACTGTTCCTGAGAATGGATAGAGGCATGGCTTCTCATACTAATACAAGAATGCTAATACTGTAATATACCGAATTTTGGGATTAGAGGCTTGAGAATAAGCCTGAATTAAGTGGACTACTAAGCCCCAGTTTAGCAAGAGTCCCAGGAACGAGGAATTGCTGCAACTGTATTTTTCTAGCATGGCAGTCTTCTTATAGAAAATTTTTAAATAGGCAAATGATGCTAAAAAATTATAAAATTTTATAGGATGAAAGTAGACATCCTAAACTTTAATTTGATAGATAATAAGTAACTTTTGGACTTGTATACTACGAGATATAATTTTTCAAAGTTAGACCCTGTTTATGGAACCAATTTTGGAGCAGGTAAGGTCTAACGAACTTTTGGGAATTTTGATATTCTAGTTGGCTAAATGCTATATTTTTCCCTGAAACTAGATTCATTAAGGGTTCATAGCCTTTGGCATCGCTCCAATTGGATTTCTATAAATAAAGTTATGATTTTTCAAATTTAGTCAGAAAATCTGCCAGAATTGCCAACTATTGCGAATTTGGGGGAAAAAATGTAATGGCAATAGTGTAAATTATGGAATAAAGTAAAAGTCCATATATTTCTTTATTGGTGGATATTTTTTACCAAAATATTAAAGGACAAGGAAAATATTTACTTAGATACAAATTGTGCCAAGTGTCATCATCTTAAGCATAGGATTAAGTAAGAATTGACTAAAATATGAGCATGTGGGAATTTCCAATAAAATAATATATTTCGGACAATTGGTTAAGGCAACTAAATGAAGCAAATTTGGATTATGAATGGATTTAGTTGGCTTCATTTTGGGCCAACAAGAGAGGACAAAAGCTAGTCCAAAACTAATGAAAAGCCTTATGACAATTAGGTAGAGATAAGGCTAATGAAAAGTCACATGTCATAAACCAATAAAATAATATTTCTTAAGGGTTATGTACAGATAATATTAAAGCTTTTGTCTTCATCTTATTCCTTCCATTTTCATGCCAAGCATAAGAAAAGAAAGAGAGAGAGGAGGGCTTGAGAAACTTAGAGAGAAAGAGCGCTCAAGGAAGCAAGAATCAAAGGTAAGACTTATGTTTCCAAGTGATTTTACTTCCTAACTTGTGTAACAACTTCTCTAAGCTCTTGATCTTCATGGAAATCATGTATAGCAAGCAAGATATCAAGAGAAGAGAGAGAGAGAGGGGGGGGAGGGCGATGCCCTAGAGAGAGAAAGTTGAAAATCAAGAGGTAATCTCAAGAACTTTATTCCTCTTGGTTAACAAGTTGTTGTGTTGGTAGTTATTGTTGATATTGGCTTGATTTGTGGTGGATTCTCTTAACTTTGTAAATTTAGGAAGATGAAACCTTAAGGGGAGGTGCTGCCCAAATTTGGATTAATCATGTGGAAAGTGTAATTAAGTGGTTAAACAAGTGATTTAGGGTGAAAAGAAGGTGTTAAGTTGATTGGAATCAAGAAACTACATTTTCCCTAATTTTCTCTAATTTTCGTCCAAACCTGTTTAGGCAGTGTTTGGACTGGATTTTAGTGGTTTTGATGATTTCATTGTGTTTAGAAGGGAAAATTGTGTTGGGGTTCATGTTGATCATAAAGTGCGAAAAACCTTAGAATGTGAAATGACAAAATTATCCCTAAAACCCTAAATAGGGGCTGCTAAGGGCATTTTCATCTTTTGGTAGTGAATTTGGTAATTCCGAGGTCAAAAATGAATTACTTGGTCAAAATTATGTAGGAATTGCCCAGGTCATAATTTTTGAAAAAGTACAGTTGGACGGGTATAAGGGGGCTTAGACCGGGTCCCTAGGGGTATTTTGGTCATTTTATAGATTTAAGTTAAGATAACCAACAAAATGAGTTTAAAAGAGTTTAGAGTAGTACATGAATGTGTTTTAACCTAATTCTTATAAATTTGGAATTTTAGGACCGGACAGTTGTGGCTGAACCATATCAAGACAGTTAGACGATTAAGCTGGAAATTAAAGAGCTATTTCAGACAGTAACTCTATCTTTTATACATTATGTCAATGTTAATATATTTGTGTATCCATCTTCTATGATATAATTAATGAATATAGTTTTGCCAAGGAGGGCAATTTGTGCGTGGAGGCACACTTACCTGGTTGTTGAGCAAAAACCCAACCGATGTTTATGGATAGTGGGAGAATGAGCCCCTAACTCATGTATACATGCCGTGATATTGTTGTTAATTTGTTGCATAACATGGAGCATGACATATTTAATTTTTGCAGTTTATATGATCGATTGTATGTTACTATTGATATTCTCTCGAATATCACCCTTTCTATAAATGTCTAAAGTTTGCAGCACTAGGAAATGGTTCTAAGGGCATGATCGTAATTATCAAAAATTGAAGGTTCTGGTCAAGATTGAGTAAAGACAATGGTTATTTGAAGACCTTTTATTATGTCAAGGTCTATAATTGCCATTCACACACCCTGTTGGGAATTTCTGTAATATAATCAAGCCTAATGTATCAATGTATTAATATATCAGTATAATTATGTTATTCTTGTATTGTTCACTGAACTGGGCAAAGGCTACTCTGAATAATATCAATGATAAATGGTATGTAAGGTGGGGTCTTACAAATACTCTGTCCTTTGACCCAAATTTTTGGTTTTGTAAGGATTGTCCATCCTTCACCTTATTTTGTCACTCAATTAGTTAGATTGGTTTGTATTGGGAACTCTGTCGCTAATAATTTCAGTTGGTGCCCCTTAACAAGGGATAATATTGTTATATAATCATAAGAATGACAATTACAATTGGGTTTAGTCAGCATTAGAATTATTTTAGTTATCCTGAAATTAGGATATAGGTGTTAGAGTTAGTCTTGTTGCTTATATATACAGACCCCTTTGAATTATTTGTAGCTTTTCTGATCAATTGGAATATACAGTGAATTGATTAAGTTTCTCTCCTTTGTTTTCCCTCTTCTCCATGGTCTTCTCTGTTTCTCTCAGTTTTACTCTCTTTCTCCCATGTTTCCCTCAAATTCTAAATCCAAGTTTCATACCTTTTATCATAACAATATATCAACTTATATACAAGGCAGAAGCTCCTATAGAGTTGAATATTAGTTATGACGTCCCATCATTATTATGAACCTTGTCATATGCCTTTCAAATACATATTATTCTAAAATAGGATTACTTACAATCTGTACATAATATTTAAACAAAAAGTCAGACCATATAGCAGAGATTTTACCTCAACAACTAGTATATTAGCATGGCTTTTATACTCAAACATATATCATTGCCATGAGTTCTATGCCACCAAATTCAAAGATGCAGTTGCAAATCATTATAAAGATCAAGCTTACAATAATATTTGATGCTTCTACATCGTTATACTCGTCATCAGTTTTTATGTCAAAATTTGACTTATGTTTGCTGAATGAAGATGATGACCTTCTATTAAGATAAATGCTCTCATTGAAACTTGCAGGCACGTATTCGAAATCATATCAAGATATTTGCACCTGTTATATATATATATATATATATATTTGAGTGTGTGTGAATATTGGACATATATTTGTCTGTCTTCAATAAGAATGATGGAATTGATATGAAATATAATACAACTATAAAAAGAAAAACACTTTCATCACATGAAATATATTATACAATGGTGTGACATTCAAAGTTGAACTACATAATATTTTACAAACAAGTTTATTTCATCCATTGCCTCATCATAGAAAAGCATAATAAGATTACAACAGAGATAATAAACCACTTATCTTCTAAGAACAGCAACAACCCAAATGCAGATTTGGCCTTGGTTTCTTCTCAATAGTAGCAACGAGATTGCAATTTAAACCACATCCTGTCAATGAATTGGAAATAAGCATACCTCCATGAAGCACTGAAGAGAAAAGGACCTACCACTACCCAAAATCCCACAATAAATCCAAATTCGATGCTCACAAAGAACCAATTGATTCCATTCACATGTTCAATTTCTTTGCCGTCTTTGTTGTTGGAGCTATTTGATGAACAATTGTTGAGTAGAGGACCACACAAATCATTGCCAACATAACTTGATGCTTCAAAACTTTGTAATTGGGTACCAGTGGGAAGTTTTCCAATCAAATTATTGTAAGACAAGTTCAACATGTTCAAAAAGCTCAATTTGGACAATGCTCGATGGGATTTCGCCTAAAAGATGGTTTCTTGAAAAGTCTATAGACTCCAACTGTAATATCCCAAAATTCATACAACAAAGATTCAATGTATATTTATTCAATAAATAGAATAAAGGGTGAATTTTGGAGAATTTGATTATGCTCCTAGTGAAGATTTTCTGTGAGGCAGTGAGTTTGTCATGTAGTTTTGCATGACCAAATGATGTTCAAAAATTGTGAAAATTTTCAAAATGGAAGTAGACATTCCAAGTTTTAATTTAATAGGTATATGGCTTATTTTGACCTGTACACTAAGAGCTATGAATTTTTTAAGTTTACCCAGTGAAACTAGCTACTTTCTAAGACAACATCTAAAGATTTAAATTCTATGAATGTTGACCATTTGGTTGGCTAAAGACTATATTTTTTGTTGAAACTAGACTCAATAAGGGTTGAGTGGCCTTTGGAATTACTTCAATAGCATGTCTACAAATGAAGGTATGAATTTTCAAAATTTTATTAAAATTCTGCCAGAATTCTCAGCAAAGTGTAAAATTCACAAGATATAACGGCAATTTTGGAAATTTGAAATGTTTATCTTTCCTTTACCATTAAAATGTCCAGAAGCTTAGAAAAATCATAAAAATCTGCAGAAAAATTGAGAAAAATCGAAAGAGGAAAGAAGGTGATGAATAGTAAAAACTCTGGGAAAAATTCGTCAATTTTGCTACCGAATCGTAACTTTCGGCCGAAGAGTCCTTCACAAATCTTCTTCTCCTCATCATAAGCTTCAATGCTATGGTTTTAGATTTTTGATTGGTGGAGTTTGGTGCCATCTGCTCAGGGTAGGTACTGCCGGAATCAAGAAATGGTTGCAGAATCGCACTCAGAAAGCGTAAGCTTTGATTTGAGTCAAATATTATTATGTTTGAGTAATTATTCATGGAGTTGTGCTACTGCCCTGATTTTCTGACACCATGAAAATGAAGTTTAATGGTCTTGCAATCATGAGAAATGGGTTAAAGAAGGTTTAATGATGTTAAATTATAACTCTTGAAGCTTAATTTGCAAAATTAGATTCTTAAGGAAAGGGTTCTGTTCATTTCTATATAAAATCTGGGGAAGGAGTTGGATTTTGATGTTTTTTAGTATTCCATTGGATTCTACAAGAAAAATTATGTGGAATTACATGTGGTTGTGATTTTTGGATGATTATACATAATCCTAGAATTCTTAGAAGATTGGAGTTGTTGCTATCTAGATTCGTTTCTGGAAACTAGTATTGTTGTGGTGTGTATTTCAGTGGTCAAACCTTATCCAAAATGCCTGATATTGTATAAGGTGAAAGTAGACATCCTGGACTTCTATTTGGATAGTTAATTTAAGCCATTTGACCTAGTAGATTGGAAGTTATGATTTTTCAAATTTTGACCACGTTTCTGGAGTACAATCTGGAACATCAAGGTTTTAACAAATTTCTGGGAATATTATGGTTGTAATAACTAGACTTGGTTATTTTTCCATGAAAGTACACTTAAAGAGATTCACTTAGGCTTTGGAATTAGTCAATGTGGAATTTTCTAGAATTAATTATGATTTTTTCAAAGTTGACTTAAAATCTATTAGTTTTCTGGAAAACTGTGAAACTACATTGAGTAGAGTTGTATTGAGCAGAAATTGTTGAAACTCTGATGCGTACTATGATTTAAAGGCAATAATGGTTCAAGTAATAACCATTTACTTATGACCTTAAATTTAATAGGAATTGGAAGTTTTCCGAGCCGAAATCAAAGTTAGGGCGACTGAAATTTGAGAAAGAAGACAGGTTGTAACTCTATCTTTCATAAATTATGTGAATGTTTTATATGTTTGTGTATGTCATCTTCTGTGATATATTTGATGAACACTGTATTGCCAAGCAGGGAAATTTGTACAAGTAGGAACTTTTATCTGGTTGTTGAGTAAGATCCCAACGGAGGTGTACGGATAGTGGGGGATTGAGCCTCTAATTCATGTATACTTGTCGTGATGATTGTTTGTATTGTTAATATGTTGCATAACATGGAGCATGACATATTTAATTTTTTCATGCATATTATATGATTGATTGTATGTTACTATTGAGATTCTTTTGAATCTCACCCTTTTTCAAAAATTAAAATATTCCAACTAAAGATAGCGGCTTGAAGAACAAATCTGTGGCTACCTGCAAGTAAAGTCCCAGTGCATATGTAGAGATTGTTGTTGGTTAACTAGCTTGTAATTTAGTCCCTTTTGAACACTCTGTACATGTACATGTATATATTTCAAAACCCTTGGGGAATTTCCTGTATTGTAAACAAGTACTTAATGTCTCTATGTTTCCGCTATTTCTGTATGCGTTACGGAATTGTGCACTTATTACTCTGTGAATATTGAAATGTTAAGGGGGTTTGACACTAGCAATTCTATATTGCCAATACTTTGAGGAATTTGGCCAATAAATTGATTGTTTAAAAGGTTCAGATAATGGAGCTCCTTGAGTCTTGTTAGTTCTATTGGCATCTCTCCAGATAATCTGTTATTTGAGAAGTCGATACTTGTGATGAGACCAAGGTTGGTGCTGTAATCATAAACTCTTCCTTTCAACAATACTGCTTCAACTAACAATTGATCATCAACATAATCACCTTCAAAAGAAATGTAAGAATTTAAAGTACTATTTATTCCCAACATGGCACTCGTATGTATGCTGGACAAATTTTGGTATATATCTTGTCAACTCATTGTGAGCAAGGTCCAAGATTTGTAAGACACTCATGTTACAAATTGGATGAGGAATTGGACTAGAGAATTTGTTTGATCTCAGAATAAGAATCTTTAAACTTGAAAACCTTTGTCCAATCCAAGATGGAACCATTCCAAACAATTGATTCTCTCTTAGATCCAATGAAATCAGGTTGGTTTTGTTTCTCAGGAAGCTAGGAAAATTTCCAGAAAACTTATTATTGCAAACATTTAGCATTTGCAACTCCAACAAGGTTGCCATTGATGTATGTAAGATTCCAATGAAATGGTTGTTTTCTAAGTTCACTGTCAGAAGATTCGGCCACTTCATCCAACAATAAGGTATTTTACCTGATAAATTATTTGATGCCAAATTAAGAAATGCTAACCCCTTAGTCTCCTCTTGTTTATGACACAAGAAGTTAGCAATGGATCCTAAAAAGCAATTGCTTGAAAGGTCTATGTATATCACATTTTGTGATACATAAGGTAATTGGCCATATAACTTATTTGAGTTTAGATCAACAACACCATCGAAAGTAGTGATGTTTATCAGTATATTCAAAAGATCTCCTTCAATATGATTGTGGGAGAGATTCAAATAATCAAGATTGCCAATTGTGCCCCAAAACAAAGTTGGAATAGAATTAAAAATCTTGGTGTTTGATATGTCCAAATTGTAAAGATGCTTTAGGGATATAATCCATGATGGAAAGTGAGGACCTAAATTCCAAGAAGCCAAACTTAACCACTCCAAAAGTTGAAAAGAAGGATTCCAATAAGGGTCTGCCTTTAAAGTGAGTTTATTTTTGTGTGCTGAAAATGTTTGCAGTTGGGTAAAATTAACAAGGCAGGCTTCTTTGACAACTCCTTGAAAGAGATTATATTCCAAATAAAGTATATTCAATTTAGAGAGTGATCCTAGAATTTCAAAAGGATTCTCAACAAGTTGATTTTCAAAGAGATCAAGATGCATCAAAGATGTTAGATTTCCAAATGATATAGGAATGGAACTGTTAATATATATCAAAGATTTTAGATTTGCCAATGAGCTAGGAAGTGCACCTTGAAGGACATTGCCAGATAGATCAAGATATTTTAAAGACTCAAGATTTCCAAATGAGCTATGTCTTGGACCTTGAATGGAGTTTCCCGAAAGATCAAGTTCAAAAAGATTTTTGAAAACACCAATATGATCAGTGAAATGGCTAGATATATGAGAATCACTCATTATATTAAATCTCTAGTGCTTGGGAAACACACCCCGCTGAAAGAAGTTTTAATATTTTAGAATTTTGTTAGTGGCACTTGTTGTTTGAAAAAGACAGTTCTTTCAATTTGCAAAGATTACCGATAGAAATTGGAATCGGCCCTTCTAAAATATTTTGAGTCAAATCAAGAGTAACAAGAGAAGTCAAGTTTCCAATGTCCCTAGAAATTGTGCCAAACAAGAAGTTGTGAGAGAGCCTGAGAGACTTTAAATGACTCAAACTGTACAACCAATCACGGATAGAAGAGTTGAACTGGTTTTGAGATAAATCAAGATGTTGAAGGAGAGTCAAGTTTTGAATACCTTCTGGGATGGAACCTTGTAAATCGGTCCCATCTAATTGAAGTTGAACCAATTTTTTCAGTTGAAATATCCAATTAGGGATCAACGAAGTGCCAACATGAGAACCAAAAAGATCTAGGACACCAAGAGAAGAAAAGTTTAAGGTGGATGGTTCATAATAATGGGTGAAATCACATCTGAACAAGTGCACTCTCTTAAAGAGGGAAGTGAATGTAGAAGAAGCAACCCATCAAAGGCATTGGATAGGTTCACATAACTCAGCTCAAGATATTGTAAAGAAGAAAGAGTCGAAACCCATTGAAGATTTTCATGAGCAATTGACAATCCATATCCATCCATGTAATATTGATAATCATCTCCGAGATGAAGATTGATTAGATTTGAGAGGTTTCCAATTTGACGTGGAATGCTTCCTTTGAAACTATTAAATCCAAGGTCAAGATAGTGCAAATTGGAGAGATTTTCGATTTGATGAGGAATGCTTCCTTTCAAATAATTGCCTCCAAGTTCAAGATAGATGAGATTGGAAAGATTCCAAAATTGAAGAGGAATGCTTCCACCAAACCGAGCTTGAGATAGGTTAAGATATGTCAAGCTTGTCATTAAGCCAAGAAAATTAGGAATTTGCATATCTCCAAAATAATTACCGCTCAAATCCAAACAATTCAAATGCTTCAAGTCAAGCAAAGAAGGAGGTACCTCACCGCGAAACACTGATATCTCATATATAGTTTTCTCTTTGAACTCAAAAGGAGGTGGAGCTGTGAGGTGAAGCTCAAGAACATGGCCTGTGATGTTGTGGCAAACAACAGAAGCCCAGTTGCAGCAATCTGTATAAGGAGACCAAGAGGCAAGTCTATTTGAAGGATCAGAGAGATGAAGCTTCATCTTAACTAAGGCATCTCCCTCACTTGGAATGCATTGAACCTGAGAGGATTCTCTGCAAACTTATAAATCAACACTTGATAAGGTAAGTAACCAAACAAAAAGGAACACAACAATATTGCAGGAACCATCCGTGACAACGTCAATCAAAGAGGTTTCTACTAAGAAATTTTCTGTTTTGATGATGGACATACAATTCTTGAAAAAAGAGCTGCTATTTATAATGTCACCTTGTGGATCTAAAAAGCAAATTTTGAGTTTCAGTTTACATTACAAAAACGAGTATCTTTTCCTCTTTTTTTTTTTTTCTTTTTGATGCCTAGTAAGTTATATGAATGCAAAAATTATATTCGAATATTTTGTTTCACCTTTTTTAATGAAAAAAAAAATTGCTTTTAACTTCTTTTGTTTTTCATTATTTTAGGAGGAAACTAATCCATGGCATAAAAAAGAGGGGGGGAAATCCTTGTTTAAATAATTTTTTAAGTCGTCCTTGTTTGGTAAAGTTTTAAGTCGTTCTTTTATCTAAAGTGTAATTTTTTTGCCCCTAAATTTTTTTATTTTAATGATATTTTTTTTGTTTTTATAAAATATTTTCAAATTATATATCATATCATTTTGTTATATATATATATATATAATGATAAAGATAAAAAATTATTAAATTTTAAGACATAGTTAATGAGATTTGATATTTACTGTTGGCCTTTCTGTACATATTTGTTTGAAAGAAGTTGATTAAGGACTAATTAAAAGTCATATAATTAATTATCTTTCCGTCCCAACTTTCAAAATTTCCACGTGAATAGGATTTTCTATGTGTTTTGCCTGGCCACCTGAATAGTTAATGAATGAGCCAATTCATTATTAATGTTGGGTTTCCAAAGCACAGGGAACCTTGGCAAATATTTGGGTGTGCCTTTGCACCAGGATTGTGTTACTACTGAAACATTCCAGCATCTAGTTGACAAAGTTAAAGATAGGCTAAGCAGTTGGCACGTCTCAAGAATTTCTCTTGCAGGCTGTGACACCTTTGTCGAATCAGTCATAGCTGCGATGCCATTTTATAACATGCAGATGACCAACCTACCTGCATCTGTTTGTGAAAGTATTGAAAAGAAGGCTCGTAATTTCCTTTGGGGTTCCTCCGATGAACAAAAAAGAATGCACCTAGTGTCGTGGGATAAGGTATGTACAAAGAAAACGAAAGGGGGTCTAGGTATGAAGCATATTAGGCAACACAACCAAGCTTATATGATGGACCTTGGGTGGGGATTGATTAAAGAGAGAGACCCTTTATGAGCTAAAGTTATCAGGAGCAAGTATGGTTGTGGTGATGATCTCATGGCTCGAATTAACTCCAAAAAAGCAGGATCCAACACCTGGAGTGGGATTAAACAAAACTGGCCTAAGGTTCAAAAAGGTATTCAGTTAGTTAAAGATGGAGATGGTATAGAGAGCTCATTGGAAATATGAAAAACATGGCTCCTTCACAGTGCGATCAGCATATCGTGTTCTCTCCCACAAAGGTGTCTCTTTAGAAACTAGATGGGGTGATGTATGGAAACTCAAGATTCCCCAAAGATGTAAGCTTTCTGCTTGGCTCATGTTACATGGATGGCTTGTGACCAACAGCTTAATTAAAACACCGTATGTCCCTTCATCCTAACAGACATTGCGACCATTGTCCAGAGTTCATGGAAGACAGAATTCATGCAAATTGAGACTGCAAGGTCATTAGGAGCATCTGGGAGAAAATGACTCACCCCTTAGTCCATGACAGGTTCTTTTCGGGTAATATTCATACCTGGTTTCAGGTGAATATGAAACATTCTTTTAGGCTTGATACGGAACAATGGAAATATCTCTGTTATAATTTGTTGGCTCATTTGGAGGGATTGTAATGAGAGGCTACACTCTTGCCCGAGCACGAATCTCGATCAAATTAATGCTAAGGCTAGGGTAATCTTGGGAAGCTTTATGGAAGCTATGAATAAGATTAAAAACACTAAGCTTGCCAATAGTCAAGGTCAAAAGGATGGCTTAACATTACATAATGTGGAATGTTATATTACTGTAGAGGACGATGGAGCTTATTCTCGATACCAAGGAAAATGTGCATGTGGAGGAATTATTATAGACTGTAATATATGGACGTATTTTGAAAGGCTTTCATCTAAGACTTGAGATTGGGGATTCTCTTGAAGCAAAAATCTGGGGTTGCTTATTGGGCTTTGAAGAGAGCATGGGAGGGAGGCCACATACTAGTTCGATTGAAAAGCGATTCTCAGGAGGCGATACATCTACTTCTTAATGATATTTATGACCTTCACGAAGATTGGTCTCTCATCATGGAAGTGAATTGAAAGAAATGCTACGGCACGATTGAGTTGTGATAATAGAGTATATAGAGAGAAATTTGAATGTTAGAGCTGATTTACTTATAAAGATAGCTTTGAACTACTACCCTGATTTGACCATTATGGGCCCTAACACGTTGGCTGGCGTTATGCCACTTCCTTAGCTTAGAGTTTAATCTTTAGTTTTGTTTTGCTTTCCTTGTGTATAAAAAAGAAAAAGTATGTGTTGTGTTCGACCAAAAAAAAAAAAAAAGCCGTAAGCGTTGTATTCTGATTTTGATAAAAAGTATGTGTAGTGGAAAATTCTTTTGTAGTCATTTCTAACTTTAATTTTTGAAGTCATCCGTAATAGGCTTATTGCTTTTGTGCGTCTCAAAAACGGCAAAGTTGATTATGTCAAAGTAATTATTATATGTGCGAAATGACTTTCCATCCCCATTATGTATATTATATGCATTTAGGCCATCGCTTTAAGAAGAGAAGAAAGTATTAATGGGGCGTTGTGGAAAATTCCTTTCTGGTCATAATCCAACTTCATAGAATTTTTTCACAATTGACTTGTATTAAACTTCTTTTAAAGTCTTCCACTACTGAATTTTTATTCTTACACATATAGTCATAGAAATACGTCATAAATTGATAGACATTCACCATAATTTTTTATTCGTAATTCAACTTTTCTGAAAAAATATTTGGTCATTTACTTGATGCTCTTGTCCATCATTAGCAATATACATATACATAAATTCATTAAATTTTCTAGGCTAAGATATACAAAACTTCCTTAAACTTTAGGTAAGTTGCACATCAACTCCCTAACCTTTAAAATTTTAAATTTAGGACCCTAATGTTCTGTTTTTTAACAATCGACTTCCCCAACAGTAAAATTACTGTTAATGTTACCAGTTTCTGTGATGCTATATTTTTTTTATTTTTTATTATATACCATGTCATTTAGAAAATAACACTTAGCATTTGACTTAAATTTTAACCAACTTTTTAATAATATAGTTTAGTATCTTAACTCCCTCCCCAAAACACCCATTGTTATGCATTGCGGAAAATTCTTTTATTGTCATGATCCAACTTTGTAAAATATTTCACAATTGAGTTGTTGTTGTTATTGTTGTAGTTGTGCGTATTTAATAGGGCGATGTTAATGCGGGTCACTCTATAGGTGTGTATGAAAGTTGATTATATAGACTAATAAATGACCACATGCTTAGTCCCAACGTGTGGAATGGGATTCCAACTTTTTTGTTTATATTTTTGTCCTAACTTTTAAATTTTTCACCCAATAATAGTTAATAAAAAGGAGACTATTCATTATTTGTAGAAAGGAAATTGTCAATTTATATATGCACAAAATTATATTTTGAAGTTATAATCTAGCTTTAATTTGTAAAGTCTTTCATAGTAGAAACTCTATGAAAAGAAATGTCCATATTTAGTACCTTATAATTTTTTTTTAGTGCACCTAGCACTCTTGATATTATTTTCCAATTACATCGAGCACCCTGATCTTATTTATGATATAGGGCACTAGATGCTATTACATCAGGAATGCCACATTACCCATAAATATTTACTTAGAGATATGTTCAATTTTGCATAACTCCATTCACCTTGATTTTGATGTTTAATGTTGCTTTGCCTATTCCATTTATGCTACTCCTCCGGTCATTAATATAAGACACATTTATTTTATTTGATTAAATTAAGAAAGTTAGTTGAGTTAATTAATATACTCCCTCTAGTCCTTATTATAAAGCATCAACTAACAAGTACTTTTGGTCCTTTTTATAAAGCACTTGCAAGTTTCCAATGAGCATTTAATTTATTTTTCCATATATGTCCATATTTAATAAGAGTAGTGAGAGAGAGTAATAATTAATAAATATTTGAGTTTAGTGTAGTTGATAAGGATAATATTGTAAATTACTTAATTTTAGGACAACTTTAATGTTTTTAACTACCTTTATTGGTTTGTAAGAATTGATAGTTTGTGCCTTATAATAAGGATCAGAGGAGTAACATCTATTTTCTAAAGTGTCATAGTCATCTTTCTCAATTCCCACATTCCCTTCCTTTATTGACTGTTGTTAAGGGAGCATCAATATGGGTAAATTTGAGGGAAAAAGATATGACAAATGTGAAAACGATGTCTTATGTTTAGGACCAAAATCAACTCCATAAATATGTTTTATATTAAATACCGGAAGAGTATATTATAAAATTTATTTGGATAACTCATTGTAAAAGTAGTTTTTATTTTTTATTTGACTAACACCAAAATTGAGGCAGTGATATGTGACGAAATATTTAACATATCGTGACAAAATATGAGACGCTTAATTAACTTTTCAATCAACTTATTAAAAACATATGAAATAGTGATGACACAATCACATGCTATCTCTATCATTGGATATGGAATCAGTGTGCTTTTGCTATTCTTAACTTCTTTTAATATGTTTATAATAAACTTCTTTATTTTGTTTATAAGGAATATTTAAATTACAAAAATATCATTTATTTTGTTACAATCAAAATTATTGCTTTCAACTTTTTCTTGAAGTCTTTCACCATTCAAATTTTAAGTGTTGGGTTATACTATCGATTAGTTTGGTCCCAACATTCAAATTTTCCACACTTGAATATTTAAATGAGAGACTGTTCATAATTTGGAGAAAATTTGTTAGTTTGCGTGGTGAAAAATTCTTTTGTAGTCATATTCTAACTTTATAAAGTCCTTCACAATTGACTTCTTCTTTCGCTCTATGCGTCTCAAAAACGGCGAAGTTAAATTCTTTTTTATTCGTAATTCAACTTTTTTAAAAAAATATTTGGTCATTTACTTGATACTCTTGCCCATCAATAGCAATATACATATACATAATACATCAAACTTTCTAGACTAAAATATACAAAACTTCCTTAAATTTTGAATAAGTTGCACATCAACTCCCTAACCTTTAAAATTTTAAATTTAGGATCCTAATGTTCTTTGTTTTAACTCTAAACTTCCCCACCATTAAAATTATTGTTAATGTTACCAGTTTCTGTGATGCTATAATTTTTTTATTTTTTATTATTTACCATGTCATTTAAAAAATAACACTTAGCATTTGACATATATTTTAACCAAACTTTTTAATAGTATAGTTTAGTATCTTAACTCCCTCCCCAAAACACACATTATTATGCGTTGTAGAAAGTTCTTTCATTGTCATGATCCAACTTTGTAAAATATTTCACAATTGAGTTGTTGTTGTTATTGTTGTAGTTGTGCGTATTTATTAGGGCGATGTTAATGTGGGTAATTCTATAGGTGTGTATGAAAAATTGATTATATATACTAATAAACGACCACATGTGGAATGGGATTCCAACTTCTTTGCCACTACGTATTATATTTGTCCCAACATTTAGATTTCCCTCACAATACCACTTCATGAATGATATTATATTCATTATTTGGATCTATATGTTTGCCGTAGTTGACGGGCATAAGAGCACTATATTCGTACGTGTTAAATTTGGCAAAGTTATAATCAACATGCTTTGGCTAACCTATATGTTTGATCATATGAGGGGTGTTTGGAAACCTCATAATAAAATTTTAAAATTTATTTTACACTTTACGAAATAAAACTTTGAATAATTAAATTTTATGCATGCTTTGTTAGTATTAAATTGTCGAGTTATCATTTAAATTTACTATGGCACCATTTTTCACAATGGTGTTAACATTGTATAATTGAAAATACAGTTTATAAACCTTACAAAGTTGCATATGCCGGTCTTTCAACTTTAAAAAGTTGGATTATAGCAATGATTCTATGAAAATCACTGTACAATTCGTTGCTAGTGTTCTTGCAAGGATATAGCAAAACAAGTCAAGAAAGGAAAAATAAATAAATTTGACAGAATAATAATGAAATAGCTAATGAATGTGGTCATTCTATAGGTGTCTGTATGAAGGTTGATTTTAAACTAATAAACAACCACATGCTTAGTCCCAACGTGTGGAATGGGATTCCAACTTTTTTGTTAATATTTTTGTCCTAACTATTAAATTTTTCACCCAAGGATAGTTAATAAAAAGGAGACTATTCATTATTTGTAGAAAATAAATTGTCACTTTATATATACACAAAATTATATTTTGTAGTTATAATCTAGCTTTAATTTGTAAAGTCTCTCATAGTCGAAATTCTATGAAAAGAAATGTCCATATTTAATATATAATCATATTTTGATCAACACGATTATTTCTTTTTTTCCTTTTTTTTTTTCGGATTGGCAAGCACCGCTTCCAGGTAGGGATGGAACCCAATTAAGTGATAGCCTACATGCAACTACACCACAATAATTGAATTGTCATATTTGATTTGTGCGTGTTAAAATCCGAAAAGTTACAATGAAGATCCTTCTTCAGTCACAATTTTTTTTTTGGCCAGTCAACTACTACGGCAAACACAGGGAGAAGCTAAAAAAAACTATACAAAGTTCAAATTATATATTCAAAAGGCCAAAAAATAGTTAAATAAATTTTATGACTGGATACATATAATATATGCTCCCAAGTACTTTCTTCTAGAACGTTGTCGCTTAGATTATGGAGCAACAAGGAATAGTTAAATTAAAACTACTCCTATCAGATTATATATATATTTTTGCTGTTTTAATTCTCAACTCTAATTTAATGCATGTACAAGTTATAACATAACAAAGTTACAAGCCAAGCCTTATAGATTTATCACCTTAACTCGCAAGACTCAGTGCTTACAAGAGATTCTTAAGAGGCCGTTTCGCATGAGGAGGAAGGGAAGGGAAAGTGAGTGGAGAGAGATTTTTTTTTTAGTTTGATTTTAAAAAAATTTAAGAAGTAGGGTTACAAGTTTTTAATTAATTTATTTTACTCTTTTATCTTACATATTCTCTTTAAAAATTTTAAAACCCCACCTCTCCAATTTTTTTTAAAAATCTCACTCATAAAAATTTTCCTTCCCCTCTCCTCCAAATCACCCATACCAAACAACCCCTAAGTTTTTTATTCAAGAATGTTACAACTCACTTCTTAATATTACCATGGAATTTTACAAATATTTTTCTATTATTGTTACAATTGCTATATCTTCAAATATTGGAAAAGGAAAAATATAAAGCCTCGTTGACTCATAAATTATAGAATCTTTTTTATCATCTAAGTAATATAAAATTTTAAGATATTTGAGTGAAATTATGGGAAAATCGCACTCACATCCCAAGGACTAGGAAAAAATTCAAAAAAGTACTAATGTATATTCCCCTATCTAAAAACTCCTTAGGGACGGCAATGACATAGATTCCAAATTAATGTGAAATTACTTTATTACACCCATTGATTAAAAATGGAAAAGAGAAGTAGAATGGTTTGTGTATGACTGGTTAATATAGGCACATACACTCGTCATCAAGTGCTTTTTAAAATTGTAATGGAAAAATGACATTAGTTGACAAAGATGGGCTTGTCAATGGCCACATTATGGCTTATCAATATAGAAACATGCACTTATCAATAGGAACTGCTTTAAATTGTATTGGAAAAATGGCACTAGCTACTCTAAGACGGGCTTGTTAATGACTACTCTATGACTTGTCAATCTAGATACATATAACTATCAACAGAAGCTATTTCAAATTAAATTGGAAAAAAGGCGTTAGTTAACATGATAGATTTGTCAATATAGACACATAAACTTGTTAAAAGAGGCACATATACTTGCCAATATAAGCAAATAAACTTATTAAAATGGACACATACACTTGCCAGTCTAAGGGCAAACTAACTTGCCAATGTATAACTTATTAGTATAGGCATATAAACTTGTCAAGATATAACTTACCAATATAGGCATAAAAACTTATTAAAATAGGTAAATACACTTGCCAGTATAAGGAGAAATTGACTTCAACTATCAATTACTAAAGGTAAAGAGGTAATTTTACATTTAGAATCTATATCATTGAGGTTCCTAAGGAATTTTTAGATAGGGAAATCTACCCTAGAACTTTTTTTGTATTCTTTTTTGTCTCTGGAACCTGAATGCGATTTTCTCTAAAATTATAGGGAAATAACAATAATGTTCATGCTCATTTGCCCTTAATTAGTGGGCAATTCGAACCGTGCCCTTAGGGTCTATTTGGAAGGAGGGAAATGGAAGGGAAGAGAGGGAAAAGAAAATTTTTATCAATTGGATTTTAAAAAATTGTAAAAAATTGGAGAAGTATGGTCATAAAATTTTAATAATGATAATATGCAAAATAAAAAAGAGAGAAAAATAAATTAAAAATTTAAAACCTGACATCTCCATTTTTTTTAAATTTAAGTCATAAAATTTTTCCCTCCCCTCTCTTCCAAATCTCTTGTACCAAACAGCCCTTTAGGGTTTATTTGGTTGGAGGGGAGGGGATGAAAAATGAACTCCTCCCCTTGTTTGGTTTGAAAGATTAGAGAGAGGGGCTCCAAAGGAGGGGCTTCCAATCCCTCCCATCCCCTCCCTTTAAACCAAACAGGTCCTTAGTGTAGCTAATTTATAGTCTTGGACAACAATAAACCAACCCATTTTCAGAGATTGCAAGTGATAAATCATTAAGCCCAAAGTAGAGTGATGTTTATACCCAGCAATTATCTAACAAAGCCCATCCACCCATATTTCCACGGAGAAGATAAAGGAGAATGCTAGCCATTGTTTCATTTCTTATTATCTTTCTTGCTTATTTTTTCCTTGGAACATTATTCCTTTAATTTTTCCTGTAATTCTTTCTGCTGGACTATATTCCCTATCGCTTGAACTTAGTCATCCGATATACTCGTATATAAATTATTTAAACATTTGTACCTTCTCATCATCTATTCTCATTGATTACCTCTAGACTGATAACTGATAAGCATTCAACTTGAACTTTAGTCATCTTGTAATTGATGGAAGCTTATACTTGCAAATCTAGCACGTATTCACGCAAGTGCTATCAACTCTTCAAGATATGAAACTTCCTTTCCAAGAATTATTATCTCATGAAAAATAGAAGTGCTATGCATCATGTTCATGAAATAGTACTCATAATTATTGTTTGTCCTTATAATTTGATTCAATTTCGGTTTTGGTCCATATAGTTTCAAATCCTTGATTTTTGTTCATATAGTTTCATAAAAATTTAATTTGAATTTAAGGATTAATCTCTATATTTTAAACTCAGACCAAATCCTTATGAAACTATAAGGAGCAAAACCAGCAATTTAAAACTGTAGCTGCAGGAACAAAAACCAAAATTTAATCAAATCCACAATGAGCTGCAACATCTACAACTTGTCAGCTTTCAAATGACGCTGGAAGCTCGTCAATCGGAGCTCTGTACAGCAAGAAACGTTTGAAGGCTCACTGGTAGGTCAGAATCTGATGAGTTTTGACCCCCATTCCATAGCATCAGTTGATAGCCTTAGCCATCTCCGAATTCGATGAAAATTGGCTCACACCTTACTCATCATGTGAGCTTTCAAACGGGACAAGAATTATAGAAGTCAGAGCTCCATAGCTCAAGATATCTTCGCCGGATCGTTGACTTTTTAACTGTTCTGGTAACTAGCGAAGAATGTGAGTCTATCAGGGACGATGTGACTTGTATTAGCATTATTAAAAGAAATCTTCATTAGTGAATTGATTTCTTATAAACAAAATTTGTTATAGATTATTCTCAGAAATTGAAATGTTTATAATGTAATCCTTTTATACATCATTTATGAGTGGAAGGTGAATCATTGATTTATGATTGTTTGAAAAGTGATTTGTTTATTACTGAAAAATGAGTTTTGAGGTTTATTAATGGAAAACTCGTCATGCAGTATGCTTGTTTTCTACCCTTGTTGCAGTGTGCATTTGCATTCACTGAGTCGGTTGGACTCAACCCTCATTTATCATTTTCAGATAATCGTTTGAACGATTGATCTCTGAGAGGCTCAGACACAGACCCTGGTGGATGATAGAGTCTTTCAGAATTTGCTTGTGGTACAGGATTCCTACGTTTTGCAGTCATAGGGAATATTTTGAATTTGTGAACCCTTGTATTTGGGTTGAGAATGTAGATGTGTATTTACCAAGGTACTGTACACTGGATCGAACACTGAATCGGTTGAGGTATTAAGTTAAGGGTCAGTGGATCAGACTAGAGTTAAACCGGGGCTAGATAGGTGAGAAAGTAAATATTTCAGACTTATTTATATGAAATTCTATGTAAAATTAATAAAAAAATAATTTAAATTATTTTTTTTAATTTAAAAAATGTTGAACCAATCCTTATGGTTCAACCACCGGATCGGATAGATTGGACAACCGGTTCGCCAACCAAGCCGGCCGGTCTGGTCCGGTTTTGCAAACATTTTTATTTACACATGTTTTTATAATGAAAGAATAATTTTACTTTATTTTTGGAACACTTGTTATGGGCCTTCTGTGCTTATTGAGTTACGCTTGCCAAGCTAAATGGACCTTGAGCTGATTTTATTTGTGCTCCAGTCATGACCAGGAATTTGAGTCGTGACACAATCCATTTGATTAATGTCATGTGGGGTTGTTGGAGGCTAGCTAAGGCCCTTTATTTCGGCTGTATTCTACAAAGATTGGAGGTCAAGATTAATAAACATAAAATATGAAATGAAAGGAAATTAGATTTTCACCTACTCCCAATTATAGTCTTGCATGTTTCTCTCTTCTTTTTCTAATATTAGAAAACCTATCTTATATAAAAGTCAGTATGGTCATTCCTCTACGTCTTATCTCATGTCTTTTTATTATATTTATAATAATGATAAATAAATAACAAATATTTATACATATAACCATCAAACAAAATAGGAAACTTCAAGGAAGCTTTCCCCTTTGGACTAATTCCATTTTATCATTACTATCAGTTTATCCTCATTTCTTTTAGCCAAACCCATGTGTTTGGGAATCTTGACTAAAACAAGGGGTTATTATTTTTCTTTTGTCATCCTCGTACTCCATCATGCACGGCCAAATATTTCCTTCAATGATTTCCCTTCTTTTCTTCATCTTTACCTTTCTTTCCCCATTTTCTTTTAGCTTACCGACACTCACCTTATTTTCTTTGCTTTCTTTTCACTTTCCCCTTTATTTCTTTTCATCCTCTTCCTCTTTATCTATGCAGCACACCTCACACTTAGGCAGCCATAACTCATAAGCTTAATTAGTTCAAGTGTACTTCTTCTCTCTCCTCACCAACTCAAGGATTGAAGCAAAGGTAAGTTTTTGTCTCTGTTTATGATTGTATATCTCTCAATTCTTTGAGTTTTTGCATGATCCTTACCATGTTTCAAAGCCCTTTGAGCCCTCTACAACTTTCATGTTATAATCATTTGTTAAACTTGCATGGAAAATTCTAAAAAGTTCATTATAACAAACACTATTCGGGTGAGATTTCAACTATGATGGGAGAGATTTTGTTTCTGTATTCTGTTCGTAATTTCTTCACCTTTTTTATATGATATTTCTTTCTTTGAACTCATGGTTGAGTTAGCTACAACTTTTATGTTTGTCACCTTTGCTAAATATGTCCATAAAGTTTCTAAAATTTCCGAAAGTTATATACTGTCCAAATTAGTTCATATGAAGAAAATCGAGATTTCCTTAGTTCATTTTGTCTCTTCATATCTCTTTGATGGTTTTTCTTTTGTGTTTTTACAGCTTTTATGTTTAGACTTATTCCCCGAAATGCAAGGAAATTTGTGAAAAGTTGACTAAACTTTATGATGCTCAGAGAAGTCTTAAATTTGAGTTTCTGTTTGAACTGTTCAAGCATTGCATGCATAACGTTTTGGGCATTTGGTGTTTTTGCATGAAATTTGTTTTGTTCAAAAGTTTATTAAATCAATTACAACTATTATGTTGAGCATATTTGTGAAAAATGCATAGAAATGCCCCAGAAATCCTAAAAGATTGTCCTTGCAAACCGCCATGAAATTTTGCTTTAGCAAAACCTTTGGCAGCAGTCAATGTTTTAAGTGTTTTTTGAGATTTAGATATTCAAATTATGAAATTCCAAAGGCATCATAAAGTAGACACATGAGGCTTCAATCCATATTAAATTTGCGCATAGATTCAATCTTGTTGAAATTAAATTTCGAAATTAAACATCCCCTGTTTTCTGCAACTCTGTTAGTGTGGCAGCACTAATTGTTTGGATCATATCTTGAGCTAGACTACTTATTTTTATATAATTTCAAAGGCATATGAATTTAGAAATACAATTTTTTATTCTGAGAAAATTTCATGTTTTAATTCTTTCATGATCAATTTCAATTGTCATATACATTTTGATACAGTTTTCTGCAAAACTTGAGGTTTCTGTCAACTAGCCAACCTTAACTCTTTTGACTATGAATTTTTCTAGAAAAAGTATTTTTAAAATTTATCACAAGAATTTCAATATAGATACACATGGATTCATTCCATGTGAGTTTTATTCACAAATTCCCCTTATTTCAACCCAAGCTTGAAATTAAAGTCTTGCCTTTGTGCATAAAACAGATTGCAGAATTTTCTAAGTAACACTTACTCTTTGGGTCATAACTTGGTGTGTGTATATTAGAATTGAGTACTATCAGTTGCATATGAAACTAGATACACGTGTCTTTATTCCTTAAAAATTTCAGATTTTATCTACGAGCCAAACAATACAATTTTTGCTGTAAAATAAGGTCAATTTTTATGGTGTCATATAGATTATGGATTTTCGGCTTTATAGTTTGATTCAATGTTTGGGCTTTATATTAAAGTGAGGTTTTTGGTAGTCAATTGGGTTAGAAATGTTTGGTGCCTAAGTTTCATGACATATCTTGATTTGAAGATTGTTCTAAAGAGTTGGTTGCTAGTGTTCTTGTTGGACTTTGGGTCCAAGTCCGCCCTTGATGGGCCGGACTATTTGATTAGGAAATAAGTAGCCTAATCAAATAAGAATAAAATCAGCATAAGATGCAGATTTGGGAATATTTAGCAATAATTATGGATTTGTCAAAAGAGGAACAAATCACCATAATTAGGGAATTAATTGAGAGACAATTAATTCCTATCTTGGAGGGCAAGAAGGAGTGCACACGTTTCCTAATTAGTGGCCTCCATAAACCACTATAAATATGGGGTGCCTCCTCAATTGCAACTCGCCCCGCCATTGAGTTTTCTGGCAATTCCCTTCTCTCCTACCATCTTTCTGGTTCTGGTGATCTGCTGTGCAAATCACAATTAGGCTCTAGTAGTCTAATAATTGTGTGGGCACAAGTATGGAGTATTGGAGCTTTGACCCGGATCCGAACATGGATTCGTCCAGGTATGCCTGATCTCCTTCTTAGTTATAAACATTTGTTTCCTACATTGGCATCAGAGCCATTTGATCCTTGAGGCTGTGATTTATTCTATGTGAATAATAGTATGATATAATTTTGTTTATATCTCAATTTTTTTTCCGCTGTGCAATCATATATATGAGATTATATGATAAAATAATATATGTCTGGCATTGTATGTATACAACGTTTGGCTCTGTAAGAATTCTTAAGTCTCGTTTCACTCATGATCTATGTGTATGTCTCTGCCTCCATATATATATGCGTGTCTGTCTGTATGCTACCGGAAACGTGAAAATATATACATATTGCTTCTGCATATTTTAAAGCTCCAGACATGATATATATATTTGTTGCTGTGTGTTTATGAATGCGTTCTCTGCTCCTCTAACTATTATATACATATGCGCATGTATATATGTATATATTATGGCACAAAATTCCTTCACCTTCTGCTCTCTTCTTCGATTTCTTAAAGTTGCGTTTTTTGGAACCTATGTGGAACCAAAAACAAGAGACTTTTAACTCTCAAAGGTTAGGAAAGCTTTTGAGATACACAGAGACACACATCCGATCGGTTTACGTCGCGCCGACAACGTCGAGAAAAATTGGGTGTTTGAAACTCAGTGTTTTTGCCCAAAGTAAGGACATGGATGTGTAGAGCTCGAAGAGACGATTCCAACGATGCTTAGAACGCGTCAAACGGAGTCCGGATGAGGGAGAAACAAAGGAAAGAAGTTCGCGGGTCGTTAGTCGTCGCCGCAACTTCACTCGCGATTTGATCAATGAAACAGGGGTTTTAAGATCAAATAAATGCCATGGATTTGTAGTTCGCTGAACAATGATTCCAACGACACCAAGAACGCGAAAAACGGAGCTAAAACGAGGGAGATATGGCCTCCCGAAGTTGGAGGGTCGTGATGACCCGTCGGAGCTCCAACCGGGTCGGGTTGACCCGGCTAGAGACAATGATATGAGGCTTAAATTTTTGAATGTTCTTGTTTTTCCATTGAATTTAAGATTAAATTCTCTGTTTGTTTTTAGAATTGAATTCGGTATATTCTCTTCTTGTTTTCTTGAACATTCATGCTAGTTAGATGATATTGTGTTATTATCTTGTTAATATAACTGCTCTTTGATTGAGTGGGAGTTTTTTCTGGAATACGTCTAGAAATCCAAAGGGGAAAGTGTTCAAATGAAGACTGTGGTTAAAAGGGTGATGAGCTAACTAGTATGATTGGGATGGGAGTCAACATAGTTGTCTCCTGAACATGAAACTAGTGAACTTATCATCTAATTATCCTTTGTCTTATTTGAACAACTAAGATTTGTATACCATAATCGTCTGAGTGACCAATTATGACCAAGTCTATTTGACTGAGCTTATGAAGACAAGCTCAATAAAGATATCTGTGGAGTTAGAAACTCTCAAATCTCTTTCATTCAAGAAGAATGAGATGTCAGGGACATCCTACCAACTAGTCTTCAGCATTTAGAGGCTGAAGCAATTGAAGGATATAAAAGGTTTATGCTATCAAGCATAGAAAGAACAACATTGCTCAAACTTATGTTGGTATGAGCAATGTAACCTTATCCAAGCCATATGGATAGTGTTGGAAGATAGTGAAATAAGTGATCTTCTTCCATAAAGTTAAAACTAAGTTAAGTTTTAACATAGTGTACTAAGTCCTAACATGTTGTTTAGGCAACACTTGAGGCAGATGTCAAACAAGAAGTTGAGACAAACTAAATGCCAAGTTCTTTCTAACAAACAACAAGTGTATGTTGTGATAAGACATCTCCCAGTGAATGGGAGGAAGATATGTCTCCCAGTGAGTGGGAGTGAGCCATGTCTTCCAGTGAGTGGGCATATACAATAGTATATATTGCCCCTGATATGCATATTGTAACCTTCAGCAATGTGATTCACCACATTGAACTTCAGTGTGAGAGACTGAAGGATCCAAGATCGATCAGTCAGACGAACTTAGCTAAAGAGTGGGATGATTCATCCTCTAAGCCCAAGGGCAAGGAACCTATGAGGAAAACTTGATCTAGAAAAGATCAAATGGTTTCTGCAAAAGATGAAATGCTACATTGATTAACCATTAAGGGTTGTAAAAGTAGCAATCCACATAAGTTGTGGATGTTTCAAATGAAGCATATGGCTTTATGTCAAATGCAAAGCGATGAAGAGAGAGAATCAAGGGATTGGAACTTGCACGTTAACTCTGCATAGATAAACCACCCTGATTCACTCCATGCAATTGCAACTGACGGAATCACATCTTTGCTATCTCTTTAGTTAAAGATCGATGGGACTATGATTCTCAAATCCTTTGTTGGATTTTGATGTTTCTTTCCTAGGGATAAAAGATTCCATTTTTTGCCACATGTACACCTTGATCAATGGGAATGATCAAACTAGCAAAAGAGTATTTGCTAAATGACGTGTGTCAAAGGGTTAATACCCTTATGAATAAGTTCAGAACTCATTCTGCCTGGCAAGAAAGACAAAGAAACATTTTTCTGAGAATATCCACTGCAATTGGCAAATTATGACGTTGGTGAACCAATAAACGTGAGGGCAAAACACAAACAGCTTGGTGTTTCATTAACGTTGTGGACGTTTACTCGAAATACAGTAATGTTTACTTGATTTTTGGCAAATGTGAAGCTGTTAGATAATGGCTGAACTAGTCAGGAATCAGTAAACTGAAAGGATAAGACCTTTTGAACTAACAAGGGTTAAAGACACCCATGTGCTTAGTTCAAGCTGTTTTGTGTACAAGAAAGGCATTGTTAGGAAACTATCAATACCTAGAACTCTTCAACATAATAGAGTTGTTGAAATGGAGAGATAGACCTCTCCTTGTTTTGGTTATGAACATAATGGCACCAATGAGGCTATCAGCCATATGTTGGTAGGTGGACTCATAGCTATTATATTTACACTTAACCAAATGCCCTCTATGTCAGTCACGACCTTACCCTATGAATCATGGATGGGCCTTAGACTAGGACCAAGTTTGTTAAGACCATAAGGGTCATCAACTTTATATTCATACTTCTTCCTATGAGTAAGGAAGATTAGGGCTAAGGTATACAAGGTATCTCTTTGTGAGATGACATGAGAATTTGACATGACATGTCTTCATTAGTGAAAATGATGGCGGTTCAGTGACTGAGAGAAAACCGTGGGACACAACGTTTATAAAACCAAGATTTCCTAGCAGGAAATGAGCATTAATCACAATAAATCTCTTCAAGAGGTTCACAAGTGACAAGGAATAACCAAGTGTTCCTAAGTTCACTTATCCGAGTGGGAGGATTG
This sequence comes from Inga leiocalycina, assembly GCA_963242795.1. Lineage (NCBI taxonomy): Eukaryota > Viridiplantae > Streptophyta > Magnoliopsida > Fabales > Fabaceae > Inga > Inga leiocalycina. The sequence goes on from OY725322.1 coordinate 69,516,678, forward strand.
AGACCATTTTCACAATGAAAGAGGTAAGAGGTAAGTTACGAGACAATTACCTCACTCATACATAGGAAAAGAATCCTATGAAATCCACCTTGGAGCAAATTGTCATCTAGTGAATGACTATAAGGGATAGATTCCCTAATGGATTGAATGCTCTCTTCATCATTTAGAAGGTGATGATAAGTACCTATAAGTGTCTAAAAGACACTAGAAGGACCTGCTAAGATGAATTGCAAAGTGTCATGCAGGAGGATTTGGATTCTCTTTTAAGCCAAATACGTGTTTGGGTAATTTGTCACCTAGCCAAGAGGTGATTGGGAACAAGTAGGTTCTCAAATCTGTTGGGGGCATGTAGAACCTAAAACACTTAGTGGCTAGGAGGTAATACAATGGAAGGTTGTCCATTGTGTGTTTTAACTCTGAACTTTGGCTATGACAACAAGCTTAGTCTTGAAAACTGTATCAAGATGATGTAAAGACCACCTTCCAATTTGGAATTTTGGAAATTGGATGATGAACTCTACACTGAAGCAGCTTAAGGGCTTCGTAGAAACAATCACCTAAATAGTAGTATATGAAGTTTTCACAAGGTGAAAGCCTCACCAACTTCGAAATAATCGAAGAACACTACATAAGTTCCAAATGGTCTAGTGATGATTCTTAGTGAAATCATCCTTTGTCAAATGACAAATGAAACAAGTGTCAAGGGAGTTAAAGGAATAAAGGATTAGAGAATCCTTAAATTCTAAGTTAAGAAAGTCACGGGTTGAACAAATATCTTGAATGACAAGATAAACGGAGTTGCACAAGAAAGATATAGTCTTTTCCACCTAAGACATGTACAAGTGTACTCCTTAGACATCTTAGGATGTCAAACTGCAAACCCATAGACACCCCTAAAGTCAAGGGCATAAACCTAAAGAGGTTACATGTCCTATGAGGAATCCAACATAAGCAAGGTGGATAGAGTCCCATGTGAGACTATAGTTGGTAATATGAATGTACACATTGGTGTACATAAGACCAAATGTTTTTGGTCAGACTTGGAAGTTGCTTTTTGGTCCTGCTGTGAAATGGGTTATGAGAATAACCATGGATTAAGTTGTTAAGACAACAACTTTCTTTTTTGAAAGGATACTCCAATGCAAGACCTAGGCAAATGGTGATGGAGTAAGGAAATATACATAGTATTTTTTCTTGTTATCCATGGAAATAGAACGCATGGCGTGTTCTGCCATCATTCAAAGTGCCATATGGCTAAAGTAATTCCTATGAGAGATTGGGAATGAGTGGTGGATAGAAGGATCCAAACGATAACATCTTATGATGAGGATCCTAAGTATCACAGCAAGGCGAAACATACCTTTTTGATACATCTCTATGAGAGATATGCTTTCAAAGAGGGAAAGCGATAGTTCAATGACCTTCTACTGACAGAATGTTGGTAGATCCCCTTATTGAGCCCATAGCTTGATTTTCATTGAGTTAGTGAAAATCTAGGGGCGCAAATAAAATATAAGGTCGTGAACTTCTTTTATATGAAGATAAAAGAAATGGTATGTATGTTATGAGTAAATACATAAAGGTATACATTTTGTATGTCGTACAGGTCAAAAGAGGTTGGTTCACTCACACGAACAACCGTCTTCCCATGTTTTGCAGGGGCATGGGAAGGTAAGACGAGCAAATGATCACCATGAGATGGTTGAGAAGAATCTTTGCGTTTGAGTCGCCTCAGTTAGACTGAGATGAGATCCGCATGTGTGCTTATACACAGAAAATGGATCGAAGCATGAATATGGACCTGTAGCCAGGCAAAGAACTCTTTTTCACAAACGAGATTGTAAAAGAGATATTGTGAAAAAGGAAGTTCTGGTTCGAATGTTGAGTACATTTTGGAACTAATGTCTGTACGGTGAAAGATAAAGAAATCGACGTACACTTCAGACCATTCACCGCAGCATGCAATTCATACTGCATATGCTTGAGAGTTAAACTGCAACACGAGATGTGGGTGAAAGATCCCTAGTTCACCACAGTGTGAGTCCCAGGAAGGAAGAATACTTCCACGATGCCCTTAAGACTTAGGCGGCATCATGAAAGCTTGGTTTGGTGACAGCTACTTTAGCTGAAGCTCCATGATCACACTCGATTCGGTCAGACGAGTGAAAACTAGGAAAGCGACCAAGTCAAGATGGATTGATGTTTAGTCAAAAAGGAAGATTTACTCCTAGATACATAAGATGTACTAGTATCTGTGGTCGACCCCTTACTAGCTCTATGTGTAGCTAGTAAGTGCGGATACTATGTGCGTAGAAGGCAATCTGAGTTAATAATCATATTAACTCGAGAGGGATTAGATATGCCATGAGTAACATGTATGGGAGAATCTGGGGCATATGAGGCAATGAACATATAGCTTACGGTTATATATAAAGGGTGTCCTTGGATGCTGGTCCGATATAAAGGATTTCTAGTATCACAAGCACCAAATCTGAAAGACGTTTTTGCCCACGCAGTCACGGCAGACGCCAAGTATGAAACAAGAAAGAGTAACGCACGCACGATGGGAGGCCCATCAAGTGCGAGTGGGAGATGTTGGACTTTGGGTCCAAGTCCGCCCTTGATGGGCCGGACTATTTGATTAGGAAATAAGTAGCCTAATCAAATAAGAATAAAATCAGCATAAGATGCAGATTTGGGAATATTTAGCAATAATTATGGATTTGTCAAAAGAGGAACAAATCACCATAATTAGGGAATTAATTGAGAGACAATTAATTCCTATCTTGGAGGGCAAGAAGGAGTGCACACGTTTCCTAATTAGTGGCCTCCATAAACCACTATAAATATGGTGTGCCTCCTCAATTGCAACTCGCCCCGCCATTGAGTTTTCTGGCAATTCCCTTCTCTCCTACCATCTTTCTGGTTCTGGTGATCTGCTGTGCAAATCACAATTAGGCTCTAGTAGTCTAATAATTGTGTGGGCACAAGTATGGAGTATTGGAGCTTTGACCCGGATCCGAACATGGATTCGTCCAGGTATGCCTGATCTCCTTCTTAGTTATAAACATTTGTTTCCTACAGTTCTAATCTCAAATATTATATATGGTATGTGTACAGGAGAGTTGATTTCAAGCTAGCTAAAGATTCCATTCTTGAAGGTTATAAAAATTGCTAGCTATGTAGTTGAGTCCAGGTGCGTGGATAAGCTCCTAACAATGGTTACTTCCAATACAATGATATATGTATATTTGTAAATGTGTTATTGGTATTTTGGAAGAACTGAACAAGTATAGACAGTAAAATTATTTGTTTAGCTTATTATTTTCTTTATAAAAGTATGGAACAGTTAAGGTTAGTTTATAACTAAAACTTAATGTTTAGCAAGATTGTATTTACAGAAGAATCTTCAACGGTAACTTACATCAGCATTATATCATTTCATGATTTTATACAAATCATATGTTAAGAAAGAAATTGATGTTATTAGAAGTTTATATTCAACATGAATTATGAGAAGTATTTGCTATGTTCAAGAATCTTTACAATTCCGTTTGTATTTATGAAAGTCATTCTAAAAGGAATTTATTGTATTAGGTACAATTTAAATTATATATATATATATATATATATAAATATTTATGCAACCATGTACAAGCTTTTATGATCAAGTGCTCAAAGAGGAAGATATGCTTTGAGAATATGTTATGTTGTTTTTTGATTATTTTGTATAAGCTTATGCAATGAGACAAGTTTATTGAGCAGCTATATGCACTTCTAGCCTTGTGACTATCTTGTTCAACAAGAATCATTTACTATTTGCACAGTGATTTACTATTTGCATAGTCACTTATGAGTACTATTTGCACATTAATTTACTATTTTGCATAATAACTTGTGGGGACTATTTGTACAGTAATATACTATTTTGTATAGTAACTCATGGGTATTATTTGCACAATGATAGAGTAGAACCAGAATATGAAGTCCCCAAGTAAAGAGTAACGGCTACTACAATACATATTATTGTACTAAATTACAAACAAAATTAAAAATGCCACTTTCGCAGGGAACACGATTGCATTTAGCACATGCAGCAAGCCTTTTAAACCCCTAGGTAGCCCTAGTGGACGAGTGGAGTCTCGTGAGGGTTTATAGAGATGGTACCCACAAACATTCGTGGCATTTGAATTACATCATAATTTTTCTTGTTTGGTCTCATACTTGAAGTTGAAAGAATTAATGCCAGTATAAATGCCGTCATCCATGTTATGGGTAACTTGTTGCCCATTGGTAAGAGTATCACGCTGGGTGTATGAGAAGGGAACGTCACATGAACCCGTTGTTGCTAGCAGACTCACTGTCACCATGGTCATTGGTGGCACAGTAACTTTGTACACAGTCTCCACTACAGTTGCCGATGTCTTGGTTTCTCCCCACTGGTATGCTCCACTAAATTCAGCCGAAATTTCAATTTTTCCTTCTGCGATGAATGGAACGCCGGTTTGGAAGCTAGTTTTGACACCCAGCTTCAATGAAACATTGGCATTCCAAGTACTGCTCTTAGTCTCTGTATAAGAGAGCTTCACTTCTGCATTATTGGATTCTTGGGTCCTGTTAATGGCTACTCCGGTGGCCATTGTGAGGACTCTCTGGCTGTAAATCCTGGCATCCAAGAGACGAAAATTGACATTATAGATTTGCCTTGAAATAACAAGCTCTTCCACCTCTATTCGAGCCTCTCTAGAAACGGTGGAAACTCCAGCATTAAGACAACTTGTCTTGCCCTCGGTGGTGAGTCTCTTGCAGAAATTATTGTTGCCTAAGTTACGAAGAGCAACGACATTGTTGTCAACTTTGATTGGACAAAACAACGTATCGGAGTTGTTATTGGTGGTGTCATCTGAGTCAGCCCATATCCAATTGGGGCTACGCCTCCAGAATTTACCGAAGTAATCGGACTTTACACGGATGCTTCCGTCATGAGTGGTGAAGATCTCGTTGCCAACTGTTGGATCGCCTACATCATTTGATGCAAACTGCAGATATTGGTATCCCTCGATCCAGCGGGCACTGAGATATTGGCCATTGTCGCCCTTAAATGCAACATGTTTAGGCATTATCAATAGTGATTCCCAATCGATGATTGAGCAGACATCGCACGAATCTTCGTCAGGATTTTCTGATCCTGCAAATAAACAGGATTCAAAGGGTGCAGCAGCCCTCCATAAGCATGCATAGTGTCCAAGCTGGAAGTGCAAAAATCGGACTGTTTTAGCATCGGCATCCAAGTAGATTGGCTTGAACAATGTACATGACCATTTGGATTGGTCTTCCTCAGGTTCATCAGCTCCCGCAACAATCCACCAATGGTTATGTGACCACCTCACCCAATATTTGTTATTGTAACGGCATCTTATGTGCACTAGTCCATTCCCACTCTTTGCCATCTCTACTTCGAACTTTGCATATGGGCTCACAACCTCCTCTCCGGAGAATTGGAGAAACCCATGCACCTGCACATCTTCCTGTATATAACTCAAGTATTTGTTGTTGTAGTTTGATTTGAGCACCACAAACCTTGGCAATGACATTTTCACTCTTCTCTCTAATCACTTCTACTCCTTCTTAGTGAACCTCACTCTTGTGCTTTGCTTTACTCCAGCCTGTTATTGCTATTTATAATATCAATAACAATGTTATTGATATTAACTATTACACAAGATGAAAAAGATGTGGTGTGGTCTCTCTTACATCTCTTTCAAAATTCACGTGGTGCAGGTTCGTTTTGTGGCGTGGTATATGCAATCACGTGTCGGGCCGACATGGCAACATTTACAAGGATATAGCAAAACAAGTCAAGAAAAGACAAATAAATAAATTTGACAGAATAATGATGAAATAGCTAATTAATGTGGTCATTCTATAGGTGTCTGTATGAAAGTTGATTATAAACTAATAAACAACTACATGCTTAGTCACAACGTGTGGAATGGAATTTCAACTTTTTTGTTAATATTTTTGTCCTAACTTTTAAATTTTTCACCCAAGAATAGTTAATAAAAACGAGATTATTCATTATTTGGAGAAAATAAATTGTCAATTTATATATGCACAAAATTATATTTTGTAGTTATAATATAGCTTTAATTAGTAAAGTCTTTTATAGTCGAAACTCTATGGAAATAAATGTCCATATTTAGTATCTAATCATTTTTTTTAGTGCACCTAGCACCATGATATTATTTTCCAATTACATCGAGCACCATAATCTTATTTATGATAAAGGGTGCTAGATGCTACTACATCAGGAATTCCACTTTACCCATAACTATTTACTTCGAGATATGTTTAATATTGCATAACTCCATTCACCTTGATTTTGATGTTTAATGTTGCATTGCCTTTTGCATCTATACTACTCTAGATCTCCTTGGTCATTAATATAAGATATTTACCTTTTTTTTATTAAATTAAGAAAGTTAGTTGAGATAATTAATATAACATTTATTTTCTATAATGTCATAGTCATCTTTCTCAATTCCCACATTCCCTCCCCTTATTGCTTGTTGTTAAGGGAGTATCAATAGGGGTAAATTTGAAAGAAAAAAATTGACAAATATGAAAATGATGTCTTATATTTAGGACCAAAATTAACTCCATAAATATGTCTTATATTAAAGACCAGAAGAGTATTCTATAAAATTTACTTTGGATGACTCAAAGTAAAAGTAGTTTTTTTTTTTGGCTAACAAGTTTGTAATTATTGGGGAAATTGAGGCAGTGATATGCGACAAAATATTTAGCATACCATAACGAAATATGAGACGATTAATTAACTTTTTAATCAACTTCTTGAAAAACATATGAAATAGTGATGACACATTCACTTTTCTATCTCTATCATTGGACGTGGAATCAATTTGTTTTTGCTATTCTTAACTTCTTTTAATATGTTTATAATAAACTTATTAACTTTGTTTATAAGGAATATTTAAATTACAAAAATGTCATTTATTTTGTTACAATCAAAATTATTGTTTTCAACATTTTCTTGAAGTCTTTCACCATTAAAATTTTTGTTGGGTTATACTATCAATTGGTTTGGTCCCAACTTTCAAATTTTCCACACTTGAATAGTTAAATGAGAGAAAATGTTCATAATTTGGAGAAAATTTGTTAGTTTGCGTGGTGAAAAATTCTTTTGTAGTCATATTTTAACCTTATAAAGTCCTTCACAATTGACTTCTTCTTTCGCTCTATGCGTCTCAAAAACGATGAAGTTAAATTCTGTTTTATCCGTAATTCAACTTTTTTAAAAAAATATTTGGTCATTTATTTGATACTCTTGCCCATCAATAGCAATATACATATACATAAATTCATCAAACTTTCTAGGCTAAAATATACAAAACTTCCTTAAATTTTGAATAAGTTGCACATCAACTCCCTAACCTTTAAAATTTTAAATTTAGGATCCTAATGTTCTGTGTTTTAACTATCAACTTCCCCACCATTAAAACTACTGTTAATGTTACCAGTTTCTGTGATGCTATAATTTTTTTATTTTTTATTATATACCATGTCATTTAAAAAATAACACTTAGAATTTGACATATATTTTAACCAAACTTTTTAATAGTTTAGTTCAGTATCTTAACTCCCTCCCCAAAACACCCATTATTGTGCGTTGCAGAAAATTCTTTCATTGTCATGATCCAGCTTTGTAAAATAATTCACAATTGAGTTGTTGTTGTTGTTCGTATTTATTAGGGCGATGTTAATGTGGGTCATTCTATAGGTGTGTATGAAAATTGATTATATAAACTAATAAACGACCACATGATTAGTCACAACGTGTTGAATGGGACTCCAACTTCTTTGCCACTAGTATTACATTTGTCCCAACGTAACATTTAGATTTTCCTCACAATACCACTTCATGAATGATACTATATTCATGATTTGGATCTATATGTTTGCCGTAGTTGACGGGCAAGAGAGCACTATATTCGTACGTGTTAAAATTTTAAGTGTTGGGTTATACTATCAATTAGTTTGGTCCCAACTTTCAAAATTTCCACACTTGAATAGTTAAATGAGAGAAATTGTTCATAATTTGGAGAAAATTTGTTAGTGTGTGTGGTGGAAAATTATTTTGTAGTCATATCCTAGCTAACCTTATAAATTCTTTCACAATTGACTTCTTCTTTCGCTCTATGCGTCTGAAAAACGGCAAAGTTAAATTCTGTTTTATCCGTAATTCAATTTTTTAAAAGAAAAATTTTTGGTCTTTTATTTGATACTCTTGCCCATCAATAGCAATATACATATACATAAATTCATCAAACTTTCTAGGGTAAAATATACAAAGCTTCCTTAAATTTTGTATAAGTTGCACATCAACTCCCTAACCTTTAAAATTTTAAATTTAGGATCCTAATGTTCTGTGTTTTAACTATCAACTTCCCCACCATTAAAACTACTGTTAATGTTACCAGTTTCTGTGATGCTATAATTTTTTTATTTTTTATTATTTACCATGTCATTTAAAAAATAACACTTAGAATTTGACATATATTTTAACCAAACTTTTTAATAGTTTAGTTTAGCATCTTAACTCCCTCCCCAAAACACCCATTATTGTGCGTTGCAGAAAATTCTTTCATTGTCATGATCCAACTTTGTAAAATATTTCACAATTGAGTTGTTGTTGTTATTTTTGTGCGTATTTATTATGGCGATGTTAATGCGGGTCATTCTATAGGTGTGTATGAAAGTTGATTATATAGACTAATAAACGACCCCATGTAACCACTAGTATTATATTTGTCCAGCTTTTAGATTGTCCTCACAATACCACTTCATGAATAATACTATCTTAATTATTTGGATCTGTATGTTTGCCGTAGTTGACGTACATAAGATCACTATATTCGTACGTGTTAAATTTGGCAAAGTTATAAACAATTTAAAAAGTTATTTTGCATTTTACGAGATAAAACTTTGAATAATTAAATTTTAAACATGCTTTGTAAGTATTAAATTATCGAGTTATTATTTAAATTTGTTATGTCACTATTTTTCACAATGGTGTTAACATTGTATAATTGAAAATACAGTTTATAAACCTTATAAAATTGTATATGCGGGTTATTCAACTTTAAAAAGTTGGATTATAGCAATGATTATATGATAATTACCACTACAAAAAAAAAGACTTTCAGCGGCGACTTTTGTCGCCGCTGAAAGACTTTCAGCGGCGACAAAAAGTCGCCGCCTATGCGACTGTCGCTGAAAGTTTTAGCGGCGACAATTTTTGTCGCCGCTAAAAGTATACTTTCAGCGGCGACAAAAGTCGCCGCTGAAAGTGTTAATTTTTAAAAAAAAAAATTCAAAAAATTAAATTTTTTATTAAAAAAATTCGAATTTTTTTTAAAAAATTTAATTTAGAATTGCCACATGTCTCCTCCCCGTGCTGCCACGTGTCGCCTTCTCGTGCTGCCACGTGTCGCCTCCTCATAATTCCTCCATGTGACTCTCCTCCAGTTCGAACCCGCGACCTCAGAGAGCCGATGCCTTAGTACGCGAGTCTCTACCAGTTGCGCCGGAATGAACCTATGTCATATTATTACATATTATTATATATATATATATAATATTATCATATATATAAACATACATACATATAATTAATTAATTATATACATATAATTAATTATTAATTAAATATAATATTATTAAAAGTAATGAAAAAATATTGATATATTTAAATTTAAAAATTTTTTAATTAAAATTACTTAATAAATAATAATTTAAGATCATAAATATTATTTTTAATAAAAAATTATAAATCTAATATTAATAAATAATAATATAATTTTAATAATTAAGGTTAAAAAGAATTATTTAATAATTAATAATTAAATTTTATAAATATTATTTTAATTTTATAAATATTATTTTTAAAAAATATTAATAAAAAAAATATGAAAAAGACTTTCAGCGGCGACACTAAAGTCGCCGCTGAAACACACTTTCAGCGGCGACTTTTAATAGTCGCCGCTGAAAGTGTTTTAAAAAAATTTTTTTTTTTTTATTTTCGAAAAATACTTTCAGCGGCGACACTAAAGTCGCCGCTGAAACACACTTTCGGCGGCGACTTTTAATTGTCGCCGCTGAAAGTGTTTTAAAAATTTTTTTTTTTTTATTTTCGAAAAATACTTTCAGCGGCAACACTAAAGTAGCCGCTGAAACACACTTTCAGCGGCGACTTTTAATAGTCGCCGCTGAAAGTGTTTCAAAAATTTTTTTTTTTTAATTTTCGAAAAATACTTTCAGCGGCGACACTAAAGTCGCCGCTGAAACACACTTTCAGCGGCGACTTTTAATAGTCGCCGCTGAAAGTGTTTTAAAAAAAATTTTTTTTTTTTATTTTCGAAAAATACTTTCAGCGGCGACACTAAAGTCGCCGCTGAAACACACTTTCGGCGGCGACTTTTAATTGTCGCCGCTGAAAGTGTTTTAAAAAAATTTTTTTTTTTTATTTCTGAAAAATACTTTCAGCGGCGACACTAAAGTCGCCGCTGAAACACACTTTCAGCGGCGACTTTTAATAGTCGCCGCTGAAAGTGTTTTAAAATTTTTTTTTTTTTTATTTTCGAAAAATACTTTCAGCGGCGACACTATAGTCGCCGCTGAAACACACTTTCGGCGGCGACAAAACAATGTCGCCGCCGAAAGTCTGACTTTCAGCGGCGACAAAAGTGTCGCCGCTGAAAGTGACACCTTCAGCGGCGACATTAAAAGTCGCCGCTGAAAGGCTCACTTTCAGCGGCGACATTAAAAGTCGCCGCCAAATGTCGCCACTGAAAGTGATTTTTTTTGTAGTGTACTGAACAATTCGTTGCTAGTATTCTTGCAAGGATATAGCAAAACAAGTCAAGAAAAGAAAAATAAATAAATTTGACAGAATAATGATGAAATAGCTAGTGAATGTGGTCATTCTATAGGTTTCTGTATGAAACTTGATTATAAACTAATAAATAACCACATGCTTAGTCCCAACGAGTGGAATGGAATTCCAACTTTTTTTGTTAATATTTTTGTCCTAACTTGTAAATTTTTCACCCAAGAATAGTTAATAAAAACGAGACTATTCATTATTTGGAGAAAAGAAATTGTCAATTTATATATGCACAAAATTATATTTTGTGGTTATAATCTAGCTTTAATTTGTAAAGTATTTTATAGTTGAAACTCTATGAAAATAAATGTCCATGTTTAGTACATAATCATATTTCGGGCAACACAATTGTTTCTTTTTTCCTTTTTTTTTCTTTTTTTGTGGATTGGCAAGCACTGCTTCCAGGCATGAATGAAACCCTATTAAGTGCCATCAAATGATGGCCTACATGCCACTACACCACAATAGTTGAGTTGTTATATTTAATTTGTGCGTGTTAAAAGCAGGAAAGTTACAATGAAGATCCTTCTGCTTCAGTCAGAATTCTTTTTTTTTGTTTTTCCCCCTGTCAACTACTACGGCAAACACAAGGAAAAGATAAAAAAACTATATAAAGTTCAAATTACTCAAAAGGCTAAAAAAACTTAAATAAATTTTATGACTGGATACATAAAATATATGCTCCCAAGTACTTGCTTCTAGAACGTTGTCGCTTAGATTATGGAGCAACAAGAAATAGTTAAATTAAAACTACTCCTGTCAGATTATATATATATATATATATATATTTGCCGTATTAATTCTCAACTCTAATTTAATGCATATACAAGTTACTCCCTATGGTCCTAAATATAAGATTAAATTGACCTTTATTTGAAGAGATTAAGGAAGCTAATTAAATTACTTTAGAGTATTTTTATTTCTATTTTTTTTCAAACTAATTAGTTTGAGTAATAAATTAATTAATAATTTAACAATACACAACATATGATATGATTAAATAACTTATTTAGCTTCCTTAATCTCTCTAAAAAAAATCAATTCTATCTTATATTTAAGATCAAAGGGAATATACATAACAAAGTTACAAACCAAGCCTTTTAGAGTTATCACCTTAACTCGTAAGACTCAGTGCTTACAAGAGATTCTTAAGAGCCTGTTTGGTTGGGGGAGGGAAAGTGTGTGGAGGAAATTTTTTTTTAGTTTGATTTTAAAAAATTAAACAAATGGGATTAAAAGTTTTTAATTAATTTTTTTACTCTTTTATCTTACATATTCTCTTTAAAAATTTAAAACCCCATTTTTCCAAATTTTTTAAATCTCAATCATAAACATTTTCCCTCGCCTCCACTCCAAATCATCCATACCTAGCAAGCCCTAAGTTTTGTATACAAGAATGTTACAACTCACTTTTTAATAGTGCCTTGCAATTTTACAAATATTTTTCTATTATTGTCATACTTGCTATATCTTCAAATATTGGAAAGGAAAAATATAAAGCCTCGTTGACTCATAAATTATAGAATCCTTTTATCATCTAAGTAATATAAAATTTTAAGATATTTGAGTAAAATTATGGGAAAATCACACTCAGATCCTAAGGACCAGAAACAAATTCAAAAAAGTACAAATGTAGATTCCCCTATCTAAAAACTCATTAGAGATTGCAGTGATATAGATTCCAAATGTGAAATTACCTTATTACCCCCATTGATTAAAAATGGAAAAGAGAAGTAGAAAGATTTGTCAATGGTTAGTGTATGACTGGCTAATATGGGCACATACACTTGTCAACAGGTGCTTTTTAAAATTGTATTGGAAAAATGATATTAGTTGATAAATATGGGCTTGTCAATAGCCACACTATAGCTTATCAATAAAGGAACATACAGTTGTCAACAGGAGCTGTTTTAAATTGTATTGAAAAATGGTTCTAGTTAACTAAGACGGCCTTGTCAATGGCTACTCTATGACTTGTCAATTTAGGCACATATAATTATCAACAGAAGCTATTTTAAATTAAATTTGAAAAAAGGCGTTAGTTAACATGATAGACTTGTTAGTATATGCACATAAACTTGTTAAAAGAGCACATACACTTACCAATATAAGCACATAAACTTGTTAAAATAGACACATCACTTACCAATATAAGCACATAAACTTGTTAAAATAGACACATACACTTGCCTGTCTAAGAGCAAACTAACTTGCCAATGTATAACTTGTCAATATAGACATATAAAATTGTCAATGTATAACTTGTCAATATAGGTACAAACTTGTCAAAATAGGTAAATACACTTGCCAGCATAAGGGGAAATTGACTTCAACTATCAATTACAAAGGGCAAAAAAGTAACTTTACATTTAGAATCTATATCACTAAGGTTCCTAGGGAGTTTTTAGATAAGGGAATCTACCCTAGAACTTTTTTTATTTTTTATTTTTTGTCTTTGGGACCTGTGTGCGATTTTCCCTAAAATTATAGGAAAATAACAATAATGTTCACTCTCATTTGCCCTTGGTGGGCAATTCCAACCGTGACCTTAGGGTTTGTTTGGCAAGAGGGAAATGGAAGGGAAGAGAGGGGAAGAAAAAATTTTATCAGTTAGATTTTAAAAAATTGGAGAAGTATGGTCATAAAATTTTAATAATGATAAAGTGCAAAATAAAAAAATGAGAAAAGTTAATTAAAAACTTTAAACCCGATATCTCTATTTTTAAAAAAAATTTAAGTCATAAAATTTTTCCCTCCTCTCCCTTCCAAATATCTTGTACCAAACAGCCCCTTAATGTAGCAAATTTATAGTCATGGACAACAATTAATAAACCAACCCGTTTTCAGAGATTGCAAGTGATAAATCATTAAGCCCAAGACAGAGTGACGTTTATGTCCAGCATTAACTAACAAAGCCCATCCACCCATATATCCATCGGAGAAGATAAAGGAGAATGCTAGCCATTGTTTCATTTCTTATTTTCTTTCTTCTTCATTTTTTCTTTGGCCGAACATTATTCCTTTAGTTTTTCCTGTAATTCTTTCTTCTGGACTATATACCCTAAAGCTTGAACTTGGTCATCCGATATAGTCATAATTCTTTAAACATTTGTACCTTCTCATCATCTATTCCCATTCCCATTAATTACCTCTAGACAGGTAAGCATTCAACTTGAACTTAGTCATCTTGTAATAGATGGAAAGCTTATATTTGCAAATCTAGCACGTATTCACGCAAGTACTATCTCAACTCTTCAAGTTATGAAACTTCCTTTCCAAGAATTATTATTTCATGAAAAATAGAAGTGCCATGCATCATATTCATGAAATAGTACTCATAATTATTGTTTGTCTTATAATTTGATTTAATTTCGGTTTTGGTCCCTATAATTTCAAATAATTGATTATTGTTCATATAATTTCATAAAAATTTGATTTCAATTTAATGATTGATCTATATATTTTAGACTTAGACCAAATTCTTATGAAACTACAAGGAGCAAAACCAACAATTTAAAACTGTAGGAATCAAAACTAAAATTTGATCAAAAAGTAAGGATAAAAAATGTTATTAACCCTTATTTTTTTCAGTGTTGAAATATGGATCACCAATGCTAAATTGCTAAGCAGTGATTAAGGTGGATGCACTTGCGTTCTAAGACTGCAAATAAAGTCTCAATCCAACATGAAAAGGAAATGAGAGAAAGAGATGTATTTATATATATAATAGAAATCAATTGTCAAAAAGATTTGGTAAGATAGGGATTGAATGAGGAGCTTTACATACCTTAATTAATCTCTTCTAATCTGAATTCACTACTACAAAAAGGGTAAAAGGTGGCGCACATTTTGTGGCACTTCTTTAAACAAGTGCCACAGCTTCTCTTTTTTTTTTTTTTTTTACCTCTATAATATTTTTTTTTAAATTTTCGGTACCAGCTGTGGCGCCTAATAGATTAAATGCCACAATTGAGGAGGCCTAGTGTGGCGCCTGCCTACACAGGCGCCACAGTTGGGGCCATAAAAGCAGCTGTGGCGCCTAACCCACCAAGCGCCACAGCTGCAGCATTGAAATTTTTTTTTTTTTTTTTTTTTTAATGTGGGCATGTGTGGCGCCTAATTAAATAGGCGCCACACATGCTAATGTATTGTTCAGCTGTGGCGCCTAATGCTTAGGCGCCACAGCTGAACAAAGAGGCAATTGTGGCGCCTAATTATTTAGGCGCCACAATTGCCCACATTTTTTTAAAAAAAAATAAATAAATAAATTCAACTTCTCTTTTTGACCACAATTATTTCATTTCCCGCGTAGTGATTTTGTGTCCGCCCCCCATTCCTTCTCTTTTTGACTACTACTCCACTTTAATTATTTAACTACTCTCTCCTCCATTAAACTACTTTCCCTTTCTCATCTTCTTAGTGGATCCGTCGACCCCCTCCCTCCATTTCCTATCATCTTCACACTAAAAAACACACCCACACGCTCACTCGTCACTCAAGCTAGCATCACCAACGTGGTCTCCCACTCCCTGCGCTGGTCAATTAATAGATTTGTAAGAAGAAGACTATTTCATTCTAGTTTGCTTTGTTTAAATTTTTTTTTTTAGTCAAGATAAACCGTAATATAACGTTTGCCTTTATGTTCCTAATTTAATAGGAAAGAATGAAAACCTAGCTTGTTTCGTTTGCCTTTTTGCTTTGTTTAAATTTTTTTGCCGACAAGCTTGCGTTTTTTAGTAATCTTTTAATTTACTTAATTAGTTGTTGATGTACTGTGTTCACATATCAAGTTCTTGTATTGTGATATTTTTTATGTTAGCTTTGGAGAGTATTAATGTAAGAACATTATTGTTGGGGAACTTGAATTTTAAATATGAAAATTATATATATATATATATATATAATAGGTTGAAATATAAAATAGAAAGATTGACAATTTGTGGAGATGATAAACACGAAATCCACTCATTTTATATAAAATTTCACAATCAGGAAGCATAAAAAAGAGCCACAGGAAAAAAAAGAAGAAGAAGAAGAAAAAAGAAAAAAAAAAAGACCCTATTGTGGCGCTTGCTCAAGCAAGTGCCACAGGAGGGGGACCTCCTGTGGCGCTTGCTCAAGCAAGCGCCACAGTAGGGCCCCCCTACTGTGGCGCTTGCTTGAGCAAGCGCCACAGGAGGTCCCCCTCCTGTGGCACTTGCTTGAGCAAGCGCCACAATAGGGTCTTTTTTTAAAAAAAAAATTTTAAAATATTGTGGCGCTTCCAAGCGCCACAGCTTTTTTTAGTGGCATCTAGATATGTGGCACTTCTCTAGCGCCACAGTTAATGCAATTATAAGCGCCACAGCTTTACTTTTTTGTAGTAGTGATTTGGTGGAAGAATCCCTCATCAAATTATCAATCTTTCCAATATGCTCTACCTTGACAATAAAAAATAAAAATAAACACAAAAATAAACCATAAAAATCAAACATCACTAGTGAAAAAATCAGTTTTAAGACCGGTTCAAAACGACATTTCAGATCGATTCCAGATCCGGTCTTGATACAGCCGGTCTTAAAAGTCTACTACTTTTTAGACTGGTTAAGCAACCGATCTTAAAAATCACTTTTTTAGACAGGTTTCTCGAAGACCAGGTATTAAAAGTTCAGACTTTTTAGATCGGTTGTTTAAAAATCGGTCTAAAAAATATTTTTTTCAAGACTTTTAAGACTGGTTCTGAAAATAACCGGTCTTAAAAGTACTTTTAAAACCGGTTATTTTAAGAACTGGTCTTAAAAGTGACATTTAAAAAAAAAAGGGCATTTTTTTGGATTGGAAGGATTTTAAAATCATCCCAATCCAAAAAAAAATTGCCCTATTTTTTAACTATCATATAATTTTAAGTAAGCTATGACAACCGTAATTAAATGATGAAAAACAACAATTTATAAGATAAAAAATTGACAATAATTAAGGCCACAACTTGCCTAAAGGTAGCTGCAGCAGTACTGTAAAACAATTGCAAAAAAAACTTGTATAGACACACAAGATATTAGTATCTCAAAGAATGCATGGCAACTGATGAAGAATGCCATATTAATCGACAAATGGCTACACTAAGAAAAGTTAGTTGATGTTCAATATAATATTATCTTACTTCCGCACACTATTAGAAAGCTTCAATGAAATCATTTCATCCAGAACATTTACCTGCTCATCAACAACCTGCGCTGACAAGGACTCACCAAATTGATCGATATGTTGAAGAAGCGCAACTCAAATAGCTCGGTCATTAGAGGCAAAGAGTTTTACAATAGTTGGAAGGACCTATGCATTTAAACCAGAAATTCAACACAAACATGAGATGCATCCTAATTAAATTTAAAAGATGGAAATAAATTATGTAAATGAGAAAAAAAAATTAACATGAAAAAGTAGAAAGAGTTGCTTACCTTGACACTAAACTCCTCAACTAAAAGCCAGGAACCCATTTTCAACAATGCTGTCAAAGCAGGGGCCACAGCTGAACCAAATTCAAGAGCAGAAACTAACAAAGGTAGCAACTGAAAAAACAAAAATATCAAGTCATAAAACCGGTCTAGAATATCTTAACAAATTTAAAAATTTCAAAACGGAGATCAAAATTTGAAATTTGAAAGAGAAGCACCTTCTTCAACACAATCTGGCATGGTAGTTGCTCCGCCTAGACGAAAGAATGAAGCTGCAAGTAGATGATAATAAGAAATGTAAGCAAAGTATACTTGTAACAATGAGATCATAGACATTTGGAGTGATGGAACCGGATGAAACTGGAATTCTCTTGGCCTCCATGATGAGGTACCACAAGATTAAACCCACCAATAGAAAAACGGGGTGGCCGAAAAAATCCAACTTCATAAATGTCATGTCGGTAGTGGAGCTTAGACGAAAGAAAATCAGGCCATTTATGGCTGACACACCTCCCACAAATTTCCAAATCTTGTGTTGATTTATGAGATCTCTCATTCTATTCTTTTCTAGGTATCACCAACAGCCTAAAGTAAAAGAAACGGGAAAAGAAAACAGAAAGGCTAGGCTCAGCTGAAGCATAACAATGAATCAAAAATAAGAAAAAGAAAGATTAAATGCATTTGATTCCTTATGAAATGATGATTTAAATTCCAAAAGCAGATCTTATAGCCTAAATTCTAGTAAGATTTGGAAGAAGAAAAAATAAATCATCCAAGAGACAAGCTAACCTCAACCAAATGCATCTCCCGCACTATCCAAAAATCTCCGTAGCCGCAAGAAGATGGTAACACTAGATGTGGTTTTTGGGGTTCACGCGGTCGTTTTTGGTGTGGATGCATGAGGAACAGAGGAGATCAGAGGAAGGAGGAGGAGTGGGAGCGGCGGTGGAGAGAGGGGCGAGGAGGAGTTCAAGTGAGAAATCGCGATAAGAAGAGAAGCAAGGTTCAAGGTTTAGATCGCTAGGGCAGGATTCAACCATTTTAGCGCTGGTTGTGGTAGATTTGGGAAACCTTTTAGACCGGTTGTGAATCATAACTGGTCTTAAAATTAAAAAAAAATTAGACCAGTTTAAAATACAACCGGTCTAAAATATTTCATCTTTAAGACCGGTTATTAGTGAAAACCGATCTAAAATCTTTTATATTTTTTTTTAAAAATCTTTTTAGACCGATTGTCTGAATAACTAGTCTGAAAACTTACAAAATTTTTTATCCTTTTAGACCGGTTATTTTAATAACCGGTCTAAATGATTTATTTTAGATCATATATCTTAAGAATCGGTCTTACATGTTCTTTATAATTACAAAACTGCCACCGCCTATCTTTTTTAGACCTTATCCATTATAACCGGTCTAAATGTGACGGTCTAAAAAGGTAATTTTGTGCTAGTGCATGCATAATCTAAATGATACATATAAATTGTATACGTCAAAACCTGTCAGCTTTCTTTATCATGAAGAGTACCTTATTGGTGTATGATATACATATATATACTAAACATCATTTTCATAACATATGCTATTGGTGTATGATATATATATATATATGGTGTATTCTGTAATCCATGCCTTGATTGTAACATATCCATTATTACAAATGATAATATAAAATTACTATTACAATGATGAAAGATAGAATAATATCGTTCCTATGCATAATCCACACCACATTGAAAATTTCGTTGATTGAATTATAAAAGTGGAAATCAATTACTATTACAATGATGAAAGATTGCAGAATATGTCAGAGATTAGGTAAGACACGGATTGAGATATAATAATATTCTTCCACATCATTTTAGTGTGTGGGGCCTCAATTTTTGTTCGCGAGAAGTTCGTTAGAGGCACTTTAAATAACAGCCACGTAGATGAACAAGTAACATTATAAATTTCAGCAGCACTTCTAACAAAGGATATACCTCAAAAAAATCATCCCGCACATAAAAAACGCTTGCTTGTCATGGGCGGTTCTTGCAACATTGTTACCAATGTTAGGTTTATTTTCCTGAGGTTACTTGCCTTTTTAACTATTGATTTAATTATATACAAAGCATCCTCTAGGATACTTTGTGTTCCAAGTGAGCGAGATGCTATTCTTAAGCTTAAGTTTTATCTCCTAGACCCTTCAAAAAGGCTCGCCTCTTGGTCTGCCGGTGATGGACATTGCTGTAACTTCAGTTGTTTGCAACAACTTAACTGGTAGCATTCTTGAGCTTCACTTTGCAACTTCGCCTCCTTCACCTCCTTGGTATTATGATGTACGTGAATCTTATTAGAGATCAATGCTTGCAGGTAAGATACATCCTTCTTTGCTTGATCAATTCCTAGTTTCCTTGGCTCAATGAAGAGCTTAACATACCTTAACCTCTAGTAAGCTGGATTTGGTGGAAGAATTCCTCATCAAATTAGCAATCTTTCCAATTTGCTATACCTTGACATTGGAGGATATCATTTCATGGGAAGCATTCCTCAAGAAATTGGAAACCTCTCCAATTTAATCTATCTTGATCTTAAAGGTTCTGATCAATCCAATATGGATGCATTTTATGTTGCCAATCTCCAATGGTTCGAAGGTCTTTATCGACTCCAACATCTTGACCTAAGTTTCACAAACTTATCCATTGCCTCTAATTGGTTAATAATTCTACATTCACTTCCCTCTGAGTGTGTTGCACCTGTCATATTGTGATTTTCATCATCATTTTCAACCATCTACCTTTAACTTTTCAACTCTAGTTAGACATCCTTGAACTTTCCAATTCTTACTTCTTTGGGCCTTCACTAGTTCCAAAATGGATATTCCAATTGAGAAATTTGGTTTATCTTCAGTTATCAAATAATAATTTTCATGGATCTATCCCTTATGGTATTCACAGCCTAACCTTCCTTCAACATCTTGATTTATCTAAGAATTTGTTTGACTCTTCTATTCCGGATTGGTTGTACAGCTTTAGTCACTTAAAGTTACTTTATCTCTATACACTACAACAAAAAACGTGATTTAGTAGCGGTTAAAAATGGGTATTAGTAGCGGTTCTAACCGCTACAAACTAGATTAGTAGCGGTTACTCAAACCGCTACTAAATCGTACGTTGCAAGCAGTTTTGTAG
This sequence comes from Inga leiocalycina, assembly GCA_963242795.1. Classification (NCBI taxonomy): domain Eukaryota; kingdom Viridiplantae; phylum Streptophyta; class Magnoliopsida; order Fabales; family Fabaceae; genus Inga; species Inga leiocalycina. The sequence continues at coordinate 69,537,245 of OY725322.1, forward strand.
CGGTTTTATAAAACTGCTACTCAATCAAAAATAACCGCTACATACTATTTGTAGCGGTTCAGCTTAACCGCTACAACACCCAGAGATATTTGTAGCGGTTATATAACGGCTACAAATATAAAAAATTATATTGAGAGCTAAAAAAAAGAATTTTTTATTTTGTAGCGGTTAATAAACCACTACAAATATAAAAAATTGAAAATTTGTTGGTGAAAAAAAAATGACATTTTTTTATTTTGTAGCGGTTAATGAACCGCTACTAATTTTGAATATTATATTAAATAGTTTATTTTGTTATTATTTTATCTATTTCAATTAGTTTATTATTCAATAGTTTAACTTATTAATAAATAAAAAGGAAAAATGTAATTGAATAGGATTAGTATAAAATTTATATTAATAATATTATTAAGGATAGGTAGGTAATAAGGAATTATTATGTTTTCTAATATAATGTAATTATGTATGAAAAATAGATGAAAATGAGATACAGTTATGATATATCTAGAAAAAAAATGATTAGAATAAATTTTATAGAAAGGAAAGAAGTATTCTAAAAAAAATTGAAAATCTTATTACCATATTTGATCGTATTATTCAGCTCCTCTACTCATACGAAAGAAGTTGTAAATGAGAGGAAATGAAAGAAAGGTAAGGTGAAAAGAAATTGAGGAGTGTTTGAAATGAGTTGTGGTAAGGGTATTTATAGGGATCTACGTACTATTTGTAGCGGTTATTTATATTTTTGTAGCGGTTTAATATTCATAGTGCTATTTGTAGCGGTTAATGTAGCGGTTATTAATTAGTAGCGGTTATTTATATTTTTGTAGCGGTTTAATAACCGCTACAAATATTATTTTAATTTTTTTTAAAAATTTTTTTTTTACATTTTATTTTAAAAATTTTTTTGCATTTTTTGTAAAGACAAAAGCATAATTTGAATTTGATCACTCATCGTCGCCATCCCTACAGAAATTTGGTAGAAAAATTATTGTTATTAATGTATTATTAAATTTAAAAAATTTAATTCAAATGACGTGGACTTAAACCGCTACACTAACCGCTACAGTTATAAAATATTAGTAGCGGTTATATATATATAACCGCTACTAATATTCAAGCCATTACACATTGGTGGGAAATTCAAAATTTACTTGTTGAGTATTAGTAGCGGTTATATATATAAAACCGCTACTAATGTTCAAGCCGTTACACATTGGTGGGAAATTCAAAATTTACTTCTTGCGTATTGGTAGCGGTTATATATATAAAACCGCTACTAATATTAAAGCCGTTGGACATTAAATTTAAAAATAATTTTTAATTTGTAGCGGTTATACATAACATAACCGCTACAAATGTGCACAAATGCGACAAATTTCAAAATTCAAATGATGAATATTTGTAGCAGTTATTATTTTAACACCGCTACTAACATATATAGTTGTAGCGGTTATTAGTGTATAACCGCTACAAACATATATACATTTGTAGCGGTTATTAGTGTAAAACCGCTACAAATCTATATATTTGTAGCGGTTTTAAGTTAAAACCGCTACAAATATATATATACTTTATTTTTTAAAAAATTTAGATATAAATAATTCATAAATTAAACAACGCGATCTAATAATATAAATATAATTATATAAAACACAATAAGAAAGTTTTGAAATAAAAACTCATATATATATATATATATATTTACAAATGTTTAAACAAAAAAAATGTCCTAAACTAAGGAGCTGGGGGCTGATCCTCTGGTGCTCCCTCAGGTGGGGCTCCCTCAAATGCCGCTGGATCGGGCCGCTGCGCAGAGTGAACCGCACCATCGTCATCAGCAGGAGGAGGAGCAGTAGCAGGAGGAGTAGTACTCGGGACGACGTAGCGAGGGATAGGGGGAACCGCTGGATGCTGCTCGTTCGGGAACAGGCGACTCTATGCTCCCTCGAGTATGTTGTTCGCGATCTCACGCCACTGCGTCTGCTGAGCGTATAGCATATCTGCGTGCATCTACAGGTGCTGCTGCTGCACCTACATCAGCTGCTGCTGCTGCGCCATCTGCTGCTCCAAATCTGACTGCAGCTGGTCAATAGACTCGTCCCTCCGACGTCTGACCCCTCTAGAGCTGCCAGCCTCAGAGGCGGCGCTCCTGCCGTAGACCATGCTGGGTCTGGCGCCTATCCCCATCCCCCGCATGCGTCCGGGGTGCTCAGGCTGAGCCAGACCCGCCTTCAAAGGAGTCGTCGGGTCCACTGACCCCTGTGACTTCTCAAGCTAGGTCTGTCGCAGCTCAGCCTGCGACTGCTACATCCGCTCCTGCCATTTTATGAAACAATTACTAATTAGCATTTTTCATTATTAACTTGGTTTTATAAAAAATATAATAATAAAATTACTTACAATGGCCGCCTCTGCCTGCTGAGAGGTCACAGTCCCGTCACGGTATCTATGTGTGATGGCGTACAGCTCCGCATAGTCCGTCTAACGGTTCTCCTGCTGTGCCTTCGTCTCCTGAAACAATTACAAAACAATAATTAATATTATGAAATAATCAGCTAAAAGTAAGTGATATTTTGAAAAGTTACCAACTCGCTGTAGGTCACAGCAAAGGTCTTCGATCCTGCTGTGTGGTGGATCGTCTGCTGCGCCCGGATCTCAGTGTTCCTCTGAGAAAGCTCCTGGAAAAAAAAATATATTAAATGTATTATAATTTAAAATTAAATACAAATTAAATTGAAATTATAATTTAATATTTAACAATTACAAAATTATATATCAAAAATCTAATAAATACATTACCTGCGCCTCAGGGCTCCTCCTGAACTGGACGAAACGCGCCCAGTTGTTCGGCGGCACGCCCTCCGGGACACTCTCGATCATCTGCTCCAGAGGCATCATCCCGTCCTTATCCACCCTGTGGAAGAGACAGTTCCTCCTGTTCCTCCAGGCGTCACCCATCTTCACGAGGGCATATCTCTTCCGATTGGCCCGGACGGCAAACCGCAGCTGAAAAAAAATTATTTAAATATCAATAATTATAAAAACCATGATTTAAAAAAAATTAATTAAATAGAATTAATTACAAAAAATATTAATTAAATAGTTTTAATTACCTGAACCACCTCCTCCCAAGCCTGGTCCTTCGGCCACCTCGGAACGTGCCTCCACGTCGGGAAGTGAAGGGGGAACCGCATCCAATTCGCTCCCAGGTCGTTCAGGAAGCGGTTGAGCAGGTGACCCCTATTGTGGATCGGCTGGTCAGTGCCCTCATTCCACGGCACTATAACTCACAGGGTCCGGTCCATGCTGTTCAGACCGGCCACATCCAGCCTCCTCGTCGACACGTTCCCCTGCTCATCTGCACAGTTGACCGCACGTTAGATAAATTATAATTCAAAGTTAACATTTCTAATTTAAATAAATAATTTACTAAATTAAAAAATTAATTTACCTTCAACCTGCACCTCAAACCCAGTGGACCGCGAAGACGACCCTCGTGGGTTGTTCTGCTCCCGAGCGTCCTCCTCATCGAGGAACTGCTCTATCTCCCTGAACCCAATCGGGATCTCAAACTCCTCCTTGTTGAGGAAATCCTCAACGCTAATATCTGGCCTCTCCACCTCAGGCACCTCTGGTGCGGTCATCGCCTGTGGGGGGATGGGCTGAGATGCCGCGATAGCCCTGCCTGCGCGCTGCCCCCTCCCTCTGCCCCCTGCCCGGCTACTGTAGCGGTTATTGCCCAGAACCGCTACAAATATCGAGACTCTTGAAATTCTGTAGCGGTTATAGGGGCATAACCGCTACAAAATTCTGACCTTTGGTATTTTGTAGCGGTTCTGTTGTTGTAACCGCTACAAATAACCGCTACACTGTTAGCGAGCCAACTGGCAGGAATATTGTAGCGGTTTCTGTGCATTAACCGCTACAAAATGACCGCTACAAGTTTTGGCGGGAATTTCGCTCCAAATTTGTAGCGGTTTTTTGTAGGAAACCGCTACAAAAAACCTTGCCGCTACAAATTTGTAGTGGTTTAGGTAAAAACCGCTACAAATACTATAATTTGTAGCGGTTTTATATAACCGCTACAATTGCACCGCTACAAAATACCTTTTTTTTTGTAGTGATAGTAACAACTTGGATGGCACTATTTCTCATAATATTGGAAACTTGACTTCTCTTGCTCTTCTTGCTTTGTTTGATAATCATCTAGAAAGGCAAATTCCAATCTCTATTGGAAATCTCTACAACCTGAAGAGAGTGTTCATTTTAAATAAGAAGTGCCATCAACAAGTTTCCAAAATTTTACAAGTTTTTTCCAAATGTGATTCACAAAAATTAGAGGTTTTGTATGCTATAGGTTTTCAACTACCTGGTTACTTAACGGATCAAATTGGGTACTTCAAAAATATTGCTAGACTTTATCTCTTTGGCAACAATATCCAGGGTGCCATCTCCAGATCACTGTGAAACATTACATCTTTTTGTTGCTTGACCTTTCAAATAATCAATTCAATGGATTTCCTTTTGAAATTTTAGGATCACTTTTTAAATTGTGTTTCCTTTGTATCCAAGATAATCAGTTCAATGGAACTATAAGAGAGGCATACCTGATCAATTTCTCCCACTTATACCTTTTCAATGCATTAAGAAACCAACTCACTTTACAAGTAAGTCCCAATTGTGATCCTCCTTTTCAAATTTTGGAGTACTTAGGAATGGCTTCTTGGTATCTAGGACCTGAATTTCCATTGTGGATTCAATCACTAAAGCATCTCTGTGATTTGGATATTTCAAACACAGATATTTGGTCCTAGTCCAGCTTGGGTTTGGAGCACATTTGACAATGCTCACAAATTCAATCTGATAGAAGCCCACGTTCACCACTCTGGACTTATTCAAGAAGAGCCAAATGTGCATGAGTAATTGAAGAAGCACTACACCTTAATTTGTCCTTTATTTAATTTTTCCTTTTAATTATTTCCCTAGGAACTTCTAATTATTCCCATAAGTGTCGGTCAGTTGCATAATAAGTGGAGCACCACGATTACCAGGTCTTAGTAGTGTTCGTTAGTTTGTTTTATTTATTATGAGAAAAACACAAAAATTAAGTAGATTTTGTGTAAATAGGTCCTTAGCCTTGATCAATAGGAACAAGAATTACATAGTAAAATACCTTTCTGAGGATATTCTCCTGGTTATTATATGAAAACTGAAACAAGATACTTGTAGAAGTTTTCCAATAGAATCCTAGTTTCTTAATTTATTCCTAAAGTTTCTAACCTGGGTATTACCAATTTGGTATAAGAGCCATGGTTGCTACTCATTCATCTCACACTACCCAAGATCCCGAGGACAATCCTTTTAGGAAAGATCCTTTAATAATTATCGCTTCAGGCCTTGAATCCATAGATGTATTGAGTGAAAAAGTCATTGCGCTTGAGGATCGTTACCACCGAGCAAAAGGAGTCCACAGGTATCATGTAGGGGAGAGTGATGATGAATCTTATTGATAGCCATACTAGAAATGCATGAATGCCATACACGAAGATTGAGTTCCCATAATTAAGGCCGAGAAGTATTTTCGCTATTACAAAACTCCAGAGGATGATAAGGTCGATATCGCTTCAATGTACTTAGAAGGAGTTGCTCTTGATTTGTTTTCTTGGATTATGGGGCAGAGAACCATGGTGTTTTGGGAAGAACTCGTCAAAGCACTTCAGGAGCAATACGGACTACCAGAATACCAAAACCCAGATAAATACTTGTGTAGCATCAAACAAACCGGATCAGTACATGAGTATTGATTGGAATTTGCAAAACAGCAGGTGTAACCCCCCTCACCGTAATTATATCCGGATTATGAAATTCAAGTGAAATAGAGACCAATAAGACAAAACAACATTTATAATCCCTTATCCAAGAGATGGGGTATTCAGAAAACAGTTCAAAAACATAATTCATCTGGTCTCACATTTACTTTCAAATATAGTTACCTGTGCAGTTATATCACATAATAAATATCAGAGTGCGTAACTAAAATTTTGGCAACCCTGGGTTACATGTATATAGATAAAATGGGTTTCAAGTTCCCAAAATGGGGATTACATATCCAAAAATCATATTTACATCCCATATACATCAGTAATCCCAAACCAAAAATAGATAACCAACCCCCAACCAAAAGTCTCTAAGAGATCTTAACCACTCCTGGTTGTCCGCTTCCTTTTTGAGCCACTTGCCCTGTCTGAAATGTTAGTCATTGGAAAGAGTGAGATTCTAAAGAATCCCAGTAATAACAAATCACTCATACAATATATAAACACATAGCATGTAAGTTTATCACGTTCAGCAGTATCACAATGATTCATGGCTCACGCCACAAAAGACAGCATTCACAGCTATAATCACAATGCACTATACCTGCTTTCGTAGTAAACACTATGCTAGCTTTCGCAGTAATCACTATGCCCGTTTTCGCAGTAAACACTACACAATAGCATCACAAAGCACAAACTATCAAAAAGCTCCACAAGGCATCACAAGGTATCATAAAGCAGCAACAACAACACAATGCATGATAGGCATACAATACATTTACACAAAGTATAAGAGAGGAGTCACTACCTATATCTTTCCTGACGTTCTTCGGCACAGTGGGCTCACGAGTCTAGCAGATATCAAATCCTATAACCAAATTAGGGACAACCGATCAATCTCTCTTCTAAATACATATTCCCATAATACTCTAAGTTGGTTATCATTTGGACTCTTTAGATGGCTATAAGAGGCCTACTCATATGCCAAAAGGGTTAGGAGAAACTACCCTGAAGACCTCTTTCTCAAAAGCAGAACACTGATTTTTAGCTGACTCACTCAAGTGAAGATGACCTCACTCGAGTGATGAGAGACTTGCACTCGAGTGAGAAAGTGACGACCTGAGAGCACAAACAACCTCAAAGGGAAAAGTTCACTTGAGCACCACCCTTGGCACTCGGGTGGGGAGCCCACACTTGCGAGTATCAGAACACACTCTTGAAAATTGGCCAGCGAGTGCACACCTGAGAACAACCCTAACCATGAACTCACACCATCACTCGAGTGAACCCAAGCGCACTTGAGTGATCACCAACATCACTCGCGGGCTAAGAAGTGTACTTGAGCTTCCTTCATGAAAACTCAAGTAAAACACAAAGGAGAAAGGGAAAATTACACCGCAGCACTCGAGTGAGACCCCCTCACCGAGTGATGCTATCAGATTGCCAGATCGCAGCAACTGACAGAAATTTCCAGATTGGCCAAAACTAATCCCAATGGTTCCCAAACTCTACACAAAACTCATTCCCACTTAAAATAACATAGGGAACCCATTGGTAACCACAAACCACACAAAATCCCATTCTAACCACAATTTTACTCTTTGGTCTTTATAACACATAATACCCAATTTCATTCAACTCACTTCCAAAATTCAAAACTATATCCAACACTCAAATAACTTTTAACAAACCAATTCCAACATCATTCACCATATCATTCATGCATTCAAAAATTGACACAAAGCCAAGGCAAATTCCAGAATTTACCAAACTTATCCAAAAATCACAATAAATATACCAAAAAGCATCAAATCCTTACCTCTTCAACTTGCCAAAGGCAAAACCTTGATTCTCAAACTTCCAAATTGCTCCAACACACCTTTCAAAATTCTGAAATCACCAAGATGAAGCACTTAACACTATGAACAAGTTTAATGAAGAGGATTTGAGCATATGAGAACCATTACTCACCAAAGATTCAAGCTTTCTTTTTCTCTTTCTACCTTGGTCGCCGGAAATGGAGGATAGAGAGAGATGGTGAGAGATGATGAAGAAGATGATGATAAAGCAACACATATTTTCCTTTCCTAAGGCTCATAATCGAATAGGAGAAAGAAGAGAAAGAAAAAGTGAACATTTGAACTTTGCTATCATCCTATGGTTCACAAAATGCCACTTGGCATAATCTTGCTCACTCTTCCATGAGCTCACATAAACTCAATGCACATGATTCCGACCCATAGACAATAGATCTCAACCCTTGATCTTTAATCACCAATGAGTTTCCTCTTTGGTAACTGACCAATTGGTCGGTAAATTTCCAATTTTACCATTTTGCCCTTAGTTTTCACTATGATTATTAACTCATCACCATAAATATTTATATCAAATTTAGATCACATTCCTCTAAAAGTGTTTAATTACAATAATTACAATCACTTCCGAAGCCATTAGCCCTTAATCCCAAATTGGGTCATTATAGCAGGCGCATGTAAGGAATTGTCCAAACCATTGCCTCTTAGGTGTATTCATCAACGGCCTAAAAGAAGAGCTCAAATTTGACGTTCGGATCTACAATCCAAGGTCAATCTTTCAGGCTACTAGTCTAGCACTTGAATATGAGTCCAAACTTAAAGTTGCGTCCAAGCCCAAGGCCATCTCATCACAAACAACCCAAACCTAAACCAATTATTCAGCATGTACGTGACCCCAAAGGCAACATGTACACAGCTTCAAACGTAATAGCATCGTCTTACAGCACCAAACCCATGACTACCCTCCCATCGTCTTACTACTAGTACAGACACGACAAGGACCTATGCTTCCAATGCAGCCAAATTTTCAGGCTAGGCCACCATTGTCTAGTTCCCTTAGTCTAATGGAGCTAATTGATGAAGGCAAGAAAGTAATAGCTCTGGTGGGTGAGCACGACAAAGTTGAAAAGAGGAAGCCACCGCCAAGATCTCTTTTAACGCCATAATGGGGAAAGCGTCGGCATTTACAATGAAGCTACAGTAGAATTTGTAACCCCCTTCCTACCTTAGGCCTAGATTAAGTTCTTAGACACATAATTAAGTTAGGATTAGAGACCATATTTCAAATTAGAACTTATTAAGGAAATATTTTGCCCAAAATCAGATTTGCAAAAAAAATTTCACAATGGTCTCATATTCACATTACAAAACAATAATGGCCTGTACAAGTGGATTCCATTTACAAATATCAGAGTGCAAGGTAAATTCCTGACTCATTCAGGTTCCATTCATTAAATAAGGGTTTATTCAAAGGCACAAAGCCCACATATTTTTCCCTTATCTTAGGGATTACACAAAATTATACAATTGATCAAAAATATCCAAATGATTTACAATGATAACCATTAACCAAAAAGGAACTCCTAACACGGAGCTCTACTCGCTCTTCATCACCCATTTGCCTTTCGATCCTTCAGCCCTGTCTAAAATGTTTAATTTTGGGAGAGTGAGATTCTAAAGAATCCCTGTAGTGTCAAATCAATCATAGTATGTACAACAATAAGGCATGAAATTAAATCATTATCCACACAAAGCAACTACAACGGCAGTTACAATGGCAATGGTTAGTATGATAGATGTCATCCCTTACGATTGCTCATGCTGCATTACATCACAACAATCCACACAATATATTTCACCACAGCTGGAATTCATATAAAGCATTTCATAACGCAAGCCATACAGGCAAGATCAACACACAACCTATGGCTGGATTCACAAAAGCCGCCTTACGGGTCGGATACACAAAATCTATATTGATTACGACGGCAGTTCAATGGCCGACCTAGAGATGACCAGCATCAATCCCTACATGGCTCACGCTGAAGTGCTTATGCCGTAATAGACCATGGCACACAGTTCACAAAGTTTAATGATAAGTTATGCATACCAAAATATCATACACAATATGAGAGAAGAGTCACTACCTGAGTCCTTCTGGGTATTCCTTGGCACCGGTCTCTCCCGCGTCAGGCAAATATGATATCCTATAATCATAATTAGGGACGAAGAGTTATTTCTCTATTCCAATTCTCAATATCTTCATAACACTTAATTGGTTATCATTATTGCTCTTTTAGTACTCAAGCATACCTCTAACAATAGCCCTAAGGGGTTAGAAGACTATCCCCAAAGATCCCCTTTTTGGAAACACAAACTGACATTTTCTAAAAAGGCACTCGAGTGAGATTGTACGGATACTCAAGTGAAGGAAACCTCACTCGAGTGATAGTACAGTTTGCACTCAGGCACTAGAGAGTGAAGGATAGCGAGTAAACACCCGAGAGCACAAGGAATTTTTAGAGACTACAATACTCAAGTACACTGGACCTCACCCGAGTGAAAGCCAAATGCCTCACTCAAGCACCTGAGAGTGAAGTCCAGAAAGTGAGAACCCGAGATCATAAGAGAAATGGCAGTAGCCCAAATAGCTCACTGCACTCGAGCACAACACAACTCACTCGAGTGAATACCCTATACTCATGAGTGAGAAGGCACACTCTTGCCTCTCGCCTGGAAGTGCAACATGAAAACTAAAGGCCAAAGTGGAAAATACACTAACGCACTTGAGTGATCCCACCCTCACTCGAGTGATGTTCTTCCCTCACTCGAGTGAACTCACTCTCACTCGAGTAATGTTATCATAAACCAGAAAACGCAGAAGGTAAGACATCACTTCCATAAATTTTTACCAAGTGATCCAAATGAACCCAAATACCAAACTAAAGCTACTCCCATACAAAAACACCCAAGGAATTCAATGAAATCATAAGAATTACCAAAATCCTACTCCACTATCATACTTTGATTTAAATCAACATTAAACACCAATTTTCCAAAATCACTAAACTTAATCATTACAATCTCCAATCAATCTACCTATCCAAAACTCACCCCAAGGTACCATTTTCATGCCAATAACATACCAAGTACTTAATGCTACTCATTTTCGAATTTAAAGTCATAATTACCAAAAATTCCAAACTTCATACAATGGCATGAAACATAGATAGAAAGATTAGGTTCACTTACCTTAACAACTTTCTCAAAGACACTTTTGATTCTCCAAACTTTAGATTTTCGTGATTCCTCAAATCACCACCAATGGAGAAGCTACAACCATCAAATTGAAGCTCTCACTCCAAGGAACAACATTAATGAAATAAACTTTTGCATTTGAGGTCATTAACTTACTCAAAATCAAGCTTGTCCTTTCTCTCTCCTAAGTTCCAATGGCACCGAAAATAGAAGAAGAAAGAGAGAGAAAAGAGTATGAAGGAGATGAAGAATGATGATGATGATACTCCCTCCCCCTACTCTTCAACAAAAATCAAGGGAAGAGAGAGAGAGAGAGAGAAACCATTAAAATATTGGGCATTTAACTTTTCTCATCTTTTCTCTCTTCACACCCAATCATGCCACATGTCAATTTGCTATTTGTAACCCCCTCCGTAATTATATCTAAAACACGCGATTAAAAATAAAATAGAGACCAATAATAATCAAAATTCATTTACATTCCCATCCTTAAGATAGGATTTTCACAAATACATTTCACAAACACTTTAACCTGGTCTCACATTCATATTTCGAATACAATTACTTTGTGAAGATAAATCACATTTATATAAATATCAGAGTACACAATAATAATACCGGCAAACCCGAATTCATACCTTCACTAAAGATTCATAGGGCACATACGCCCTTTACAATTCCTCAATGGGGATTACACAAATCCATCTCCAATACATAACCAAATAACCCAATAGACACCCAAGCACATATACATCCAATATCCAATTATACATTCTAATCTATCATCCGAACATATACAATTATCCCAGCATATAACAATAACCAACTACCAAATCCAAATGCCCATAAGGGATTCTCGCCGCCCCTAGTCACTTGCTCCTTCCTTGAGCCACTTGTCCTGTCTAGAATGTTGGTAGGGGAGGGTGAGATTCTAGAGAATCCCAGTAGAAAACAATACCAATATGTATGCAAGATAAGTGTTTAATTCATGACATGCTTGCATCACAATAACTTGTGCTCACATAATGATATATCCGCATACTCAATGTTTCAAAAACATACTCATAGCCATAACATAAATAGAAACAGAGCTTCAATCATTCATATATGTTTCACATAATAAAGCAAAGCAATTACATGCATCAATACACAAACACAAATATCAATACATGTAGGAGAGGTAAGTTCCCTACACTTTTTCTTTCCACGTATGCTCCAGCATCGGCTACTCACGATCTGAGCGGATATCAAACCATGATCAGGGCGAATACCCAACCCTATAACCAAATCAAGGATATAAGATCATTCTCTTTTCCAAATTCTCATTTTCATAACACTTAAAGTTGGTTACCATTTATGACCTTTAGGTGGCTATAATAAGGTCAATGAAAGCCTAAAGGATTGGGAAGTACTAGGTTGGAAATCACCTTTAAAAATACCAAAATGCTGAAAATGGGGGTTGGCTGCAGCCAAGAACCCTCTGGCTGTAGCCAAAACACACACAGAAGGTTTTTGGCTGCAGCCAAGAATTTCTGGCTGCGGCCAAAATGTGCATAGAAACTTTTGCGCTGCAGCCAAGATTTTTTGCTACAGCCAAGACAACACAAAAATTCATAATTAATTGTAGAAAAATCAAAATGAGGTGATTCCAAAGCCCATTGAAAGCTATTTTAGTCCTCTTCATAGGAAAAATATGAACTATTACTGGAAATCACTACAAAAATACAGATTTCAAGTAAAGTCCACCTTGCTTCAGGATTGTTCCCAGATTTAACATCAAAATTTGGACAGTCATAACTCCTAGCCCAAAAATCGAAATGACATGAAATATATGTCCATTTTGAAGCTTGGCAAATGAAATTTAAGACTGGAAAGTTTCATAATTTTCCAACAGCATTTGCTATTTAAAACGTCCATGCAAGATCATTGCCATAACAGAGTTTCTTAATAACAAAAACTTGCCACTTTTAAAACTAAGTTCCCAATGGTTCAAAATTCATATTCAACACTTCTCCCACACAATTTTCCACAAGGAACACAATGGCAATCTCAAAATGACCAAAATCCTACTCCTTTATCATCCTTTGGTTTTGGGCAACAGAAACATCAGAATTCCAATCTCATCTAAACATCAAATTCCAATCACCAATCAATCTATCTATCCTAAACTCATTCCAAAATACCATTGTCATGCCAAAACATACCAAATGAACAGTGGCACTCATTTTTGGATTCAAGGCCAAATTTCTAGAAATTACAAACTAACCCATTTGACACAAAACATAGATAGATAGGTTTTACTCACCTTATCAACTTTCTCAAAGGGAGTTCTTGATTCACCACTTCCCAAAATTTTGTGTGGCCACAAACCAACACCAATGGGCACACTATAAACATCAAAATGAAGCTCTCACTCCAAGGAACAACATTCATGAAGTGAGTTTAAGCAATGGAGGGCATTTGCTTACCTTTTTTCAAGCTTTTCTTCCTTCCCTTTTTGGCAACAATGGCGCTGGAATTTAGAAAGAGAAGGAAAGAGGTGAGTGAAGGAGATGAAGGAGGAAAATGATGACACTTCCTTCCCCTCCCATACCATGTCCAGCGTATAAAGAGGGAAGAGAGGAGAGAGATACACTAAAATATTCATTTGACTTTTCTCCCTTCACACACACCCATAATAATTATCATTAGCCCTTAATCAAAATTTGGGGCGTTACACTATTGGCCCACCCAAAATAAGTCACCAATTAGCCGCTTTAATCCCTCCATTAACCATTTAATTACACTTCTTATTTTCCTCTTAGCTAGTAATTAATTTCTCCATTAATCACTAACTTATTGCCCAACAATTTCGTTCTTTCAATTTCCACTAATTATGACATATTAATTAATATTGCCACCAAAACACATAATTATTCCACTTTTCCTCGATAATTATCCTTAATAATTATCATTAGCCCTTAATCAAAAATTGGGGTGTTACAGAATCACGCGATTGCTCCGTCCTTATTTTGGTCGATAGTGGATCGACCCACAACTTCATATCGGACAAATTAGTTGCCAAGCTTCATTCGACAGAACAGAAGGTTGCCACTTTTGGGGTGCAGATTAGGGATGGAAGATCGATAAAGTGTCATCGGGTTTGCTTGAATGTAGAGGTACAGATTTTTGATTTAATTATCAACCAAGAATCCTTTCCTTTTTCATTAAGTGGTGCCGATCTCCTACTAGGCATTAAGTTGCTAGCATCTTTAAACACTATACAAGCTAATTGGAATGAGATGTTTATGATTTTCTGGCTCCATAGTAAGAAGTATAAGTTACAAGGGGTAAATACCACATCCAACCCAGCTATTCGGCTAAGTTATTTCTTGACACAAGTTCCTGAGTATACAGGGGCTTCGGAGTTGAATGTCAAACCATTATGTAATGAATTTGCACACATATTTTAAGAACCTGAAAGTAACCCCCTTATCGCGGCTAATATCACAGAATTTAGCTACTACCTAATGCTACACCACCGAGCCTCAGGCCTTATCACTATCCTTACAATCAGAAGGATGAGATTGAGTCTGAGATATAGGGATTAATAGATCAGGGCTTTATTCAAGCAAGTTTTAGCCCCTTTACAAGTCCAGTTCTACTAGCGAGTAAAAAGGATGGTTCCTGGAGACTATACGTCAACTATCGCGACTCAATTGAATCATAATTCCAGATAAGTTCCCTATTCCTAACATTGATGAACTCTTGGATGAATTACATAGTGCGCTTTATTTTTCAAAAATTGACTTACACTCGGGATACCATCAAATTCGAGTGTTACCTTCTTATGTGCATAAAACTACATTTCTCATACATTCAGGTCACTACGAATTTGTGGTAATGCCTTTTGGCCTTACTAATGCCCCAGCAACATTTCAATAAGTTATGAATGACTTACTCCATCCCTACCTGAGAAAATTTGTGCTAGTCTTTTTTTATGATATATTGATTTATAGCACTAATGCCCACCAACATCTTGAGCATTTGCGAGTGGTTTTTGTGATTTTACAGCAGTATTCCTTTTATGCCAACTCCAAAAAATGTGTACTTGGGTAGACTCATTGATTATTTAGGACATATTGTATCCACACATGGAGTAGAATTAATCCTAGAAAAAATCACAGCTATTATCAATTGGCCACCGCCAACTATAGTGAAAGAGTTGTGTGGATTCTTGGGACACACCGATTATTACTGGCATTTTGTAAGGAATCATGGGGTATTAGGCCGCCCATTAACAGATCTCACCAAACGAGGCGCTTTTCATTGGTCGGTTCTTGCTCAAAGGGCTTTTGAAGAACTCAAAACAACATTAACTACCACCCCAGTCCTACAGCTACAAAATTTCCAATAACCCTTTGTGGTTGAGTGTGACGCTTCAATAGAAGGGGTATGGGCAGTTCTAATGCAAAACGAACACCCCACCTCCTATTTCAGCAAAGGTTTTTCACATACCAACTAATTCAAATCAGCCTATGACCGTGAATTATTGGCATTAGTGCTAGGCCTTCAAAAATGGTGCCACTACTTACTGTGACATCACTTTTATTTCCAAACTGATCACTATAGCTTGCGGTATCTCCTAGATCACTGAATAGTGACGCTCAATAATGCCTTATGATAAAGTTACTACCATTCAACTTCACCATAAGCTATAAGGTATGAAAAGATAATACAACAGCAGACTCCCTTTCTAGAAGGCCACAATCAAAGAATTTTTCCAATTAGTTATGCCTCTAGCGGTAGATTTTGAACATTTGCCCTAATTATTATGGGAAGACCTTGAAACTCAACAGAAATTAGAAAGCTTGGAACAAGATCTGAACTCGATACCTAACCACAACATGATCAATGGCAGATTATACTTCAAGGGACGCTTAGTGATTCCAAATGATGTTGAGTTACGCACTAAGTTATTAGAACGGGCTTACTCCACACCTATTGGAGGACATAGGAGTATTTAAAGACCCTAAAATGAGTATCAACCCACTTGCATTAGAGGGGGATGAAAAGAGATGTTAAACAATTTGTACAACAATGTTTAATGTGCCAGTAGAATAAATATCAAACCCTCTCACTAGCAAGATTGTTAGAGCCACTCCCAGTTCCAACACGAATTTGGGAAGATATTTCCCTTGATTTTGTGACCGGCCTCCTTAAATCTAAAGGGTATGATGTGATATTAGTAGTGGCTGATCAGCTAAGCAAGTATAGTCATTTTATTGCTTTAGCTCACCTTATTCGGCAAAATCAGTGGCACAATGATAACTCTCTATATTTTGTACATTGAAAGAATATTTTAGATATATTTGGAGAGTTATCTAGGCAAATTTTGAAAGATTTCTAAGAGATTATAATATTATAAGATCAGATGAAATTGGTACATCATTTTTGGGATTTTATTATAAATATTCAAGTTTAAGATAAAAATAGAAATAATTAAGTTTGGGTGAAAGAATAGATAGATAATCATAATAGTTAAAATTTTTCATGGAAAAAAAAGAAAGAGAGAATTTTAGATTATAATAATTATATTTTTTATAATAATAGTAAAATTTTTTGTGTTTGAAACCTTGTTGCTTGAAAAGGAAGGAAGACAAGGTAATCCTGGTATTTGATACTTATGATTAGTGGTTTGTTTTGAGTAGTCTGGCTGAAGACTATAAACTTAGCGCTTCTTGGGAGGCAACCCAAGGTTTGATTTGATGTTTTGTTTTGATTTTGTAAGACTTTTGTAGCCCCTAATGTTTATTCCACTTTGGTAGCCCCAAGGAAGAGCATTCAAGAGCACAAGACGAGGATTGAGAGGGGAGTTTCCTTCTATTTTTCCTTGCTTTGTTTATTTGATAGTTGATAACATGTTCTAGATATGGGTACTGGATATAGTCTATCATTAATTGCATGTGATTGATATTTGTTATTGACTATTGAGTTGAGTGGTGGCACTTGTGAGTTGTGCTCAATTGGTGAAAAATTGAGATCTTTGAAGCTTTTGCTATCCCTACACTTGGATATGGTTGTCTTCATCTCCATTACTTAGGGTTACTTGTACATATTGAGGACAATGTGACATTTAAGTGTGGGGGTGAGGGTAGCATTGATTTTGTATGACTTATCCTCAATTTTGAAAAATTTCTTTGATTTTGCACAAATTTTGAACAAAAATTTTGCTTTTCATGGAAGTTTGGATTTTATTTGTGAACATTGGCAAAGTTGGTTTGATTTGAATTTGAAAAGGATTGAGTTTAATTAGAATTGGTTCTATCTTCTTAAAAAGTTAGTAGATAGGTAAAGAATTTGGTTTGGATAATTGACTTTAGGATGTCAAATACCGGTGAGAAACTTGACCCTAATTATTCATTTCTTTCAAAAGGAAGTACACTTATTGTGATTTTATCTCTAAAACTTGTTAGAATATCTTTTGAAGCTTTAAATCCTTGTGCATGCATAAAAATGATTTAGGCATTCATTTCATAGCTAGTTTGGCCAAATGTCGATCCTTATCATATGAAAATCCTTCGCTTTACCCCATTTGAGCCTTAATGTGCTTTTAAAAGAAAATTGCATAGAGAAATAGCCCTTTGTTTGAGAAATGCAGTTTTTATATCTTTTCTTTCCCATTCATTTACTACTTTGGTTAGTGCTAAGTAAAACAATTTTAGAAAAAAGTGAAGGGATTGGAAAGTGTATTATGTGAGTTGTGTAGATAGAAAAAAAAATGAAATAGAAAGAAAAGAAAGATAGAAAGAAAGGTGTAAAAAAATCAAAAAGAGAAATATGAAAAAAAAAAAAAGAATGAAAGAAACAAAAAGATTGTTGAGTTCAATTTAATAAAGGTTGTTTAGAGTGCAAGTGAGTTTGTTTTATCTTAGTAGGTATTCCTTCATTCTTCATGAATTTCATTAAGTTGCTTGGCACTAATTAAAGTACTCTTCCATACCATTTGACTACTTTCATTTCATTATCTTACCTTCTTCATTACAACCTTTGAAAAAGTCCTTTTGATTTGTGTGAGCAAGGGGATAATGTAGTAGAGATGGAGATAATAAACAAGCTTATGGTATATGGGTTGCAATAAGTGGAAGAGAGTGAAACACAAGCCTTGTAATTATCTTGAGAGAAGAGTGCAAACACTTCACTAGTGAGGAGCATTCTATTGTCATTTATCTTTGCCAAGTTACTTGTATTTTTACTTGCATTTTTAGAAGGTGGAAAAGAGTTTAAGAAAGCTCCATTCTTGAAAATTTGAATTAAATCCAATTTTGTAGTGTTTAATTTGAGAATCTTTCTTCTATGATTTTCTTTGGTTGTTGATAGTTTGAAATCTTGAGGACAAGATTTAATGCAAGTGTGGGGGTGCGATAACTCTCCATATTTTGTACATTGAAAAAATATTTTAGATATATTTGGAGAGTTATCTAGGCAAATTTTGAAAGATTTCTAAGAGATTATAATATTATAAGATCAAATGAAATTGGTGCATCATTTTTGGGATTTTATTATAAATATTCAAGTTTAAGATAAAAATAGAAATAATTAAGTTTGGGTGAAAGAATAGAAAAATAATAATAATAGTATAAAGTTTTCATGAAAAAAAAGAAAGAAAGAATTTTAGATTATAATAATTATATTTGCTATTATTATATATTAATTTCTTTTCTTCTCTCTAGCTGCCACGTCTGACCGAAGAAACAAAAAGAAGAGCCTTAATGCAATTGAAGAAAGGCAGTTGGGACTTGAGAAAAAGAAACGGGAACGGCAGCGTTTTGAGCAAAAGGGAATAAAACCTAAAAGAAAACATGAAAAGCAAGAGGGCAGCTGCAATTCATCTAAATCATTTATTTAGAGTGAGAATAGAGGCACAGAAAGAAAGACACAGAGGGGGCTGACATTTACAGAGAGGGAGCAACAGAGGATTTGTGGGGAGCTGGTACTGTGGAAGCTTGATCATCACCGCAAGTTGAAGAGAGCTGGAGACACGATCACTCCGGCGCCATCATCGCCGGAGTGATCGGCGAACGCAAGAGCGGAGGAAGTTTTGTCATTTTCTATTCACTGCTTCAGTTTTATCTCACTCTCTCTTTGATTTTCATTATGATTTTGAACTCTGTATTTGCTGCTACATTGATGATGATTAAAGTCATATGTGGTTAGTTGTTTTTGAACCTAGAGTATTTGAGCATTTGACTATGTATGAACAATTTAATTGTGTTTAGTGTTAATTTTTGTTTACTTAATCTTGTATTATTTTATCTGCTTAGTGCTTGATCACCATTAAGTATGAATTTGGGGAACTTAGATTAACCTTGGAAGAGGGATCTTAATTGGACCATAGGATTAAGTAATGTGGGATTAGAATTTATTCTAATTTGCCAATAGGATAGGAAGATACCTATTGGACCCATATAATCATATTAGAGTGAATTTAGACAGTTATTGCCTCTTGAGTAAATTAGTTAGGAATAACAATTTTAACTTTAGAGAGGGGTATACGTGATTGGAAGATACTTATATCCATTAATACTCTAGATGAACAAATTAACATTAAGTGCTTTTAATTGGATAAATACATGCTCTAAAACTTAAAGAAGGGATTAGCCACTGTAGGTTGTTTTTATCAATTGAAATATTTAAATCATAAGAATTGTTTCTTTTGCATTTGTTTAAATTGTCTTTCAATCTCTTTCTTTGATTTTCTCAACTTAAATAAAAATGGGAATTTTAATGCCTAATTATCTATTACCTTGAATCTCTGTGGGATGACCTTGATTTGCTACTTTACTATTCCAACGACCCGTACACTTACGGTTCTTATTTAAAAATTTAGTAGTATCACACAACTGTTTTGTCAAGAAGTGGTTAAGTTACATGGTATGCCTTGCTCCATAATATCTAACTGAGATTTAGTTTTCTTAGTGCATTCTGGCAGGAACTCTTTTGATTAAGCCAAACCAGGATAAATATGAGCACACCCTACCACCCACAAATAAATGGTCAAATGGAGGTGGTAAATAACTGTTTGGAAACATATCACAGGTGTTTTGCCCAAGAACAACCACGGTTGTGGAGTAAGTTTTTATGTTGGGTTGAATTCTCATTTAATACTAGCTTCTATGTGTCAGCCCATAATACTCCCTTCAAGTTGGTATATGGAAGAGAGCCACCCCCTCTTTTTCCCTATATCAAAGGAGAAACTAAAGTAGCTGAATTGGAAGAACAACTGGAGGAATGAGATGACATGTTGAGGCTCCTTTGGGAAAACTTACTCAAAGCTCAAGATAGGATGAAAACCCAAGTGGACCGCCATCGTAGTGATTTTGAGTTCTCTCCAGGTGATCTTGTCTGGTTGCATCTCCAACCTTACAGGCAGAAGTCCTTGGCTAAAAGGAGGTATGAAAAATTATCCTTCAAGCTTTTTGGTCCCCACAAGGTTGTGAGAAGAATTGGAAAAGTCGCATATGAGTTAGAATTGCCCCCAGGTGCTCAAATTCTCCCTATCTTCCATGTTTCGAGACTACGCCCAACACACAAGTACCACATAACCCAGCAGCCCACAACCTTACCACTTTCATCAGACATGGAGCCTCCATGGTTTTGAATCACATATGGACAACAAGAGATGAATTAGAGCTCTTAATTCAGTGGGAAAATCATTCAATGGAAGATTCTACTTGGGAAGATTACGACTTGCTAGCTGCCCAGTTTCCAGAGTTTTGCCTTGAGGACAAGGCAAGTTTTCAGGGGGGAGAATTGATAGAAGCCCATGTTCACTACTTCAGACTTATTCAAGAAGAGCCAAACATGCACAAGTAACTGAAGAAGCACTACACCTTAATTTGTCCTTTATTTAATTTTTTTTTCTTTTAATTATTTCCTTAAGAACTTCTAATTATTCCCATAAGTGTCGGTCAGTTGCATAGTAAGTGGAGCATCACTATTTCCACGTCTTAGTATTGTTCGTTAGTTTGTTTTATTCATTATGAGAAAAACCCAAAAATTAAGCTCTGTAGATTCTGTATAAATAGGCCCTTTGGCCCTAATCAATAAAACAAGAATCACAGAGTGAAATATCTTTCTCTGAGTAGATTCTCCTGGCTATTCGAAAACTGAAATGAGATACTTGTAGAGGTTTCCCAATAGAATCCTAGTTTCTTAATTTATTCCTAAAGTTTCTGACTTGGGTATTAACACAATCTCTCTCACAACAACATTGATGGTGAGCTTTCAAATATATGGAAGAATTCCATTCCTATCCCACGTATTGTGGATTTAAGCTCGAATAAGTTAAATGGTCAACTACCTTACATGTCACCCATATGATTTATATAGACTTGTCAAGCAATCAATTTTTAGGTCCCATAGCACATCTTTTGTGTTCTGAACATGATACGACAAAGAACTTGGAATTCCTCATATTGGCATCAAATAATTTATCAGGAGAAATACCTGATTGTTGGATGATGTGGCCAAAACTTGGTGTGGCGAACTTAGCAAACAACCAGTTGACTAGGATGTTACCCTTATCCATTGGATCACTATCCTGGTTAGAAGTGTTGCACCTTCACAACAATGGTCTTTGGAAGGTTTCCTACTTTCTTGAAGAATTGCAGCAAATTGATTTCTTTAGATCTAGGGAACAATCAACTTTTAGGAACAATTACATCATAGGTGGACAACACTTGCCAAATTTGAAGATTCTTGTTCTTAGATCAAATAAGTTCTCTAGTCATATTCCCTATCAAATATGTTACATGAGGCTGTTACAAATCTTAGACCTTGCACAAAACAAGTTGACAAGACATATACCCAAATGTATCAACCATTTAAGAGCTATTTCAATCGTAAATAGTAGTTTAGAATCATACATTCATTGCAATGGAGTAAACAACACTAGGCAATTGATTCTTGAGGAGCTCCTTTTCCCAAAAGGAAGAGTTGATTATTATAGAGCTATTCTTGGACTTGTCACAATTGGCTTGTCAAGAAATAAATTATTTGGCGAGATAGCAATGGAAATCACAAAACTTAAGGGGTTATACTTTTTAAATGTTCCAATAACCGTTTGAGCGGTAAAATTCCAGAAAACATTGGGAACATGGAATCACTAGATTCTGTGGATTTCTCAAGGAATCATCTTTTTGGTGAAATCCCACCAAGCATAACCAAGTTAGGCTTCTTGAGCTTTTTGAACTTGTTAAGCAATAATTTGGAGGGAAGAATTCCTATAGGGACACAATTGCAAAGCTTTGAAGCATCTAGTTTTGTTGGCAACAACTTATGTGGCCCCCTTCTCACTAATAATTGCACTTCAAGTGATTTAGATCAAGATGAAGAAAATGCTCATCATGCAGAGCGGATTGATTGGTTTTTTGTAAGTATGACATTGGGATTTGTGGTGGGATTTTGGGTTGTGGTAGGTCCTTTGCTCTATAATAGATCGTGGACATATGTTTATTTCCAATTTTGAGATGGCATGTGGTACAAATTGCAACTTTGGTGTTGTTAAATTAATAAACTAGGGATGCATTTGTACTTGGATAAGAGGATTTTTTAAAGTTAAGTAGATTTTTCAGCTGGTGTAGTCTATGATTTTTTGTTCTCTTTTATTATGAATCAGATGGCGAGGTTTTAATAAGCCATATCAAACTAGTTACACACATATAGCCATAAACTAAATGGAAATTTTTCATTGTATATTAGATAACAATCAAATTTAAAAATGGCAACAATAAAGCAGAATTGCTAGAAAAAAGTGATAACAATTAAACTTGAATAATGAAGATATAAGATCATTCAGCATAAAGAATAAAATGAAAAAGATAAAACACTTATGAGAAAAATTGTTTTTGTTGTTGAATAAAAAACTAAAGAAGAAAAGCATCACTATTAAATAACTCTTACAAATTGGAACATAATATTAGTAATACTGCTAACATAGTCAGAAAATATCAAGAAAGCTAAACGCCTTTTTCCTACATCAACGCTACACATATCCAACTATGTCTTTCCCAATATCAGAAACATTACTGATCAAATGAAAAAAAAAACAATCTCACCAACAAGGAGTCTTAATACACCACCTCTATCAGACTTCTTTGTACCAAATATAACATCAAAGAATAATTAAAATCCAAAAAAGAACAACTCACTACTACAAAAATAGGATATAACCACCCCAAAGAACATCCCAAATTTAAATTGGGTGGTTAAAAAGGCAGGCGGTGGCAATTTTGTAATTATATGTATGTAGGGAAACCTTTAGACGTCCCAAATTTGAATTTGGGACGCCTAAAGTTCTTCCCGCATCCAATATAAATTTTGACAAATTTTTTTAGCACCAGGAGTTGGGTTTAGGCGTCCCAAATGCCATTTGGGTCGCCTAAAGTTTGACTTTAGGCGTCACAAATGATTTTTGGGACGCCTTTAGGCATGTCAGACACTTGTCTGACATGTATCTTCTCCATTTCTCCACCCACCATCCCTCCTTTTTGACCAAACCACTCCTCCCTCTTTCATTCTTGTCACCGTTGACCCCCTCCCTTTCAACTTTACTCTTCCTTCTTCTTCTTTCATTGTCCGTCGACCCACCTCCTCCACACCTTCTTAGCGTTTTCCTCTACCTCCTTTCCATTGAAGATGACGCATGCACCATCTCCTCCTCCACCTCCTTCCTTCCATTATCGTCCATACCTCCCCCACACACCATGGTCTTCTTTACTTTCTCCACCCTTCGGCGTACCTTGTAATATCCCAATTTTTGATTAAGGGGTAATCATGATTATTATGGATAATTATGGGTTTAATTGGGATTATTATGTAACCTATGGCTATTTTAATTAATATGTCATAATTATTGAAAAATTGGAAGAATGGAATTAATGTAATATGAGTTTGGTGTACATGTGTGTGGTATTTAAAATCAAGGGTTGAGATTCATTGTACATGGGTCGGAATCCAGTGTATTTAGCTTGGGTGAGCTCATTGTGGGAATGAATGAGATGCTGACAAGTGGCATTGTGGTAGCCAATGGATGGGGCCACAAGAGGACAAATGACCACTTTTCCTCTCTCACTCCATCTCTCACACTCTTCCCTCCATCTCTCTCTCTCGTCAGTTTTGTGCCCCAAAGGAAGGAAGAAAAGCTTGATCTTTGGGTAAGTAAATGCCCTCTATTGCTCAAACACCATTTATAAATGTTGATCCTTGAATCATGGGCTTCATTTTGGTGTGTATAGTATCGCCATTTGGTGCTAATTTGTGCTATACGAAAATTTGGAAAGTAGTGAATCAAGAACTCTCTTTGAAGAAGTTGATAAGGTGAGTAAAACCAATCTATCTATCTATGTTTCATACCATTTGGAATAGTTTCTAAATTTTGGAAATTTGGGCTTGAATCTGAAAAATGAGTGTCACTGTTCATTTGGTATGTTTTTGGTATGAGAATGGTGTTTTGGAATGAGTTTATGATAGATTGATTGATTGGAGGTTGAAATGTTAAGTTTAGTAATTTTGGGAAAATTGATGATTTGTGTTGATTCAACCCAAAACATGATAATGGAGTTGGATTTTGATCATTTTAATGATTCCATTGAATTCCTTGGGTGTTTTTGTGTGGGAGTAGCTTTGGGTTGGTATTTGGGTTCATTTGGATCACTTGGAAAAGTTTCTGGAAATGCTGTCATGCCTTCTCGTTTTTCTGGTTTTTGATAATCGTGCTTGAGGTGAGAGTGTGTGTGCTCAAGTGAGGGAAGAACATCACTCGAGTGAGGATTTTGTGCTTGAGGTGATTCCATATTTGTGCTCGAGTGAGGATTTTGTGCTCGAGTGATCCTTTTCTGTGAAAGTTCTTGTGCTCTCGGGCATGTGCTTTCTGTCTTCACTTCCTTGTGCTTGAGGTGATTTCCGTACTTGTGCTCGAATGAGGATTTTGTGCTTGAGGTGATTCCATATTTGTGCTCGAGTGAGGATTTTGTGCTCGAGTGATCCTTTTCTGTGAAAGTTCTTGTGCTCTCGGGCATGTGCTTTCTGTCTTCACTTCCTTGTGCTTGAGGTGATTTCCGTACTTGTGCTCGAGTGAGGATTTTGTGCTTGAGGTGATGTCCGTACCTATGCTCGAGTGAGACCATTTTCACTTGAGGTGAAAAAGTAAAAAATGAGTTTTTGTGCTTCCAAAAGGGGATCTTTGGGATAGTTTTTTCTACCCTTTAGGAGTTTTGTTAGGGGTATTTAATGACTCTAAAAGAGCAATAATGATAACCAATTAAGCATTATAAAGTGAATTAAGTCTTAGAATAGAGAATAACTCTTCGTCCCCAATTGTGAAAATAGGATTTGATATTTGCCTTCCTCGGGAGAGACCGGCGCTAGGACACGCCCGAAAGAACTCAGGTAGTGACTTTTCTCTCATATCCTGTATGATGTTTTGGCATGCATAACTTATTGTTGAATTTGTGAAATGTGTGCCATGGTCCATTACGGCGTGAGCAGGTCAGCGTGAGCCGTGTAGGGATTGACGGTGGTCATCTCTAGGTCGGCCGTTGAACTGCCGTCGTAATCAACATGGATATTTGTGAATCTGACCCGTGGGGCGGCTTTTATGAATCCAGCCGTGGGCTGTGTGTATCTTGCCTGTATGGCTTGTGTATGAAATGCATTATATGAATCCCAGCTGTGGTGAAATGTATTGTGTGGATTGCTGTGGTGCAATGCAACGTGAGCAATTCAACATGAGCAATCGTAAGGGATCACATGTGTCATACTAACCATTGCCGTTGTAGTTGCTTGTGTGGATAATGATTTGATTACATGCATTATTGTTGTATATTATATGATTGACTTGTTACTACGGGGATTCTTTAGAATCTCACTCTCCCAAAATTAACCATTTTAGACAGGGCTGAAGGATTGAAAGGCAAGCGGGCGACGAAGAGTAGTTAGAGCTCCTGTTTAGGAGTATATTTTGGAGTGAATGGTTATCATTGTATATTTTGGAATTGTATATAGTAGATTTTGTGTAATCCCCAAGAAAAAGGGTATGAATTGTAGGCTTTGTGCCTTGTGTAAATCCCTTTTTATTTTGAATGGAACCCGAGTGAGCTGGGAATATATTTTGCACTCTGATAATTGTAAATGAAATCAACTTCTACAGGCCATATTGTATAAAAATGGGAATATGAGACCAATGTAAGTGAGTTTAGAAAAGTTTTTGCAAATCCGATTTTGGGCAAAAGATTTCTTTAATAAGTCCCAAATCAGTTACGGTCTCTAATTCCACATTAATTACGTTTTTACGAATTAATCTCGGCCTTAAGCGTGAAGGGGGTTACATACCTCCTCCACTGTGCACACCGTCGACTTACCTCCTCCACTGTGCCTTCATCAAGTTAGTTTATTTGCTTTCTTTTTTTTTAACAAAATAGTTTAATTTCTTTTTGAAATATGAATTTAGTTGCAGAAATTAAATTACAACTTGTAATGTGAAATATAAATTGTAGCACACCACATGTTTGCCTTGTATTGGTCTTAATTACTTGGTCACTTTTTTAAAATCATATTGGTCAGTTGTATGATATTTGACTATATTGCCTCAATCTTGACAAATGTTGAATATAATTGGAAAAAATCGTAGCTATATTACCTCTATATTGAAATGTTGAGTAATGAAATGTGAAAGATTTGTAATAAAAATATAAAAGACATATAATTACTAAAAAATAACTCATGCATTTGAGAATTTTAATTTTTACATCATTAACATAATCATTACTTAGCTTTTCGATTTTTCAGTGATGAAACAATCAAGTCAAAAAATACTTTAAGAACAAAGTGTGCGAAAAAATATCTTTAAAATACTAGGAGTTACAAAAAAAATACTAGGAGTTAATCAAAAAAATATTTTATGGGTTAAATGCATCTTAACCTTAAATGTACTTACCTGCTTAATGTACCTTATAGTAGTCAACATCTAGATTAAAATTGCTCCCATAGAAATGAATTTGTTAATTGTGCTTATATATATTGGCTAAATATGACGTTTAATTTTTTTAGTGAAAATAATTGAAAACCTAGCTAATAGGAAATATCACGTTAATATATTGTTTGTTTGATATGTTTGGAGCTTGAAGGTTGGGAATTGACAGGGAAAGTATGTATATATATTATTATAAATTAATGGAGCTTTTGAATGGTTTTGATGAAATTAATAACAATTAAACAGAGTAATTTTTGTTTCTTTAAATATGATTGATTTTATTTTTTTTAGATTAGATTAGTAAGATTATTAATGTAGTCTCCTTAATATAATATAGTAAGTAGTATGATTACTATTCGTGTAGTGGAGAGATAGGGTTGTTTGAAATTTTGGGATGTCTTACTTTTAACGGGAAATGATGTCGAAGTTTTTGTTGAAAAAAGTGAAAAAAGGAAATCCCATCATATATCACTGACAATTGTACTAAACGTGTGAGTGTTATTAGGAATGGCTTAGGTGGTAACAAAATGGATCACAGTTGGATGAATGTTTTGAGAACTAGTGAAGAATATAAGAAAGGGGTGGAAGAATTTATTGAATTCGCTAGAAAGAATGCTTCAGCAAAAAAATGGGAAGTATTTTTTGTCCTTGTGTCAATTATTTGAATAAGAGTCGATGGGATGTTGATGTCATAAAGGATCACCTCCTTTGTGATGAAATAAATCTGTGATACACAAGGTGGATATGGCATGGTGAGGAAGTAACGGATTGTCTGTCACATAAGAAGAAAGATGTGGATGTGATAGATGAAGATAGAATGGAGAAAATGATTCACGATGTTGAGGTAGAATCCTTTGTGCAGTCACAAGAGTATGACAGCCTGCGAAGTGATGCAGAGACACCACTGTACCCTGGGAGTAAGTACACGCGGCTGACGGGAACATTGCATTTGGTTAACTTAAAGGCAACTTATGGGTAGACCGATAATAGTTTCACATTGCTACTTGAACTATTGTGTGATATGTTTCCAGAGGATAATGTACTTCCAAATCATATGTATGGAGTATAAAAAGATACATACTTGCCATAATGACTGCGTACTGTACAGAAATGAATATGGAGGTCTTAGTGAGTGTCCTAAGTGTAAAACTGCACGATACAAAGTGAAAAAAGATAGTAGTTGTGGCAATATGACAACTAAAAGGCAACCTTTAAAGGTTATGTGGTATTTTCCAATAATACCATATTTTAAACGTTTGTTTGCGACTGCAACAAAAGCGAAGAAGTTGAGATGGCACTCTGATAAGAGAATATATGATAGGAAATATTTTTGGCACCCAGCTGACTCTCTACAATGGCAAAAAATAGATGAAATGTTCCCTTAATTTGGTAGTGAGCCAAGAAACCTTCGGCTTGGGCTTTGCACAAAAGGCATAAATCCGTATGGAACTCTTATTAGCACACATAGTGCGTGGCCGGTTCTCTTTGTAATATACAACTTGCCTCCCTGGCTATGTATGAAACACAAGTATATGATGCTATCTATGATGATTTATGGACCAAAACAACCAGGGAACGATATTGATGTCTATTCAGCGCCTTTGATTGAGGACTTGAAGAAGTTGTGGGAGGAAGGCATAGATGTGTTTGATGCTTATAAGAAGGAGTCCTTTAAACTACATGCAATGATTTTCACAACGATAAACGACTTCCCTGCGTACGGAAACTTGTCAGGGTACAACGTGAAGGGTCATAAAGCATGCCCAATATGTGAAGCAGACACACACTTCCATCAACTAAAACATGGAAAGAAAATTGTCTACCTTGGCCACAGGAGGTTTCTTCATCGGTTCCACCTATATCGTAGGCTAAGAAAGCGTTTTAACGGCTTACCGGAGCATGGAATGGCTCCAAAATCATTAACCAAAGAGGAAGTTTACAGTTGAGTGGAACGTATCAATGTCACTTTTGGTAAGAATAAGAGGATTATGGGTAAGAAGAACATATGGAAGAAGAGATCCATTTTCTTTGATCTTCCATATTGGCATTCGTTTGACGTGAGACACAGTATTGATGTGATGCATATGGAGAAGAACGTTTGTGATAGTCTTATCAGTACGCTTTTGCACATACCGGGGAAGACTAAGGATGGGATTAGTGCGAGATTAGACCTTATTGATATAGGAATAAGAGAA
The DNA here is from genome assembly GCA_963242795.1 of Inga leiocalycina. Classification (NCBI taxonomy): domain Eukaryota; kingdom Viridiplantae; phylum Streptophyta; class Magnoliopsida; order Fabales; family Fabaceae; genus Inga; species Inga leiocalycina. Next base: position 69,566,343 of record OY725322.1, read on the forward strand.
CGGTTACATCCACAACTAAGAGATGATGGTAGGAGGGCATACATAGAGCCAGCAACGCATACACTATCAAAAGTAGAGAAAAGAAGTGGGTGTTTGCAAGAAATTAAGGTACCACAAGGGTATTCCTCGAATGTGAGAAGATGTGTCTCAATGGACGATTTGAAGTTAGTGGGAATAAAGTCTCATGATTATCATGTGTTGATGCAACAACTATTACCGGTAGCTATTATAGGTATAATGAAAGATGAAGTACGAACCACTATAACAAGATTGTGCGTTTTCTTCAATGCTATATGTAACAAAGTCATTGACACTAAAAAGTTGGATGAACTAGAAAATTAGGGTTACATTATTTTGTCACAACTAGAAATGCATTTTCCTCATTCATTTTTTGATATAATGGTGCATTTGGTAGTTCATTTGGTAAGGGAGGTAAGGCTCTGCGGTCCAGTTTACCTGAGGTGGATATACCCTTTCGAGCGATACTTGAAGATCTTAAAAGGGTATTTTAAATATCCTTATCGACCAGAAGCCTTAATAATAGAAAGATATGTAGTTGAGGAGGCTATGGGGTTTTGCAAAGATTATATGTCAGGGAAGAAGGAACAATCTCGGCATGAAGAGGGGAGAAGCAAGGGAACATGAGGACTGAAAGTGAAGAATGTTCTTCGTGAAGAGGTGTTGCAAGCCCACTTGTATATCCTGAATAATATGGAAGAAGTTCAGCCTTACATAGATGAACACAGAAAGACTTTGAAGAACAAGAATCCAAGGAAGAATGACATGCAGATTGCTATTAAGCAAAACAAGACATTCATGCAGTGTTTCGAGGAAAAGGTTTTGCACGAGACCAGTGTGTCTAAGACAATTGAGTGGCTAGCTTGGGGGCCTTCGTTTCAGGTCATTACTTGGACCGGTTATGATATAAATGGCTATTCTTTCTATACGAAAGAGCAAGATGACAGAAGTACCATGCAAAATAATGGGGTCATGGTAGAATCTAAAGCTATGCACTTTTCCAGTTCGAGAGACAAAAACCCCATATTAGCGTCTATGGCTTATTGTGGAGTTATAGAAGAAATATGGGAGATGACATACAACAAGTTCAAAGTTGCTTTATTTAAATGTAAGTGGGTTAGCAATAATGTTGTGGTAATAGATAAACAATTTGGATTTGTCTCAGTTGATCTTCGAAGAGTTGGCTATAGAGATAAGCCCTTCATTCTAGCAAGCCAGGTAAAACAAGTGTTTTATGTCACCGATCCTGCGAGCAAAAACATGTCCATTGTCCTTAAAAGTAAAAAACAGAAGTATGGTGATCCAACCTTCAACCTTGATGACACACCACCTTTCACAACAACTCCACCTCGAACAAATAAAGTACTCAAACTGAGTCCAATAGAAATGTGACTATAAACAAGAGAATGAAGTCATATCTTGCTCTATTATTCATAACATTATACCAAATTCATCACTATTAAGAAGCCTTATAATATGCTTTCTAATTACATGTTATTCTAACGTATTAATCACAACATGTACATAATATTTCTAACAAGAAATTAGACCATTTAGCAGAGATTTTACCACAATAGCTAGCAAACCTGTAAAAGTTTCAAATTATTTTCAGAATTTTTGGGGAAAACTTGTGCAGTAATTGAAGGTTGAGGAAGTGAGATGCACTTGTATATGTAAAAATCGTAATTAATAGGAAATATGAAATGATATACTAGAGAAGAATTAGTTATCATATAAAATGTACTTTAGGATAATTAGCAGACAGGAAACTAGCAGAATAATCCCCTAAAACAAGTGAAATTACTACCATGAAACATTAGTTTCTAATCCATAAAATAATCATATTATACAAGTGCAATTAAAATTTAATATATTTAGTTATAATTAATATATTTAATATGTTCTAGTATAATGACCAATCCAACTGCTTGATCCTGAATATAGAAGGGAGAAAAAGGAGGAGGAAGGTGGGGACTGCAAGAGGAAAAAAGGACTCATGGGCCAATAAAAGGGAAATAGAATGAACAGAACAGCAAAATGGGGAGGAAGAAATGTAGAGGTTGGGGAGGCAATAATGGACTCCTGTTTAGTTGTACCATATTCAGTTCTTAAGTATGTGAAGACCTTGTTAATAGTAACATTGTATCGTGTGGACTGATGTGGTGAACCTCCCGTCTAAAACTGTAATCCAGAATTTCCATACCTATCAGTTTCATTTTGTAACATATGTGTTATGTAGTTTATTTTAGCAGACAGGTCCTATCTTCTGTTGTAATCTGTTTGTTTTGGATCTGTTAGAGTTGCATGAGTCATAGTACAAATAATCCAAGGTTACATACAAATTATGCCATAGAGCAATAAAGAGGATAAAGAATATGCACTTCAAAAGCTAAATTTCATACGTATTGCACTCAATGTGAAGATCAAGCTTACTAATCCAATATTGTAGAAACAAGGTTGGTGAAGCTAGCTTTCACCGCCAGTAATTTCAATGGCCCGGATTCTTTCTGCAGCTAGACGTGTGACAATCCGAACCAAGTTAATACGATTGGAATTGAAATTCAGAGTCTGGACGACCCCTTTTCTCCAATTTGAAGAAAAATAGATGATTTAATATCGAAAAGTCGATCTTTCAAAAACTGTAAGGCTAAGATATATATCATCAACTCCTCAGCCGTGTCAATGAGTATCCTACCAACTGGAGCCACAAACGCTCCGTCTCCACCGGCGGAGATTGTTGCCAGAAGCAGTGGTTATGTCATCACTGTTAGAGTAGAGATTGACTGTGCTTTAATAATTGCACAATTCTATTCAAATGGTATGCCTACATCAGGTCCAAAGGAACGTGGACATCAACATTCGTAGGTGTTAAAACACGAGTACATAACCCAGTGGCAAGGTAAGAACAATGACCTGCGGATTCAGCTTGCGTCTTTTTATTTAAAGAAAAGGAGTGTCTTGTTTTTTATGTGAGTCATTGGATTAAGATCACAACGGTTCAGATTTAATATATTATAAAATAATATATTAATATTATAATATAAAATAATATTTTATAATATATTAAATCTGGACCATTGAGATCTTAATCCAATGGCTCACATAGAAAAGGACCGTCCTTTTCTATAGAGAAAAGGACCGTCCTTTTCTGTAGAGAAAAGGACGCAAGATGGTTCCTGAATTGTAAAACTAGTCACTACTTTTGGGACTGATGAGGGAGTTTGGGATACCGGATCCGTCGTAATTAGGGGGTGAGCAAAATAAAACCGAAACCAAAGACCGAACCGAACCGAACCCACTTCGGTTTTCAGTGTTCAGTGCATGTTCGGTTCTTTTTTTTAGCTTTTTTCGATGTTTCGGTTCAATTCAATTTTGTAAAAAAAATTCATTTTTAACCAAAAAATGTAAAGAATACACCATATAATATTTTCCCCCCATATTTTCTCTGATTTAATTAAGTGTCAATACTACATGAATCATATATATTGTTTATATTTTGTATCATCTTTCCTTAAATCTTGTTGAGGCTATTCAATTTATAATTTGTATTAAATTTTACTTGTTGAAAATTCAGATATTCTAATTTAATTAGGAAGACAAAAAAAATTCGGTTTTATTTATAAAAACTGAAACAGAACCGAATTATTTTGGTTATTTCGGTTCGGTTATCTTTTCTTATTTGGTTTCGATTCGGTTTGGAAAATTCTTATATTTTGATTTTTCAATATTTACCGAAAACCAAATGCTAACACCCCAGTCGTAATAATGACTTTTATTTAATATGATTTTTTAAAAATTAAATTAGGAAAAAAAATTAGATAACATGACGTGATTTATATTTAGATTGATTTTTTGAAAATTTAAGTGAATCATTTTATCATTTTATTTAAGTAAATGAGACCCATTCTTCTTAAAACAAAAGTGTCCATTTCTTCCTTCTTTTGAGTCTTTTCTCTTCTCAACCTACAATTGGAAAACAATGTTTTTTTTTTAAATTCGATGCCACGCATGGCTAGTTGGCATCAAGTCAAGCTAGAGGGCTTAGCACATTGCGGGCTCTATTTGCTCTTGGGTTGGGCTGGGTACCTAAACTTTTATATATAATAATAGATAGATATTCCTCATCTTTAATATAAGAATTATTTAATCAACTTAATTAGATGAAGAAAGCTAATTAAATTAGCTTATTATATAAATTAATGTTTTTAGAACCGGACTGGACTAGATAGTCAAACTGGTCTAACTGTTGATTAGAGAGAGGGCGGCCCCTTTTCTTACTTTGGGCCGTTCAAGCAATTGAGCCAGGATAGATTGCTATGAACTTGCTTTTAAGCCGGAAACTGGAACGGACTAAAGAGAACCATTCAGGTTTTTGGGTTGGAGGAAAAATCACAAATTGAAATATGAAGAAGAACAAAGAGACTACCGAGGAAGAAAGATGAAAATTAATATAAACTAGGAACCATAAAGATTAACTCATTAGCTTCAAACACAGATTTGAAACAAGATTTATTTGAGTTTTGAAACTACAATGGTAGATGCAGACGGCAAATAGAGAGTTAGGTCTCAGAGCTTTTGAGAATGATGAAAGTAAGGAAAACAGAAAAAATTTGTTTAATTTAGAGAACGTGAATCATGGTTGCTAAAATTGTGTGAATTTTAATTTTAATTGCGATTATATTAATTAAGATTTATGGGTGAAAATCTACCAAAATAGAAAAAAGTTTGTTTTGAAGAACATGAATTATGGATACTAAAATTGTGGGAATTTTAATTGTGATTATATCAATATATTAAAAACCGGACTGGTCATTAAACCAGTTAAGACAGTGGTTTAAGGGTCAGTGGCTCAGACCAGGGGTCAACCTGAGACTAGACCGGTGGTAATTAAAATAATTTAATTTAACTTAAATGTATAAAATTATTTGTGTTCTAATAATTTTTTTTAATAAAAGTAACGCTTAACATATTCTATAATATATAGTTATAGTATATATTGATGGCAAACAGATAAAAAAGTTATAATATATATTATTATATTACATTACTATAATAAAGTAACAGATGCCTTCCTTCCTTCATATTATATAATATTATGATTATATGGGCTTCTTTTGCAATATGTGCGTGAAGCAAATGACACATCTGATATCTGAGACCTGCTTTGAAAAACGTAAAATGGTTGAAAGCTAATACTCCAAGCAAACACCATGCCCCTGTCAGAAAAAAAAGTCAGGTATTTATGATTTATTTTCCTTTGCAATTTGAATATCTATCAGTCGCTTGAAGCCTTGAAAGTTGAAATCAGCCTCAGCTTTTTTGGTCTGACTCTCTCTCTCTCTCTCTCTCTCTCTCTATGCGAGAAGCTTTAACTACAACCATGGAGTTCTCCCTCTCTTGAATCGTTTTTCCCCTCTTTCTTGAGTTCTTCCTCCTGCACTATAAGTTTATTATGGCATCTCCTTCTTTACTATTTCCCTTCTCCTCTTCTTCCAGAAATTTCTCCCTCTTCTTCCCAGAGTCTCCCAAAGTCTCTGCGTTGCAAGCTTTCAGTAAGGTGAAAGAGCTGAACCGGGCAACACCCAGCTCCGCGGGTTGACCGGGTTACCAAGTATAGCCATCACTCGGACTGGACCAGTGGCCGGGTCACCAGTTTTCGGTCTAACCCTGCCAGTCCGGTCCGATTTTTAATACTATTAACTCATAGAAATTGATAACATTCTAGCACATTTTCTTCTCTTTTCACTTGCTTTTGAGTACAAATTGTGCATATATAGAAGAAAATGTGATAGAACAAAAGAAAAGTTCAAATGATGAGTTAAATGCATATAAGTAGGATTATCTCTTAAAATTAAAGAGCTCATGATGTCCTCCTCCTTGTAGGTGAAAGATGATAAGTCAAAAGCTCTCAAAGACCAAGGAAAACCTCAATGAATCAGGAGGGAAGCTGCTATGTTGTTGGCTTCAACCAACAATACATGTGTTGAAGCCAATGGGAAATTGCATTCACTATGTCATATGCTTCAGCCAACAGCATATGTGCTGAATCAGGCGAGGTCAGAACTTACTATGTCATATGCTTCAACACCCAACCCTTGGCTGAAGCCAACTAGGACCAGAACTTACTGTGTCATAAGCTTTAGCACACACGTATGTGCCGAAGCATATGACAGACTATGCAACCATGCGTTTTACTTACTGAAACGCATGTTTAGGGTATTTAAGCAAGGGATAGGCCGAAATTAGGTCATTCTTCAGTTTTCAAGTGTTCCTAGGAGTTGGGTGTGCTAGGGTTTTGCCCCCTTGAAGAGTATTGAGCTTGGGTTGGAGTCTATAAGCAATTTGGGGTTCAAATCCTTGGTTTTTCTCATTCCTCTTCTCTTTCTTTGTTAAGTTTTTGTAATAGCTATAATTATTCTGCATAATTGTAGCTTTCTCATGACTTTGTGTAGCTAAATACCTCATTTTATGGTTGTTTTGAACCCTTGTATGGATTAAGTACTCATTTCCCCTTATATTTGTGATTAATGATGAGATTATGCTGATTTACTCTTTGCTTAATGCTTCTTATTGATTGGCCACCAATAAGGTTGTTGGGTTCACTTGATTAATGCTTGAGATGGCCAGATTGAGTGTAGAACTTGAGTTAAATCGTGTGAGAGCTTAAAATTTGTGAATTGTATGGATAGCTTTGTTAATGGGGTAGAGATACACTCATTGACCTCACATAGCCAAATAGGATTTGCAATGAAATCAGGGTTTGATTAGTTAATTAAGAGATTAATGAATTAATTAAACTATACGCCTATTTTGAGACTCGAGAGAGCACTTAGAGGTAAATTAGTATCCTTGGTTAGTATAATCTTTCATTAAGTAGCATATGTTGGGGGGATTTAGTGAGTGCTTTTGAAATACAAGGGGGATAAACAATCCTAAGCTTCATTAAATACTTGAATTCAAAGAATCATTTGCTTTTATAAATTTTAATCTAAAGGTAGTTTTGAATTTCTCTTTCACCTCATTCCACATGTTTTTGGATAAACTTGATCAATTTTAAATGACTCCATTCAACCTAATTAAACATATGGCTACATTGGTTAGCTATCTTTCGTCATAGTCCTCGTGGGAGCGATCTTTACTCATCACTTTATTACTTGCGACCTGTATGCTTGCGGAAGCTAAATGGCAAACAAGTTTTTGGCGCCGTTGCTGGGGACTATTGACTAAAGCCTCTTGAGTTAATTAGTGTAATTGTGTGCTTGATTACGCTTAAATCCTTTTCCTCTTCTTGTTTCATTTTCTTAATTTTCTTTGTTTTTAAGTATAGTTATAGCTATAGCTCTTTTTCTTATTTTTCTTAGTTTAACCTTATTTATTGATAAGTTTGATACTCGTTGTGAGATTTTTGAATTGTAGGTACTTGTGCTCCGTATGCAAACTGATTTGGAAGTCGTTCTTGACGGAGTCGTTGAAGAATATTTTTCTGAAGATTTTGAAACTGAATTGGAGACTCCACCTCAAGTGCAACCTATCCAAAGACCTGAACCTTTACTGGCACCAGAGCAACTGAGACCACCGCCTTGTCCTCATCTATATTACAATATGGCCAATCCTAATGATGATGACTTGGAGCGCACTTTGGATGAGTACATAGAGCAAGAAAACTCTACCTATCAATTTATCATCCAGTTTCCTGCTATTCAAGCTCGAAATTTTGAGTTGAAGCCAATCATGCTTCAAATGCTCCAAATGATTGGCTTGTTTTTGGGAACTCAGAATGAAGATCCTACTGACCATTTGACACGCTTTGTACAAGTGTGTGAGAACTTCAAGTTTCAAGGAGTAACTTCAGATGCGCTTATATTGCGACTCTTCCCTCTATCACTTGACAAGAAGGCAAGGGCTTGGCTTACCACTCTACCTCCTAACTCAATCACTACTTGGGATGAAATGGCATCCAAGTTCAAAGCAAGGTTCATTCCAAGGGGTATACATGCAGTTTAAAGAGTTGAACTCTTGGGTTTTCAACAACAACCCGGTGAACTTTTTCATTAAGCATGGGAGAGATTCAAGGAGTTGTGGCATAGTTGTCCTAAACATGAACAGAAGACCTATGTTTTGCTTGAAGCCTTTGCAGCCGGATTGGATGTGCCTTCTTCCATATGCTCAACAATACCTCTAATGGTGGAATTGACAAAATGAGAGTTTGTGATACATCACAGTTGTATGAGGACATTGCCTCTAGTTCCTTGCAACAATCTGAAAAATCACGTTCTAGCTATAGAACATATAAGGAACCAAGTCCTTCAAGTAGTTCAAATGTGTCTAAAGAAATTGCAGCTCAACTTGAAGCAATTGCCAAGAGGTTTGATCAACTTGAACTGAGAATGGAGAAAAACTCCTCAAAGAATGTGAATGCTATCCAAGCTCCAAGTCTTTCTTGTGAAATATGTGGAGAAGCCCACTCCTATGAAGAATGTTATCATACTATAGAGTTGGTGAGTTATTTGAACAATAATCAAAGGTATCCACGTGGCAACCCTTACTCTAATACCTATAACAAGGGTATAAGGGATCATCCAACTTCTCTTGGAGGAATGGACCTAATGAGAATCCAATTAATCATTATGCTTCTGCTAGTAAGCTTATGCGTCCCCCAGGCTTCAAGCAACCACAAAAGCCACAAGAAGGTGATTCTGAGACAAATAAACTCTTGAGGCAACTTATCAAAGGTCAAGAAAGCTTAGTTGGCACAGTTTCTCTTCATGACACGGCAATCAAGAATCTTGAGATACAAGTGGGCCAAATTGCTTCTCACTTGAGTGCTCAACCAAGAAATGGTCTTCCAAGTGATACTATTCCTAATCCTAAGCAAGAAGTTATAGCAGAGTGCAAGGCACTTACTTTGAGAAGTGGGAAAAAGTTGATGGAAGTGCCAAGCTCAAGCAAGGTTAGTAAAGAGTTGACAAACCATGCTGTTATTGGGATCAATGGCAATGAAGTTCTTGATGAAGAAATTGAAGCTGAAGAAGATAAGAACAAAAAGGAAAATCCAACTATGGAAAACCATGATAACATGGTGCAAGGAAAATATGTTCCACTTAAAAATATGGATGAGAAGAAGAGGAAGACACGTACTTTTGCTCCAAAATATGCTCCACCACCTCCTTTCCCTCAAAGGCTTAAGAAGCATCAAGATGATGGTCAATTCAAGAAATTCATTGAAATGTTCAAGCAACTTCACATTAATATACCCTTCGCTGAAGCTTTAGAGAAGATGCCTAAATATGCCAAATTTATGAAGGATGTCCTTTCTAAGAAGAGAAGGTTTAATGACTTTGAGATGGTCGCTGTGACCAAGAGCTTTACTGATGTTATCAAGAAGATTCCACCAAAGTTGAAGGATCCTGGAAGTTTCTCTATCCCTTGCCAAATTGGGGATAAATTATTGGGAAGAGGATTTGTGATCTTGGTGCAAGTGTGAACCTCATGCCTCTATTTGTTTTTAACAAGTTAGGGCTAGGTGAAGTTCAGTCGACTGCCATTACTTTACAACTTGCTGATAGGAGTATTTCTTATCCTAGAGGGATCATTAAAGATGTACTTGTGAAAGTAGACAAGTTCATTTTTCCCGTGGACTTTATTGTTATTGATTGTGAGGAGGACCAAGATGCTCCTATTCTCTTTGGAAAACCTTTCTTAGTAACTGCTAGAACCCTAATTGATGTTGAAAAGGGTGAAATTACCATGCGAGTTAAAGATGAGCATGCTACCTTCAATATGCACAAGTTGATTAAGACTCCCAATGAGACTAAGCAATGCTTCCAAGTTGACATGGTTGAGCAAGTTGAGCAAAAGGAATTCAAGAAGCCAATTCATAATGGGCTTGTTGATGCTTTGTCATTACAAGTTCAAATAGAGGGTCAATCAGTGGAAGATAGCATGAGTGTCTTGAAAGCAGCACCGACTAATGTTGGGAGTCAGAATGACTATTTGAGAGCCAACAATCTATCATTGGGTGTAACTTCACCGTTAGCCATTCAACAAGAAGAATGTCTTTTGGAAATTCTACAAGCATGTAAAAGAGCTACTGAATGGGCTATTGATGTTGTGAAGATACAGGCATGGTTGAGCAATGAAGACCATAAGGGGTTTCAAACTAGTGGCCGTGGATTAAATCACAATTGTGGTGGAAAGGTGAACCATCAAGTCTCACTACTACAAAAAACTAAAGCTGTGGCGCTTATAATTATATTAACTGTGGCGCTAGAGAAGTGCCACATATCTATACGCTACTAAAAATAGCTGTGGCGCTTGGAAGCGCCACAGCTATTTAAATTTTTTTTTTTTCAATAGCCTCTTGTGGCGCCTAACCAACCAGGCGCCACAGGAGGCCCTATTTTTTTTTTTTGCTTTTTATTTTTATTTTTCTTTTCTTTCTTGTGGCCCTTTTTTTTTTTGCTTTTTACAACAATAATGTTCTTACATTAATACTCTCCAAAGCTAACATAAAAAATATCACAATACAAGAACTTGATATGTGAACACAGTACATCAACAACTGATGATTAAGTAAATTAAAAGATTACTAAAAAACGCAAGTTTGTCGGCCAAAAAATTTAAACAAAGCAAAAAGGAAAACGTTATATTATGGTTTATCTTGACTGTACTAAAAAAAAATTAAACAAAGCAAGTTAGAATGAAACAATCTTCTTACGTTGGTGACGCTAGCTTGAGTGACGAGGATGAGCAAATGTGAGCTGTGGAGTGGGGACTAACGAAGAAAGGGGAACAACTAGGAACAAAAGTGGGGACTAACGAAACAAACTGGAAAAAGGGACAAGAGAATTTAATGAAGAAGACGAGTGTGTGTTTTTGTTGTGCAAGAGAAAGTGATATCTTTTACAGGGGGAGAGGCGTCAACGTGAGCTAAGGAAGAGGGAATAAAAAGGAAAAAGGGAGGGAAAAGATAAAAAGTAAAGTTAAAGGAGGGAAATCTGATTGGCGGGAGAGTTGAAAAATTCATATTCAGCCAATTGTGGCACTTCTTTAAAGAAGTGCCACAGCTGCTCCTTTTTTTTTCTATTTAATTTTTTTTTATTTTTAAGACCCAATTGTGGCGCCTGCCAAGGCAGGCGCCACCCTTGGGTGGAGCAGCTGTGGCGCCTGGTCCACCAGGCGCCACAGCTGCTCCTTTTTTTTTCTATTTAATTTTTTTTATTTTTAAGACCCAATTGTGGCGCCTGCTAAGGCAGGCGCCACCCTTGGGTAGGAGCAGCTGTGGCGCCTGGTGGACCAGGAGCCACAGCTGGTCCCAAAAATTAAAAAAAAAATTAAATAAAAAAAAAGAGGCAGCTGTGGCACTTCTTTAAAGAAGTGCCACAAAATGTGCACCACCTTTCAATCTTTTTGTAGTAGTGTCTTTACCATACTTGTAGCTGATGTAACGTGAAAAAATGAAGAGTCATGCTAAAGACTATAAACTAAGCGCTTCTTGGGAGGCAACCCAAGTTCTAAATTCACTCTTGTCATTTTCAGTGTTTTTTGGTGTGTTTTTAGTAGTTTTAATGTTTGATCTTTGTGTTTTGTACGAAGGAAAGGTACCCAATGAGGAATGACCAAAGCTAATGCAAAGGAGGGATTTTCTGGGTTAAAGCATGAAGTTGGTGGAAGGATATGAGAGATACATTTCAGGGAAGTCCACTTGACGATATGCTTATATAATAGATTTTAGAAATGCATATATGATAATTAATCAATTCTGGGTAGTACTGAAGCTACCTTGAGAATGAGTTTGATGCTAACTCTCATTTGAATTATGAATGACATGAACTTATGGTAGTGGTATTTAAGGTGTTGAAAAGCATGTGAATATAGTGAGTTTTATCATTACCCTCATGTTCATGGTGCATTTTCTGTGTGGGAGAGAGTTTGGATGTCCAGAGCTGATTTTAGTATTTGAATGGATGTATGAGACTTGTTTGATGGTGTTTGAATGAGTTTTGGGGTCTGTTTGTGATGTTTGTTTTGGGGTTTAAATATGTCAATAATTGGCTTCAGTACACTTGGTGTATGCTGAAGTCAATCTGGTGTTTTTCTGAAGTAATTTTGCTTACTGTGTGATGTGCTTCGGCACATAGGGTGTTGGCTGTAACCCCCTCACCGTAATTACATCCGGATTACGAAATTTAAGTAAAATAGAGACCGATAAGACAAAATAACAATTTCTAATCCCTCATCCAAGAGATTGGGTATTTCAAAAATCAGTTCAAAATGTAATTATTCCTGGTCTCACATTCACATTCGAATATAATTACTTGAGAAATTAAATCACATAATAAATATCAGAGTACAGAACTAAATTCCCGGCAAACCCCGAGTTACTTACATATATAACATGGATTTAAAGGTTTCCCAAAATAGGGATTACATATCCAAAATTATTATTTACATCTCATTTACGGATAGGAATCCCGAATCCAAAATAAAGATAACCAACCATCACACAAAAATTTTAGAGTAATCCTAACTACTCTTGGTTGTCCACTTCCCTTTCGAGCCATTCGCCCTGTCTGAAATGTTAGTCATTTGGAAAGAGTGAGATTCTAAAGAATCCCAGTAGTAACAAATTATTCATACCACACGTAATCACATAGCATATGAACAAATCACCACATATCAGCAACACAAATTACACTCCACCCTCATCCACTTTTACCACCGGGAAGGCCCACCGTCCTAACCTGAACCGTTACTAGCAACTTAGGGACTGTTAGTATGACAGTGGATACGAATAGCCTTACGGCTCACATATAGCCTTTCGGCTTTCACAATTAGCCTTTCAGCCCACATAATCACATATATCACACCCTAACCTCATCCCCTTTTACCGCCGGGGAGGCATAGAGCACTTACCCGAACTGTTGTTAGCGACTCAGGGACTATTGGTATAGCGGTGCTTTTACAATTCCACATATCTTGCAGCATACAAAATCATCACCTCACAATGTTAAAGCACACATACAATGTATCACATAAGGTATAAAGAAAGAGTCACTACTTGTATCTTTCCTGACTGGCTCCTGTACCGTGGTCTCACGAGGCGACAGATGTCAAATCTTATACCAAATTAGGGACAACCAATCAATCTCTTTTCCAAGTTCTTAAATTCATAATACTCTAAGTTGATTATCATTTAGGACTCTTTAAGTGGCTAATAGAGGCCTAAACATATGCCTAAAGGATTGGAAGAAACTACCCAAAAGACCCCTTTTTCGAAGGCACAACACTGATTTCTGACAGCCTCACTCAAGTGATGAGAGACTTGTGCTCGGGTGAGAACGACTCTCACTCGCGAGTGCTTGACAGAGAGCAACCTTCACGGCCAGATAGCTCACAATACTCGAGCACCAAGCTCTGCACTTGGGTGATGGCTCCAAATATGCTCGAGTCCCCGAGAGTGCAACACCATGAGTGATGACCCAAGAGCACAACCCACTTCAGAGGCACCAGCTCACTCGAGCATGACACCCCACACTCGGGTGAGATAACTATGCTTGCGAGTGTCAGAGCACACTCTTGGTATCAACCAGCGAGTGAGGACCCGAGAGCAACCCCAACCCTGGGCTCACACCATCACTCGAGCAAGCCCAAGTTCACTCGAGCATGATCTTCCCTCACTCGAGAACAAAGAAGTGCACTCGAGCCTCATTCAAAGAACCCAATCGAAACTCAAAGCAGAAAAGGGAAAATGCACACAGTACTCGAGCATGATCTTCCCCTGCTCGAGTGTTGTGCATCAGATACTAGAAACGCAGAAAACAATAGAAAATACCAGATGGTCAAATGCATACCCAAGGCCTCAAATTTCTCTTACATACTTAGCACTAACTAGGGAACACATTGGTAACCTCTCACATACCCCAAAAATCCTTTTAACCATAATCTATGCCTTTGGGTCTCTATGACACACAATATCCCAATTTCTCTTAACACATTTCCAATATTCCAAACTAAATCCAATGCTCAAATATCTTCACAATAGACCATTTCCAACATCAAACACAATGAAACTCATATATTCAATATTTGGCATAATTAGGGCAAATTTTCAGATTTTCCCAAACTTATTCAAAAATCACAAATAATACATCAAAATGCACTAAATGCCTACCTCTTCACTTTGCCAAAACCAGAATCTTGATTCTTCAACTTTCAATTTCGAATCAACACCCAAATCACTGCTATTTAAAATTCTGAAATCACCACAATGAAACTCTCAATGAGGTGAACAACATTAGAGAAGAGGATTTGAACTTAAGAGAATCATAACTCACCAAGATTCAGGCTTTTCTTCTTCCTCTTCCCTTGCTCAAAGTTGCCGGAAATGGAGGAGAAAGAGAAAGAAAATGAGAGATAGGAATGATGATAATGAAGCTTCTTTTGGTCCATACTCCCTCCCTCAACCGAACAAGAGAGAAAAGTGATTATTTGTCCTCTTATGCCACATCCTATGGTCCACACTATGCCACATGTCAATATCTTAATCACTCCTTTATGAGTTCACATAGACTTTATACACCGGATTCTGACCCATGGTCAAAGAATCTCAACCCTTGATCTTAAATACCACACACATTAATTCCAAAAGTGTTCAATTACACAATTACAATTGATTTCAAAGTCATTAGCCCTTAATCCCGAATTGGGATATTACATTGGCTGAAGCCAAAATATGCCTTGCGTGAATGTATGCTCTCTGTGTTCAATGCTTCGGCACACAAGGTATGTACTGAAGCCAACTTCTCTTGCGCCAAGGAAACACTTTATGTGTTCAATGCTTCAAAACACCCATGTGTGCTGAAGGCAAGTGTCCCTCAAAAAATAAAAAAATAAAATAAAATTCTATATACACATTTTTTCCATTTTTCTATTATTTTAAAAAAAAAAGAAGGTATACATATATATATATATATAAGAAAAAATAGATATATATATATATATATATTTAATATTAAAAAAACCCAACAAATCTGACAAAAATAATTTTACTTAAATTAAATTTTTTTATATATTTTCTTTTTCGTTTTTTTATTAAATAATATTAAAATAAATAAATAAATAAAACATTTTTCTTTTCATCCTCACCCTTTTATTTTCTGTCTTATTCCAATTTTACCCTTTGAACTTGGCCAACAAATAAGTCCACATTCGTCCCTAAATTCAAATCTCTAAATCCCTACAAGTAATTTCCTACTCACCTCAAACCCTAATCCTCTCCTTACTTCAATCAATCCTTAGCCTCACTCACTCGGCCTTCACCATCGACCCACAGCTCCAATCTCAACTTCGTCAGCCACAGATCTCATTCTCACCTCTCAGCTCCGTCACCTCTCACCTCTCGACTCAGTATTTCCCCCAATCTTATTCTCTTCCTTCGTCATTCTCTCTTTCTATCTCCACCGTCTCAGCTCCTTCCACCGATGTCTTTCACTACGCCTCAAATCCGCCTCCTCCGTCGTCCTCTCTCTTGGCCTCCACCATCTCAACAACCATGCTCTCTCAATCGAAGCCGACACCATTCTCGTTGCCTCCGCCCTCAATCTGTCTCTTTTCTCTTCTGATTCTCCTCCAGCAAAAGAGCTCACTGTGACCCTTTGCTTTCAGCTCACGATTCTTTCTCTTTCAAACTCTGTGTGTGTTTGGGAACTTCCAAAACCATGGTTTCAAACGATGGTTTGCGGAACGCGAGATAAAACTCCTCTCACACACTTACCTCGTAAGTCGTCGTAAAAGCTATTAAAAAAAGCTAATCCAAACACACACTCTGTGCTCCCTAAAAACCTGTGGCTCCTCTGTGCTTGCTCATCTCTGTCTCTCCGTCCCTCTGTTAACCATCACTACCTCTGTTTTCTTAGTCACGGGAATCTTTGTTCACCATCGGTCTCAGCTTTGGGTTACTGCCTCGGTAACTCAGAGCAGCTTGTGTTTTAGTTGCTCTTATCTTAGGCTGGTGTGCTTCTGTTTGTAATCTTCATGAGCTGTGCGTGCTGCTCCTTATTTCTGGTATGTTCATGTCCTTCCTTTCTGAGCTTAAGTTTTGTTTGTCTCTATTTCGGGATAAATTTGGCTAGGTTAAAGTTGAGATTATGGTGAGGATTGCCACATTTGGGGTGATTAATATGGGCAAATTCCAGAATTTAAGGTTTAACTGTATGGTTGTTTTGAGGATTAGTATCGGTTGTTTATGGATATAGCCATTGTGTTTATGCTTTGCTCTGATTCGCCCATTAGAATGTGATCGCTGTAAGAACTTGTGTTCTGGCATGGTTACTATTGGCCTTGCCCTGTGGTTCTGGCTTAGTTTTCTAGTGACTCTGTATATCTACCTCTGTTTTCTTAGTCACGGGAATCTTTGTTCACCATCGGTCTCAGCTTTGGGTTACTGCCTCGGTAACTCAGAGCAGCTTGTGTTTTAGTTGCTCTTATCTTAGGCTGGTGTGCTTCTGTTTGTAATCTTCATGAGCTGTGCGTGCTGCTCCTTATTTCTGGTATGTTCATGTCCTTCCTTTCTGAGCTTAAGTTTTGTTTGTCTCTATTTCGGGATAAATTTGGCTAGGTTAAAGTTGAGATTATGGTGAGGATTGCCACATTTGGGGTGATTAATATGGGCAAATTCCAGAATTTAAGGTTTAACTGTATGGTTGTTTTGAGGATTAGTATCGGTTGTTTATGGATATAGCCATTGTGTTTATGCTTTGCTCTGATTCGCCCATTAGAATGTGATCGCTGTAAGAACTTGTGTTCTGGCATGGTTACTATTGGCCTTGCCCTGTGGTTCTGGCTTAGTTTTCTAGTGACTCTGTATATGTGTTGCCTATTATAGGAACTGAACAAGCTCTTGTAGTTCTGAAACTTGTGGTTGAAATGTTGATATGGAAAATTTTCAATTGTGAAACTTAGAGCTGCAGATCCTGTGGAAACCACATTTCATTCCAATCCCATGTTTTCAGAATCTCAAGATAGATCTGCTTGATTTAAACATGCTAAATTCCCTGTGAAAGTGTACATTTTTCATAGTGTTCATGTCTGGCAATGCTTTCCTGATTATCTGCTTAGGTTAAGTGGTGCTAAAAATTCACTCCAAAGATGTTATAAGGACTTATGAGAACTAGGCTTGAACTTAAAATGTGGTTTGAGGATTAGTGCTAGCACTTTCTGATCCAGGCTTAATTGTTAAATAGTTTATGAATGAAATGGGATGCTGGCTTAAGTTCCTAGCATTATGGCACAAGATTGGTTAGCTTGAAAACTGAAATATGTGTACAGAACCTAAAAGTTCTGGAAAGTGTATTTTCATTTTCAAGTTGCAATAACTTGAGTTTCAAAGTGTTTAAGTCATCACCAATTCCATAGAATTTCAGAGCAGACTTTGAATTAGAAACACTTGGCCCAATTTGGCCTCTTTTATTCTGTTTTGAGCTCTTGATTAAGTACTTTGTCATGTTCTTTGACTGTGAAAAGCAATTTCATTGTAAAACAATCACATTTGTTTTATTCACTGAGTTGAAAATGTACTTAAGAATCATTTAGAGATTCTTTTATTTTCTGCACTCACTGATGATTACAAGTGTTGAAATCAATTTAGGTTGCGGATCATGTGATTTGAACAAGGTAAAAGCTTTTAGTCATTGAAATAAACTTCTAATTATTGCAGTTTTGATCTGGATTTCTAATAATGCTTTGCAAAAAAAACAAGAAGAAGAAGATGGTCCACTTTTGCACACAATTCGCAAGTGTTGATAAGTTCTGAAATCTTTGGCAATTGTGGTATTATTTCACAAGTAAAATAGGATTTCTAAAGCACTCACAAATTTTATAAGTTCTAAAATCTTTTTGCATCATGATTTCATTCCTTGCATACTGATGTGTAAGTGAAAGTGCATTCCTTATTCATGAAATTCCTGTTGTATACACAGTTCCACAAGAAGTCAGAAATTGTTATTGAATTGTGCAATGTAAAGATTCTCAATTCATTTGCTGCTATTTGTGAACTTGACCTTGACCATTTTGATTGTGCTGCATGTTTAGGATTGCTTTCCATACTGAAATTCATGTTGCTGATCTTGTCTCAAAATCAAATATTTGTTCTGAGATGACTTCATGTCGTAAAAGAGGTAGTGAGGATAGGATTAGGTTTGGAATTATCGTCGTTAGTCTTGGTTTAGCTAGAATTCAAGTTTGAGGGTATTTTTCCTTTCTTTTAGGATAGTTTCAGTCAGGTTTGTTTCTTTTTGTTTGATTTCATTTTTATTTTTAGGTGTGTTTTGTGTTCTTTTTAGGACTATAATAACACTGATAACTGCTGCTTCTATCTTTTGCTTGCGCTCCAGTTAGCCCTATGATTGATCTGCTGCTAGCTTGTACTTAGTGTGCATATCCTTGGTGCCTGTTTTGGATTGGTATATTTTGAAATTTGGCATATACAGGTGAATGCTGCTGCAGGACACTGAATAGTTGATACTTGGTGCTGGCCACTGATGGCCAATACTCTTTGCCACTCTTGTTAATATGTGAATATGATTTTACTAGCTACTGATGGCTAGTTTGAGTGGTTCATATAATTGTCTCTATCTGATGACTTTCCTGCTGTGATTGTTAATTTTCTAGCTACTGATGGCTAGTGATAACCTCCTTTCCTAGTCTTGGTTAGGCTACTAAGGGCCTAATTTCTATTAAATATTGAATGGTGTAAATGCTGTGAATATTGTGCTGTACAGGTGCTGGCTATTTTCTCTCCCATCCTTTTAGTTGACAATGAGGATATTGTCACTTTTAAGTTTGGGGGTAAGAGTGCTTCAATTTTGAAATTGCTTGAAATTTTGACTTCAATTGTGAGACTTTTTGAAAGAAATGGAGTGCACAGAAAAATTTTGAATAGGTTTTTTAAGAAAATTGTTGGAATGTTTGAGATTTCTGATACTTAAGCTTTTGCTTGTGAAAAATTGTTAAAAATGAGCTGTTAGTTTTGATTATTTGTCAAATATTGTTTGGATGATCCTATGATATAAATTTCTGCTTGAGATGTTATATTAGATAGGAAATTTTTATTAATATGCAGGGATGAGTGCATTGTAGTGATAAAACATGTTGTTTAAGAGTTTCTAAGTATTTCACGTACTATTGGAGTTAAATTTATTGTGGATGTACTGGTTGAAAAACTTTATGGCAAATTAGGTTATATACCTTTGTTTCAAATTTTTGATTTTAGAATCCTCTTTTGAATACTTCAAAACTTTTTATTTACTTCACAAGATTTGAAAAAATGATTAGGGCAATTCATAAAATGCGATTAAGCCTTTCAAACTAACCCGATTGATGTGATTTCCCTTTGAACCCTTATTTTGAGCCTATTTGAAAAACCAATTAAAGATTTTTATTGGAAAATCTAACATCTACCTACCTCAACCAATGTGAAAAACCATTATTCTCTTGCTTTGAGATAGATGATAATTAATTGGGTGGTGGAATATGGTGATGATATGCAAAGTTATAATAGATTGGGAAAGGAGTATAGAAAGGAAAAGAGTTCACAAGGTACATAAATAAAGTCAAAATATTCCAAAAAAAACAGAGAGAAAAAATAAAAAATAAAAAAAATAAAAAAAAAGAAGAAAAAAAAGTGTGTATATAAAAAAAACAAACAAACAAAGAAAAATGCTTAAAAAGAAGGCTTGATATGAAAAGATCAATTTGGTTCAAGTTTGGGGGAGTATGCTTCATGAGAAAAGAAAGAAAGCCCTTGAATAGTATCATCTATCTTAAGGTATTTGATTGATTATCCTTTACCTTTTCTTTTGAAAACCTTAACCCCTGGCCCCATTACAAGCTAAGAAAAGTCCCTTTGATTTTTAAGTTAAGTGGAGTGCATTAGAAGAAAAGAGGAAGGAATTAGGGGATGATAAAATTATTTGTTTGAATATTGGTATATGATTTTCACTTGGTTTTGAGTACAAATTGTGCATATATAGAAGAAAATGTGATAGAACAAAAGAAAAGTTCAAATGATGAGTTAAATGCATATAAGTAGGATTATCTCTTAAAATTAAAGAGCTCATGATGTCCTCCTCCTTGTAGGTGAAAGATGATAAGTCAAAAGCTCTCAAAGACTAATGAAAAGCTCAATGAATCAGGAGGGAAGCTACTGTGTTGTTGGCTTCAGCTAATAATACATGTGCTGAAGCCAATGGGAAATTGCATTCACTGTGTCATATGCTTCAGCCAACAACATATGTGCTGAAGCAGGCGAGGTCAGAACTTACTCTGTCATATACTTCAGCACCCAACCCTTGGCTGAAGCCAACCAGGACCAGAACTTACTGTGTCATAAGCTTCAACACACACGTATGTGCCGAAGCATATGACAGACTATGCAACCATGCGTTTTACTTACTGAAACGCATGTAGAGGGTATTTAAACAAGGGATAGGCCGAAATTAGGTCATTCTTCAGTTTTCAAGTGTTTCTAGGAGTTGGGTGTGCTAGGGTTTTGCCCCCTTGAAGAGTATTGAGCTTGGGTTGGAGTTTAGAAGCAATTTGGGGCTCAAATCCTTGGTTTTTCTCATTCCTCTTCTCTTTCATTGTTAAGTTTCTGTAATGGCTATAATTATTCTGCATAATTGTAGCTTTCTCATGACTTTGTGTAGCTAAACACCTCATTTTATGGTTGTTTTGAACCCTTGTATGGATTAAGTACTCATTTCCCCTTATATTTGTGATTATGATGAGATTATGCTGATTTACTCTTTGTTTAATGCTTCTTATTGATTGGCCACCAATAAGGTTGTTGGGTTCATTTGATTAATGCTTGAGAGGGCCAGATTGAGTGTAGAACTTGAGTTAAATCATGTGAGAGCTTAAAATTTGTGAATTGTATGGATAGCTTTGTTAATGGGGTAGAGATACACTCATTGACCTCACATAGCCAAATAGGATTTGCAATGAAATCAGGGTTTGATTAGTTAATTAAGAGATTAATGAATTAATTAAACTATACGCTTATTTGGAGACTCGAGAGAGTACTTATAGGTAAATTAGTATCATTGGTTAGTATAATCTTTCATTAAGTAGCATATGTTGGGGGGATTTAGTGAGTGCTTTTGAAATACAAGGGGGATAAACAATCCTAAGCTTCATTAAATACTTGAATTCAAAGAATCATTTGCTTTTATAAATTTTAATCTAAAGGTAGTTTTGAATTTCTCTTTCACCTCATTCCACATGTTTTTAGTTAAACTTGATCAATTTTAAATGACTCCATTCAACCTAATTAAACATATGGTTACATTGGTTAACTCACTTTCGTCATAGTCCTCGTGGGAACGATCTTTACTCATTACTTTATTACTTATGACCCGTATGCTTGCGGAAGCTAAACGGCGAACAAATACATTGCATTATATTAATTAAGATTTATCAATACAAATCTATCAAAAGAAGAAGATTTAGAATTAAATATATTTAAATTTGTAAGAATTGGCTGACATCTCAGGGGGTGAATTGGGTGTAAGATAAAAATTTAAGAAATTTGAAAATCTTTTTGTATCTTAGTGAAAGTAATAAGTATGAAAGTAATGAATCATAAATAACCAAGTAGATTAAATAATGTATGCTTAATATATAAGAGCTTTAGGAAGAGAATATGCAAACCGTGATTTATCCTGGTTCAGTCCAATCTGTGATGACCTATGTCCAGTCCCTAGGCTCCTTTTGAGATTTTCAAATCCACTATCTTCTTGTTTAATCCAGGCACAAGAAAAGCCTTTACAAATAACAAGTTTAGCCAGGCATTTATGAGGCCTTTTACAAATCTCTCACCGAAATACCTCCCCTTACGGCAAGTCTTACGAGCAGAGCAATCCTGAAGACCTTTCCCTCCTACTTACCCATACAAGTCTTACGAACAGTAACGTTCTCTCCTGCTTACACCCCTGTAAGTCTTACAACCAACAACATTCTCTACTACTTGCGCCTTGTAAGTCTTACGAGCAGAAAGTCTTACCAGTGATTCTCTCAACAGCTTCCCCCATAAGGAAATCAACCTACTCAAGGTCCTTCTACCTTGAGATCAATTTACAAATACAATTGAAAGTGTTTACAAATTCTCTCACAGAGTGGATAAAATACTCACTAAAATACAATACAACTAACTCTCGCTCAAATATACATGGTATGGAAAATAGATAAGAACAGACAGTGGTTGGGTTGAGTTGGTGACTCATGATATTGAGCTCTCGTCATCATTTTACTCTGCTTGAATCTCCTATATTTATAGTTGAGTAGGATATGATTGTTGTGAATGTTTCAACCTATCCGTTGCATCCCGTTGCTAGTTTTGACCGTTATGGTGTTTGAAAAACTAGCCATTACGTGAGCCGCTCCTTATACCCTATGAAGTAGTTTTTCCTCACTGCATGATTTCTTTGTTGTTTTTCTGTAATAATCCATCAAACACTAATACAATGAAGTGTTAGTCATGGGTATGTTGGATAATTGGTCAAAAGCTAAATTTCTTGT
The DNA here is from genome assembly GCA_963242795.1 of Inga leiocalycina. Lineage (NCBI taxonomy): Eukaryota > Viridiplantae > Streptophyta > Magnoliopsida > Fabales > Fabaceae > Inga > Inga leiocalycina. Next base: position 69,588,936 of record OY725322.1, read on the forward strand.
TTCTGAAACTCATAATGTCGACTAATGATACTTGCCATAAGTGACCTTTATATTGGAATATGCAATCCAAATATTTTAATCTCTTGTTTCATACTTGAAATATATGTTATTTAATATTTAAGAATAATACGTGAAAACACAATGATTTAATAACAAGTGAAAACTATATTCGGATTGTTTATTGAGCGACTTTTTTTCGTTTTGGTTTCTCATAGTCTCACTCAAGTACACTAAAGCCTCACTCGAGTGTATCTACATTTTCCCACTTTTCTCTTTGTATTTGAGCTGCAGTTCCTTGTGAATTTGAGAGAGTTCATTTTCTTACTCGCAAGTGTTCTAACATCTTACTCGAGTTCTTCAACTCACTCAAGTGCATGTGTTTTGTACTATGAACTTCAGCTTCTATGTAATACTCGCATCATTTTTATTAAGAGTATGATTTTGCACTCGTAGGTGATGTGGGTCCTCACTCGAGTGCATTGATCCTCACTTCGAGTATATCAGTATATTTCAACTGCTGGCATTCTTTTATGATCATACTTCCTTTAGTACAATACATGTTGCACTTTCATGGGTTTTGCTTCGTCACTCGAGTGCAGTAGGTCTTACTCGAGTGTACTTCATTCTTTCAAGCTTCAGTTCACTCTCAGGAAAACTCTTGTTGCTCTTCACTTGCAGGATTCAAGTGCAATCATTGCTATCACTTCAGTGTTACGTCTCTAACTCGAGTGTGCTTCAAGTTTTCATGTTCTAGCAGACTCTCGGAAAAACACTTTCTGTGTCTCGCTGGTTAACTTAGGTGTAATTCTGATCTTTACTTGAGTGTGTTGTCTAACACTCGAGTGTTGTTGAATTTTTTCACATCTTAGCTACTTCTGGATAACACTTGCATGACATTTTTCACAAGTGAGTTTTTGCACCCATGGGTATTGATATGCCATATCAGACTTGGTTTATTCATTTGACTTTAAATAAGGAAAATGATGTATCATAAAAAAACTCGTCATATGCATTCCAATGCAAAAAGAATCAGCTCCAAACTCATTATATTCTGAGTTATGATCGAAGGAGCGTCTACCACACTAGATAGTACAAGCGTCAACTTCCAAAAGGTGTATATCTCAATATATAACTTCAAAGTTGACCAATTCCATATCCATGGAAAGATCTTTGAGTTTAGTTTCATATGGCATCAGTTTTGTCTCAATCCGATGTATATTTTGTGAGTTATGTCTAAAATACGGAACCTACTTTGTAAAGTGACGGCGATTTCAGTTTCAAATTCTAAAGACCATATCTCTTTCAGCTGACCTCTTTTGAATGTCATCTTGGTGTCCGTTTTTCATATTGGGAGTATAGTTTCATATGCCATTGGTTTCAGGTAAATCTGACGTATGGTTTGAGAGATATAGCCAAATTACTGGACCTTTCTCAGGCTGAACAAAAAACAGAGCTGAACAAAGTGCCTTTGACACTCAAGTCGTAACACCCCAAATTTTATTAACCAAGAGTATAATGTGATTATTTTATATATTCAATGAAATGGTGAATATTTAAGGCCAAAGAAATTAAATATTGAAAATTGAAAGGTGAATAGTGTTTTTAGTAAAATCACCTGTGAGGCAGTGAATTTGTCATGTAGTTTTGGAAGACCAAATGATAAGAAAAATTATGAAATTTTAAAAGGTAAAGGTAGACATCCTAATCTTTAATTTGATAAATCATATGAATCCATCGAAGCTCTGTACAAAAAGATATGAATTTTTGAAGTTAGTCCAGAAAATCTGGAAAGTCTCTAGAGTAGCAGTCAAAGAAACGAAATCTAGGAATGATATGCTTCCAGCTGGCTAAATTCCATTTTTTTCCTTAAAACTAGACTCAATAAGGGTTCCATAGGAATCACTCTGAAATAATGTTTACAAAATTAGTTATGATTTTTCAAAGTTAGGGCAAAACATTTGCTAGAATTGGCATTATTCTGAAAATTGAAAATAAAATGTGTTAGAAATTGATTAATGGGATTAAAAATGCCAAGTGTCATTATCATATGAAGAGGAGATTAACTTATAATTAATTTCCAAGAGCACATGTCTAATTGCTACATGAACATGGTCATGATGACAATGGTACACAACATGTATGCAAGGTTGAGTGTACCCTACATGAAGGCATGGTGGAGTGCATGATGGGAATTAGATGCAGTAAACTCAAATCACTAATTGAGAGCATAGTTGAGGCCAACCAAGGGAGAAGAAAACTAATCCAATGCCAAAGGAAACTTAATGGAGTAATTATAATATAAATAGGAAGGAGGAATGGATTGTGACAAGTGTCATATTATGGTCCCTTGATGAAATCAAATGGGTAGGATGAAAGGAGAAAGTTTATGAATCACTCTTCCCTCCCCTTCATTTTGTTCATTTATGCCAAAAGAGAGAAAGAAGAGAGAGAGAGAAAGAGAGCTTGAAGAAGACTTGGAGTTTCAGAGAGAAAAAGAAGATCAAGGTAAGAAGATTGATTCTCTTAAGCTTCTCTTGTCATTTTGCTTAATAAACCTTCTCTAAACCCCTTTTCCTCATGAATCCATGATTTTGAAGACTCATTCTTAGCTCAAGGAGAGAGAGAGGATTCAAGACCTCAAGAGGTAACTTCACAAAACTCAAATCCATACAAGTATGTTGTTCTTGGTAAAGCGTATAGTTGGTTTTTGTGATTTTTGTTAAGTTTGTGAATTTGAAAAGCTCTAACCCTAAGGGGTTTTGCTGCCTAAATTTCTTTGAATAATGGTCAAGATGTGTTTAAATGATTTAATAAATGATTAGAAGTGGAAAAAGTACAAGTTTTAGAAGCTAAAACACAAGAGAATATTTTTCCATTTTTTTCAAAAGTTTCGGCCAGCACTATTCTAGGGGATGGTGCTGGATTTTCATGAAATAGATGGTTCCATTGGATTCAGTAGGCAAAAATAGGTGGAGGTAAAGTTGGTCACTTTTTCGGAAAAGGCCGAAAAAGCATAATTACGAAAACGCCCCTAAAATCCCTAAATCGGGGCTGTCAAGGGTATTTTCATAATTTGACACTGAATTTGGTAATTCTAAGCCCGGAAATGGATTCCTTGGGCTAAAATATGTCAGGATAGCCCTAATTAAAATTTTGGGAAAACGTGTCATCAGGCCAGGTACTGCGGGGCCGGGCCAAGGTCTTAGAGGCATGTTGGTTAAATTTCACCATAGACTAATATAACCACAAGAAACACTATGGAAGAGTCTAAAATGATACTTGAATAGGTTATGACCTATTTCTTGTACATTTAATATTTTAAGACCGAGCCAGAAGTCGGAAGCGACAAGTATTACGAGGCACACTAAAAAGGGATTCAAAGGACTTTGAGTTAGGAACATTATCCTTCATATATCATGCCATAGTTATATGCTTATGTGGATGCCATTGTTTGTAAATGCGATTTATTAATCAACATGATTTTTCTAGAGAGGGGCAGTTAGTGTCAAAGGTGCACTTACACTGAGTTGGTGACAGTCCAACCAGATGTAGATAGTGGGGCTGGGCCCTACTCATGTATATATGACGATGATGTGTTTATATTTTTCATTAATTGATGAATATCTTGGCACATGTCATATTTATTTTTCACATTTTCTATGAACGATAGAATGTTTCCACTAGGATTCCTTGAAATCTCATCCCTTTTTTTAAACAAACATCTTAGTGGGTGCCAGTGGGACGAAAGGCAAAGGCGTAGATGTCAAGAAGTGATTGGCACGTGTCTCAAGGTCAAGGTTAAAGACAGTAGTTATAATTAGTCTAATCTTAAGATATTTTGGGAATCCTGTAATTATTGAACTTTCTTTTGTATTTTGTATTTTGTTTACGAATAACGTTGGGATTGTAAATGAATACTTTTATCAGTATAATTGTACTTTTATGTATGCTCATGAAATTCCGTCTTTATTACTCTTTGATTATCGAAATGGAAACGGTGTTGTCACAAAAGTTCTTCCTTCACTCAAGTGCTATAGTGCCGCACTTGCTACAATGATTCTGCACTTCAGTCTGCACCTCAAGTGCTACAGGGATTCGCAGGCTACAATGCCAAAACAATGCTCGGTTGCTACAGTACCAACTACTACAGTGCCAAATAGTGCTGTCTAATTTCCTTCTGACCATAGAAATCTCAGAGTTATTTCTAAGAACTTGAATCTTGATATTCCCATTAGATCTTGCAAGTTCTTCTTTCTTCAAATATCTTTCTTTTTTATTTTCCTTTTGATAATCATTCTCCATAATCCAAGTAGGCAGCTCCTTGACTATCTTCAATTTCTTTCTTCTTCTCCATTTTGTTCATTCTCATCAATTCAATCACTTCTTTGTATATTTGATAATTTTGTTTTCTCATTCTTCCTCTATAATTCAACTTAATTAATATATAAGATATTTCACATTAAACACAGTAATTAGTCAAAGTATAAAATATATTACATAAACTTTTTGCTTATCATTTCACATCTATATTTCACATCATCAAAACTAATCATATCTAACAAAATTGATGGTGGATACATATTTGCGGTCAATTATAAATATAATTTATCTTTTTTTTAATTTTCAAATTATAAATATTTTTTTAAAGTTATCAATCTTTTTTTATAACTGTTATCCATCTTTATACTTCAAAAATTACTTTTCATCTAGTTATTTTACTTGGTATATTCTTATCTATTTTTTACTAATTAATATATACATAATATTTAGAGGGTGAGAAATGAATATGAAGGGGTGAGAAATGTTGATATGATTGTATATATGTAGGTAATATTATTTTTAATTAGATTAAGTATGTTTATATAATTATTTATGTACATAATATTAATTTAAATTTTTGTATAAAAAATATTAATTTAAATTTAATTATTGCATTACCTGCCTAATCAGATAGCTCTACTGATCTAACCATTTGGACTATGACCTGCTCACCTTTTCGACTCGTTATCTGGTGGTCCGACTTTTGAAATATTGATATAAATATAACATGTTTTTCTCAAAATACCATTATTTTCTTTAACAAAATACCATGTTTAAAACTAAAAGAACGTGGCATTTGAAAAAATAGAATTAAGTTAATTCATATAAATGTTTTTTAAGAAAATTATGGATTCAAAGTGATATTTTTCATTAGATGCTACTTTATAGATATAAAATATATTGGTAATCTGTTAAATTTCACTTTATTTACTGGACTTTGTTTTGGAAGGGCAAACTCCATCACTTTGAATGAAAAAACATTTTTGAAAAATGTTAAAAATTAGTTTTTAAAAAAATTAGAATTTCTTAGTGAATGACATTCATAAATTTTTCTACCATATCAAGCTTTACTCACTTTATAGATTACTAGTTAAAAGAATATCAATAAGAATATTACCAATAAACTTTTAGTTGAGGTGATAAGTAGTCTCATCTCATAAAGAGGAGAATACAAATTCAAATATCAAAAAGTATATTTGTTGGAAGAGACAAAACCCTTTACGCTCTAAACTTTGAAAGGGAAATCCCGTCATCAAATTACAAAAAACGTATCAATAGGGAAAGTTTAGAGAAAAAAATAATAAATAAAAAAAATAGGTCTTATATTTAAAACCAATACCAACTTCTTTTTTTCTTTTTGACAAAAGGTTCCAAAAGAAACATGACAATAATTTGAAGAAATTACGGACGAAAAAAAGATGAACCTGAAGTTATACAAATTGTAGAAAAGGAAAATAAAAATAAAATATCATAACAAACTGAATGTTTGAATAATTGTTATTAAAATCACTTTTTTCATGTGCAAATTACTAAAAAGAACCTAAATTAATGTGATACTCCTCCGGTCTTTAATACAAGACATATTTGGAGAGTTGATCTTGATTCTAAATATAAGATATAGTTTTTATAATTGTTAATCTTTTCTTAATATACTTCTATTGATACTTTCTCAGCCATAATTAAAGAGGAGAGAGAATTAAGGAATATGACTAGGATATTTTAGAAAATGCATTTAATATTAACTAACTTCTTTAACTTAATCAAATTAGGTAAATATATTTTATATTAACAACCATACACTACTACAAAAAAAATATAGATATGGCGCTTATATTTGAACTAGTTGTAGTGCTTAGTAAGTGACACATACCAAAACACCACTAAAAAAACCTATGGAGCTTGGAAGCACCACAACATATATATATTTAATAAAAAACACTTTCTGTGATGCTTTTTTAAGGAAAGGCCATAGGAAGTCAATAATTAATTTTTTAAAAAATAATACTTTAGGTGGCACTTCCTTGAAGAAATGTCACAGGAAGTGCCTAAAGTATTATTTTTTTTTTTAAAAAATATTTTTGTATTTTTCTTTTAGAACCCTATAATTATTTTTTTATCAAAAGAATCTCATAATTATAGTTGATAACATATTTTAAACACATTTTCTAATCCACAACAAAATGAAAAAAAAACAAACCACAATCAAATAACTCCAAAATTATATAAATTAACAAATAACTAATTAACAAAATCACTACTAAGTAAAATACAAGTGTTAAAAATAAATAATTATTTTACTTATGCAAATCATCAATGTTAATAATTACTACAACAGCTAAAAATTATAAATACTAAATAAATACAACTTATATTTAATAACATTTAATTTTATCTCATTTATATTTTAGCATATAAAAATGAGAATAATTTTTTTAGGAATAAAATGAGAAAAGAAATTTGAGAAGCATTCTTCATCAAATGCAAATCATCAATGTTAATAATTACTACAACAACTAAAAATTATAACTACTAAATAAATACAATTTATACATAATAATATTTAATTTTATCTCATTTATTTTTTTGCATATAAAAATGAGAATAATTTTTTCAGGAATAAAATGAGAAAAGAAATTTTAGAAGTATTCTTCATTAAGGAAAATTAGAACAATTAAAAGCAGGAAACTTGAAAGTAAATATGACCGTTTTTTACTAACACTGTAATTGATAAAACAATACAAACACCATTTCCTTCATCATAAAAAACCAAAAATTTCTTCTCCTGTAGAAACATATGCAATATAATAGTAAGAAACTATTATTCAAAATAAACTGGTAACCTATTAATGTGATATAATGCAGCTAAAATAGCAATTAGACCAAATAAACTTACTACTTCATGGCTAATGCTAAGTTGGACGACGCAGATCTAAAATTTGAAGCTTAGTATAAAAATAATGGAAGAAGAAACAAGTGAAAAGAGATAGTGTGAGAGTGTGAAGGAAGGAAATATCACAATCTTCATAATATTCAGGGAAGGGAAAGCGATTGAAAATCTATTATTTATAGATGTAAAAATCTGGTAAACCACAATTTTTCCAAAAGAAAATCCTCACAAAGGTGATGAGTGACAAAGGAATAAGGAGGAAGTGCTGATCGAAGAGGAGACAGTAATGAATGACAAAAAGAAGAGAAGAAGAAAATGTGGGAACTAAGAGGATAAAAAGTGATGGCACGTGTTAGATGAGGAGTGGAGACTAAGAGGATAAATGTGATAGAAGTAGATTGCAGGAGAGAGAATAATTTGAAAAAATAAATTTTAAAAATTACTTTATGTGGCGCTTCCTAAGCCAAGTGCCACACAAAATACGTAGTAGCTGTGGCACTTCCTTAAGTAAGGGCCACAGCTGCTGCTTCTTTTTTTTAAAAAAAATCACCTTAGGTGGCCCTTCTTTAAGGAAGTGTCACCTAACGTCACCAAGTAGCTGTGGCACTTCCTTGAGGAAGCGCAATGTTCAAGCATTTGTTTGCCAATGAACTTGATGCTAAAAATCTGAGATGTCATGCGAATGAGCAGATTTCTAATGGAAAGCTTCGACATCCAGCTGATTCTTCTTAATGACAGAAAATCGATCAATTATTTCCTAGCTTCGGTGAAGAACCTAGGAATCTCAGGCTTGAGCTTACCACAGATGGCATGAATCCTTATGGTAGCCTAAGCAGTATACATAGTTCATGGCCTGTTCTGTTGGTAATTTACAACTTATCTCCTTTGTTATGTATGCAACGAAAGTACGTTATGTTATCTATATTGATTTTGGGACCAAAGCAACTCGAAAATGACATAGATGTTTACCTAGAACCCTTGATTGAAGACTTGAAAGAGTTGTGGGATAAAGGTGTCGATGTTTTTTATGCGAACAAGAAGGAGATTTTTAATATGCGAGCAATGATCTTTTGTACTATAAATAACTTCCTTGTATATGGGAACTTATTAGGATATAGTGTTAAAGGCCACAAAGTATGTCTGATTTGTGAAGAAGGCACATGCTACCATCAACTTCAATATGGAAGAAAGACAGTTTACCTTGGCTATAGGCGACTTCTTAGATGAAGCCACTCATATCGTAGATTAAAAAAAGCCTTTTTTGGTGGCCAAGAGTTTGAAGATGCTCCAGAGGCATTGACTGGGGAGAAAATTTATGAAAAGGTGAAAAATATCAATACTATCTTTAGTAAGTCATCAAAGAGTAGAAATCAGAAAAATATATGGAAAAAAAGGTCCGTCTTCGATCTTCCATATTGGCGCAATCTTGATGTCAGAGACTGTATTGATTTCATGCATGTGGAGAAAAATGTATGCAACAATATTGTTAGGACACTGCTCAACATATAAGGAAGTTTTAAGGATGGAGTGTATGCAAGATTAGATTTGCAAGAAATGGGAATACGAGAAGATTTACATCCAAGGCCATATGGTAATAGAACTTTTTGTCCTCTAGTTGCTCATACTTTGTCTAAGGATGAGAAAAGAAGCTTTTGTGAGTGTTTACATGGTGCCAAAGTTCCCTCAGGGTATTCTTCAAATTTTAAAAAGCTTGTATCGATGAAAGACTTGAAGTTAATAGGGCTAAAGTCTCATGATTGTCATGTCTTAATACAACAACTACTCCCAGCAGCTATTCAAGGCATTGTCGAATATGATCTTCAACACATATTGACTAGACTTTGTTTCTTCTTCAATACTATTTGTAGTAAATTCATTGACACGGAAAGATTGGATGAATTGGAAAATGAAGGATCTATGATCTTGTGCCAGTTTGAGAAAATTTTTCTTCCTTCTTTTTTTGACATCATGGTACACCTGATTGTTCATCTAGTGAGGGAGATAAAGTTGTGTGGCCCTATCTATTTCCGATGGATGTACCAAATCGAAAGAACTATGAAAATCCTAAAAGGGTATGTGAAGAACCCTAACCGGCCTGAAGCATCTATTGTTCAGAAATATGTTTCTGAAGAAGCTATGGAATTTTGTCAACATTATTTGTCAAATGAACGACATATTGGGCTTCCTAAACGTCATGATCAAGAAGGGGGTAGACGAGGGGCAACAATAAAGAGTGTAAATGCTGATGAATTGCAACAAGTTCACTTTTACTTCTTGAATAATGTTGATGAAGTTCAATATTACATAAATGCCCATAAAGAAATTGTACGGAAACAAAATAGTCGAATGACTGAATAAAGGTTAATTAGGGAGCATAACAGAACTTTCGCACATTGGTTCAAACTAAAGGTTGACGGAGAAGAATGTGTTTCTAATACAATAAATTGGTTAGCACGTGGTCCTGAAGTTGATGTCATAAGTTGGACTTCATTTGTGATCAATGGTTATACATTTTATATGAAGTCCCTGATGATAAGAGCACCATTCAGAACAGTGGTGTTGTATTAGTGGTTGAATATATTCACTTCTCTAGTTCGAAATATAAGAATCCTAAATTGGCTGCTATACATTATTATGGGGTTATTGAAAAGATATAGGTGGTTGACTATGTTAAAATTAGATTTCCCATTTTTAAATGCAAGTGGGTTGATGTCAATAATGGTGTGAAGGTCGATAGGTTAGGATTTACATTAGTAGATCTGAATAGTAGATGTTTTAGGGATGAACCTTTCATTATGGCAGATCAGGTGCAACAAGTGTTCTATATTATTGATCAGGCAAATAAAATGTGGTTTGTATCTCTCCAAGGAAAAAGGGTCATTGATATTGATGAGAAAAGTTGCTCAAATTATGATCTTCTTGAGATTCCTTCTTTTTCCAGGGGTCTACCAGAATTAAATGAAGAAGATGAAGCAAATAATGAACATGTCACAAGAAATGATCACTATGAGGGAATATGGGAGGATATCTCTTTATGATACTACTTTGAAGTTAACTAAATAAAGTAATTATGATTATAATTTATATCCGAATAATGTATATAGTTTTTTCATAGATATAGTCTTCTAATGTTATAGCTTAACGATTTATCTTTCTTTGTTGTTGTTACAAGCGAATGAAAGATCCCCGACATCCTAGTGTAGAGGATCAGCCACCTATTGCACCTCAGAGTCAGCCACCTATTGTTAATCAAAGCGTGCCTAGCAATGCTCGGAGCCACAATCATAGTGAGCCTAGAAGCCAGTCTGTACAGAGGGGTAGACGTGGCACACGGTTGCCAGACGTTTCCCTTAGTCAGAGTGCAGGGAAAAAGATACCAATTAAATTTGATAGATATTAGAAACCAATCGGGTCTAATGCAAGCTGATATAGGAGTTTTATCGGCCTCCTTGCACGCAACAAGCCGAGCATCTTGATAGAGGAGTGGAGAAATGTCGATGAAAAGGTGCGGCAACATATTTGGGACACTATCCAGGTATACAATTCTCTTATATATGTAATTATTATCAAATATGTCACAAATTTGTCACTTACTCCTTCAATGCATGCATTCCAGCTCACCTACGACGTTCCTCAGAGTGAGATCTTATACAACAAGACAATGACGTATTGTTATGAGCGCTGGAGCAAGTTTAAGACAAATATGGCCAACAATTGCATTCATATCGAGGTGAAAGATGGTGAGCCTCGTCCTAATCCGTGCGACAAGTATACATTTCTTGATCAAGTGACTTGGCAAGCATTTGTTAGGCTTCAGACTACTCCAGAATCTTTGGTTAGTTGACTTATTTTTCATTTTATTTACTTAGCAATTATCTTAATTGATTATAACACTTTCCTTTTGTATAATTTCTTATTCGTAGGAAAAAAAGCAAAAAGCACAAGAGAGTGGTAGAAAGAATGATTGCCCTTATACAATGTCTCGTGGGGGTTATGCAAAGGCTGAAAGAGACTTGTTGATGTCCAAACAGAAGAGATTGGAAGAAGCATGTCAATCCGATCCTTCTGTTCTTCTTTCTCCACCATCTCCGATTTGTCGCAAAGAAAAATGGTTGTTTACTCACAAAAAGAGGAGTGGGTCTTATACGAGTGAATAATCTCGTATAGTAGGTGAAACAATTGTAAGTATTTATTGATGTTGTTATTAATTACATATAAAACATACTTCATTACTTATGTTTGTTATTTTGTATTATCTTACAGGAGGAACTTAGAAAAAAACAAGCTGAGGGATCTTTTAAATCGGAGGGTAGGAATGATATTTTGACTATTGCTACTGGTAAACATGAGCATCCAGGCCGTGTCAGGGGAGTTGGAGGAGGGGTTGGGATACGGGATTACTTTGGAGCCCCCGTACGCCATTCCTCAAGCATTATGACTAGGGAGTAATTAGAGACTATGTTGGCCAATGCAAGAGCATAAGCAAGGGCCGAGGCTGAAGCATCCTTTGATGCACTGCTAGAAACCCGGTTGAGCAAGATTAAAGAGGAAATGATAGTGTTTATGAGCTCAAGACATGATACCAGTGCTCCCTAGCCACAATCGCTTGATCCTAATAAGTAGAGCACTAAAGGGAGTTGTTGCAACATCGGGCAGTCATCAGAGGGTCATGCAAGAGAAATTACTAAGCCTTGTGACAATTTTGTCGAGGATCCTCTAAGACGGTTAGTTGCACGAGGTAGTGTGCATAACCTCGGATCAACTGTCCACCACAAACAAATAGAAGCTAATTAAGTCTAAGTGTCAATTGACAAGGTGATCATTGCAGATGCACTTGTCCTTATTCCTTCTGATGATTTCAAGATCGTAAGCGATGTCCTGGGTACGTTCATCTTGTGGCCAAAGAACCTTGTTTCTGTTCAAGTTGAGGAAAGTCCGATCAAAGCCCCACCAAGTCCAACTCCCTTCACTCAAGAAGTTTTACAGCCTCCATTGAATATCATGCAACAAGTGATTCTGATGGCATTTGATACATCCTTTAAAATAAGAGATTGGCCTACGGATTCAGTTGTTAGCAAGTCAGGGGCGACATGCTATCTTGATAGGGATGATTTGATGTCCTTGGTAGCTCTTGGACAAAATCTTATGATTGGGATTGTCCAACTGTTCTTAAGGTAAGTATCTTCTGCAATTCAAAGTAAATATTTTAAAAATTTCACCATTTACCTTTGATTTATGTGCTGCATTATTGTAGGTACATGCATCGTAGGTTGGTCTCCTTTGACAAAAGGAAAAAATTTGGATTCTTATGCCCCCTTAGAATCCAAGAGAAAGGGACCACTACTGCTATCAGACATACATACTTATTAGAGAGGCTTAGTGAAATCGGAACTGAGTATTTCTTGGCTCCATATGTGCATGGGTAAGAAACAAACTTATATTTTATAATTTATATAATGTTTTATGTTTGCTTAATATTTTTCTCTTTTTTTTCCAGTGATTATTGACAGTTGGTTCTTTTATGCAAGAGTAGTTTCACTGTCATCCTCTTATGCTCCCTCCACTTCAAACTAGGGAATGATTTGAAAAAGACAATGAACTCATAAGTTTTCTTGCATTATTACCTTTTATGTGCAAAGTTTATGGAATTTGTGTAAAATAAATAACCTTTATGATTTTGATGATCATAGGGTTATGTGAACATTCCTACACACTGCTTGTGGTAAGCATGTTCGTGACTTAAAAGACCCTACATGGATCATGCCAAAGGTTAGTACATATTGATTTGTTTAAAGAATGTAATAAGCCATGCCTTTATACTTGTTTTAATGATATCATGGTTTTTCTCAGAGCTGTAGGTAACCACGGGGGTCTAACTTATGTGGTTTTTATGTTTTGAGACACATTTACAATATTATTACTCTAGGCACGACTGATTTTACTCAAGAGGTAAATTTATATTTCAGAACTTTTGTATTACTTTATTGTTTTTAAGTTACTAAGTTAATGTTTTGTCTGGTTTTGGTGTTATAGATATTTGATCTTGCTGATCCCTTTCCTGAAGAAGATATTGATTTCATTCGTATATGTTGTGCTGAATTCATCTATGAGCTATTACAAAAATAGTGAGTTTTTTAATCTATGTTTGAGGGATTGACCTTTGTAATTTTTCTTCCCTTTGTATTCTGTAAAACTGAGGAATTTCTTCTGTTGCTTGTATCAATACTTGAATTTTATTATTGCCATTGTCATTTCAAAGTTTTACATCCATTTCTGAGCAAATTCGTCTGTTTGGACATTCCTTTATGTTTTAGTTTTAGACAACTTCATATTGCACATTGAAATTGCAAGAAATTGAGTGAATTCGGAGTTCCTAGAATCTGATTTTAGATTGTTGCTTAAATTGTGACATTTGATCTTGAACCTTTTTCTACACTAATTACCATTTATTGGAAGTTTATTTAAAGTCATCTAGCTTACACCTTCATTTGTGCTTGTTGTTGATCTTGTTGCTATCATTGCTTTTGTGAAATCTATTATGTTGCTTTTGTGCAATCTGTTACTTACTTCATACACAGGGAGTTGCACATAGATAGACATATACATGCACTCCATTGCATCCGTTGCATTTTGCATTGTTCTTTGTTGCTTCAAGATTCATTACTACTGTCATTTGGTCCTCCTTATTGTCTAATTGCACTGTTGGTGTTATTTAGAGCTAAACTAATTAAGGTTGGTCATTACCTTTGGCTAAATTCTTGACAAATTTGCTTGCACTCTACTGTAACTGGAATTACTATCAAAGTTGGGTATTAAGTTGTCATGCATAGTTTCCTTAAGTCTGGGATTTAAATAAAGTTATGCATCATTATGAAGCCTTTGCTGAAATTGAGCAAATTTGTTTGGCATTTTCTGTGCATTTGATATGAATTTCTTGTCTACTTTTTGTTTCTGCAGGTTGGGTTAGGTTAAGCATTATCTTCATATGAGTTTTGCTGCACATTCTATTGCACTAGTCTGCTGTTAACATTGTCTGAACTCATTCCTAGTTTTTTCCTGTTTCTAGCCTCTGCTTGAAGTGGATGTTGTTTGAAAATTGCTGAAAATTTGCATTTACACTTCATTTAGCTTGTTGGAACAAAATTAAGTCTTTGGAAAGCTGTCACAATAAATTAAATTTGTGAAATACTATACCAATCTGCTGAGTTAGGGATTGAAACTACAAGTGCATTTGCACTGAAATTGAGCCATTGAAGTATACATTACTTGCTGCCATATTATTCGATACTGTAATTAAATTGCTGCAAATGAATCATCAATGTGTGACTGGCTTGTCTGAAAATTTTTTGCTGCTACAAACTACTGCCTTTGAAGATTGAAATTGAAATATGTGATTGTTCTATACAGCTGCTAAATTTGGTTCATTGAACCTGCTGTTGGAGTTGGGTTCTATTTCTGTTATTATTCTGACCTTTTGCTTGTTAACATGATATTGAGAATATATATTCACCTATACATAACTTGAATTCAACTATCGTGGTCTAGTGCATATATATATAAAAGGGACTTTTTTTTAAAAAAAATAGAACCTTTAAGACCGGTTGTAGGCACAACCGGTCTTAAAAGGTCTAATATTTAAGACCTGTTGTAGGCACAACAAGTTTTAAAGGTGGCCTTTAAGATTGGTTTTAGGAACAACCGGTCTTAAAAGTCTTTTAAGATCGGTTGTAACAACCGGTCTAAAAAATAACAAACTTTTTAGACCTGCTGTAACAAGACCTAATACACAACCAGTCTAAAAAGTTTTTTTTAACCAGTCTAAAAAGTCAATTTTCCACTAGTGCCGCCACAAATGTGGTGCCAAGCTGGAGTACTTTGTAGTAGTTTTTATGACAAAAATCGCTACGGAATACAAAGGGCCACCTCTTTGTAGCTTTTATAGAGAAATGCTACAAAGTTTAACGCATATTTGTAGCGGTTTCTATGTATAACCACTATAGAATACATAGGGTCCACATTTTTCTAGCAGTTATACTGAACCGCTACAAATATTCACATTACCCGAGGTAAGGTTTTTGGCTTCGTAGCGGTTTAGGTAGCGGTTTCTGTAAAAATTGTACAAAATGCTACGCTACAAAAGTGTATTCAGCCCCTATTTTACCGCTTTTGCCAATTTCGTTTCTCATGCGCCCTCTGAAAGGTTTTCCTTAAAATCTGAGGTTTTGCGCAAGTATTTACAGATTTTGACACTTAAGATTAGTAAAGTTAAGTCCTTTCACTACTACAAAATATACATTCTACTACGCTAAAGGACATCCCTTTTTAAAAAAGAGAAATAAAAAATGAAGCCGGTGGCATTTTTGTAATTATAAGTGGGAGGTTGGCATCTATAGGCATCCCAACTATGAATTGAGACACCTAAAGTCCATTTTAGGCGTCCCTTTAAAAGTTTGGGATGCCCAATGTTCCAAAAGCAAATTATTTTAGGCGCTAGGATTTGGTGCTGGTTGAATTTGGTCCCATGTAACAAAAAACAAAGGTTTGCTCCAACTTTAGGTGTCCCCAAAGTCTTTGGGGACGCCTAAAATGCACAAAGTGCACACTTTATGCTGGGGACTCCTAAAGTGGCTTTATGCATCCCTAGCCAATAGTTCACACTTTAAGCATCCCCAGATATTCTGGGGATGCCTAAAGTGAGCTTTAGGTGTCCCCAGTCTGGCTGGACTGGGGTCGTATAAAGAGGTGTTAACTCTGCCATGCTCCATCCCATCAGCAAGCAGCAACAGCTTTCCCTTCCATTCCATCTTCCCTCTTTTCCCTTTCCCGTCCTTCAATTCCTTCCCTATCTTCTTCTTTCCCCTTTCCCATGCTTCCTTCCCCGTCTTCCTTCCTCTTCTTTCTCAGTTCATTGGGTTTTAGTGTTTATGTTCTATCTTCGTTTTTCCCTCTCTCTTCTTTGACAAGAGCGTCATCGTTTGTCTCTCTCCCTCTCACAACCATCGTCTTCCCAGCTGGTGGCACCGTGAGTCCTCTCCATCTCCATTGTCCACATGTTTGTCTCTCACTCCCACAACTTTGGACACAAATGCTTGAAAAAATGCTTTTAATCTGTTTTTAATTTGCTTGTTATGGAAAAGGACTGTTAATTTAAATCTGATTATGAAACTGAAAAAATAGAGTAACTTGTATATACATCAACAACCACGGCTCTAAAAAGGATCCACATGTGTGAGGAATTTTTTGAAAGTTATTGTGGGCAATCAGTTCACCATTTTGT
Organism: Inga leiocalycina; assembly: GCA_963242795.1. NCBI lineage: Eukaryota > Viridiplantae > Streptophyta > Magnoliopsida > Fabales > Fabaceae > Inga > Inga leiocalycina. The sequence goes on from OY725322.1 coordinate 69,605,420, forward strand.
GGTCTCTGTAAACCAAGTCCACCATCTCTCAATTTGAACTATGACATGATTATCTATCTTTAAATTCTTTAGCCTATAAACATTACACATTCATTATTACGGATTTTAAATATCATAGTTTTTTCTTTATAACATTAAATATATTAGCTAATTACTACATATTGAAATAAATTAGAGAGGTGAGGTTAGTTGGGAGAATTAAAACTGTATTGAAAGAGGATGAATTGTAGAGGGGACATGCAAAATTAATTTTCTTTGTACCACACATCCCTCTAAATTAAGCTGTCATTGTTGGGTACTTGTTTTTTTCGTCAGCACACTTCAAAACGGTGGTGTGTGTGTGTGTATATATATAGACATCAGTTAAAAAAATCACAAGATACTTAGGAATGAATTTGGTTTGGCTTACGTTACACTCCAATTAGCCAGGCCACCCCATGCCTAATCATAAAATAATGACTCGTCCATTTAAGCTTTAGCATATATTCCTCTGCTTTCTTATATCTAGAGACTATTATTAATAAAGCTTATAATAATTCATAAACCTCAAACAAATCTAGCAATTGTAGTTTTTTCTTAACAATGTAATTTTTTCATACTGAGGATGCCTACTAGTAACAATTCTAGTAATTGTAGTTTTTTCTTAACAATGTAATATACAAAATACAGTAAATTAAAGTGTAGAGTTATTAACTATACATGGCCAATGCAATTTTTTCAATCACTTGATAAATTGAAGTTGTTATTTGTTTAATTATTATTGTTTCATTGTTTCTTTTTAGTTTCAAATGAAAAGCAAGTATTTAATTTGACTTCAAAGTTTCATTCCTTTAATTGAAGCATGTATTTAATATGACATTGTCTTGAATATGAATTGCCTTAATTAGTTTAGTTTCATTTAAATTATGCTAAAATGGTTTGTTATTTTGATTTTGGGATGTCTCACTTTTAAGGGGAAATGCTGCCAAAATTTTGAAAAACAAAATAATAAAAGGCAATCCCAGTATTGACAATTATTCTAAACTTGAGTGTTAATAGGAATGGCATAGGTGGTAATAAAATGGATCATAGTTCAATGAATACTTTGAGAACAAGTGAAGAATATGAGAATGGTGAAGAGTTTATTTAATTTTCTAGAAGGAACGCTTCAGCAAAAAATGGGATGTATTTTTGTCCTTGTGTCAATTGTTTAAATGAAAGAAGATGGGTTATTGAAGTTATAAGGGATCACCTACTTTGTGATGGAATAAATCTTTGATACACAAGATGGATATGGCATGGTGAGGAAGTAACTGATTGTCTATCGCATAAGAAGGAAGCTATGGATGCATAGATGAGGATAGAATGGAGAAAATGATTCATAATGTTGAGGTAGAATCCTTTGTGCAGTCGCATGAGTATGACAACCTACAGAGTGATGTAGAGACACTATTGTATCATGGGAGTAAGTATACACGGCTAACAGGAATATTGCGTTTGGTTAACTTAAAAGCAACTTGTGGGTGGACCGATAGTAGTTTCACATTGCTACTTGAATTGTTGTGTGATATGTTTTCAGACAATAATGTACTTCCAAATTGTATGTATGAGGACAAGAAAATCCTATCTATGATGGGTATAGAGTATAAAAAGATACACACTTGCCATAATGACTGCGTACTGTACCGAAAGGATTATGAAAGTCTGAGTGAGTGCCCTAAGTGTAAAACTACATGATACAAAGTGAAGAAAGATGGTAGTTGTGGCAATGGGACAACTAAAAGGTAACAAAATCAAAGAAGTTGATATGGCATTCGGATGAGAGAATATCTGATGGAAAATATCTTCGGCACCTGGCTGACTCTTCACAATGGAAGAAAATAGATGAAATGTTCCCTGAATTTGGCAAGAAACCTTCGGCTTGGACTGTCACACCCTTATCTTATTTTCACCTTTTTCAGAGTATTTACGAAAAACGATACGCAGTTCGGTGGGCAACACAAGAATAGCATAAATATACTGATATTAAATGCAAATTTACATACAGGAGTCTTCCTTGCATGGTTTGATAATATGTACAAATTTTGTCCAAAATATCCAACATATTAAAATTAAACTAATATAACCAAATAATTTTGATCTTGGGACCTACACACCTCAATTGTCCATCTCAACTACTTTGCCTTTAGAGCCCCTGGTTCCCACTGGAACATTTATTATTTATGAAAAAGGGTGAGATTCTAAGGAATCTCAACAGTAACACATAATCCATCATATAAAATGCGAAAATTAAATATGCAATGCACCATATAATGTAAAATGAAAATTCATACTATAACGTGTGTGTACACAATACTCAGGGCCAAATAACTGTTTGGATCCCCTACATGTCCATGTACCTCAGTTGAGTCCCATACCACAGCTAGGTAATGTGCCCTAGGCACGTGTTCATATCACAGAATATAACAACATATAGCATACCAACATTCACATAGTATATGAGAGATAGAGTTACTACCTTATGTCCCTTTTTGCTACATCAAAAATAGTTCATCGAACTACGTGCCAACGGCTCAAGCGATTGATTCAGTCCTAAAAATTCAAATGTACAAGAATTAGGTTAAAACTCATTCGTGTACCTCTTTAGAGGCTTCCATAATGTTTTCGGTGGTTATATTAGTCTATATTGAAAATTTACCAAAATGTCCCTGGGACCCGATCCTGGCCCCGCCGTTCCCGGTCAACTATACTTTTTCAGGAATTTTGACCCAGGCTATTCTCACATATTTTCATCCAAGGAATCCATTTTTTACCTTGGTTTTTGCAAAATCACCGCTAAACGACAGTTTCATAATTTTCCAGAAACTGACAGAGTTTCAGTCAACTTTGAAAATTCATAACTAATTCTAGAAATATCCAAATTGGCTGATTCCAAAGCCTAAATGAAGGTCTTTAAATTTAATTTCATGGAAAAATATCCAAAGATAATTTCTGATTACACATTTTGCCCAGAAATTCGGCCAACTACTACTATTCCATATTGCATTCCAAAAATAGAGCCCAACTTCAAAAATCCATAATTAATTCTACAAAAATTGAAATGGAGTGTTCTAAAATTCTATGGAAAGCTATTTAAGATTAGTTTCATGGAAAAATACCCAAAAATACTAGATGTTATCTAAGTTTTCCCAGAATTATCGAGAATCATAACTGCTAGACTTGAAAGTCCAGAATATTCTCTGTTACTGACTTAACTTTAAAAAATTATAATCTCTCTAAAAATATCAAAATAATGCATTCTTGGACTTATTGGAAAGCTATGTATGTCTACTACATTCATTTTAAATTTCATAATTTTTCAATAAGTGTTGTCTGTCAAAAACCCAGTATGAATCTGACTGACTCCCAAAAACGTCAGTTTTGACCGTCTAATGTAATATCCCGAATTTTGATACTTGAGCTTAGAGATTAAGCCTGAGATTAGTGGACTGCTAAGCCTTGGTTTAGCAAGAGTCCAAATTGTGATTAAGAAATATGAAAATGAGTTGATGGTAATTCCAAGTGAATTTCCATAATCAGGGGCAAAACGGTAAAGTTACCGACCAGTTGATCGGTTACCGAGGAGGAAACTCATTGGTAGTTCCAAGATCAATGGCTATGATTGATTTGTGTAATTGAGTAAGGGGCATAATCATGTGTATGTGTGTGCATGTGAGCCATAAGAGTTGAAGTGAGATGGTGACAAGTGGCAAAGTGTGGACCCTTGGATGAAGCATAAGTGATGTGAGACACATCATCATCATCTCCATCTCCTCTCTTCTCTCTCTCGTTTCCTCTCTCTTGTGCGGAAGCCATGGAGCTTGGGAAAGAGAAAGAAAAATCTGGATTTTGAGGTAAGCAAATGGCCTCTTTAGCTCAAACTCTCTTCTCCAATGTTAATCCTCGAGTTGAGAGCTTTATTTTGGTGGTTGTAGTTTCTCCATTGTTGGTGATTTGAGGATCACGAAAATATGAAGTTTGGAGAATCAAAGAGTGTCTTTGAGAAAGTTGATAAGGTATGTGAACCCAATCTTTCTATCTATGTTTCATGCCAAACGATTAAGTTTGGAATTTCTGGAATTATTGCCCTAATTTCGAAAATATGGGTCAATGGGTAGTTTGGCATGTTATGGTTATAGAAATGGTATCTTAGAGTGAGTTTGGAATAGATAGATTGATTGGGGATTGAAATGATTGAAGTTAGTGATTTTGGAAAAAATGATGATTGTGATGCCCTAGACCAAAGCATGTAAATGGAATGGGATTTTGGTAATTCTATTGATTCCATTGAATTCAATAAGTGATTTTTTGTGGGAGTAGCTTTGGTAGAGGTTTTGGGTCCATTTGGATCAATTGGGCAAGAGTTAGAAGATGTGGTATGTTTTGCTGCGTTTTCTGGAATATGATAGATTCACTCGAGCAGACATGGGTGTGCTCGAGTGATGGAGGAACATTGCTCAAGTGAGGGAGATCCTGCTCGAGTGATATGTGAGTTTCCCCTTTGTTCTGCTTCGAGTGCGCCTGGGTTTTATGAATGGTGCTCGAGCACATCGCTTTGTGCTCGAGTGAGCGAAGAACATGCTCGAGTGAGCATGGTCTGCTCGAGTGATAGTGGGAGTCCAGAGTGAAGGGTTGCTTTCTGGTCTTCACTCGCGGGCAAGGTGCAAGAAGTGTGCCTTCTCACTCGCGGGTATGAGGTGTGTGCTCGAGTGCAAATGTTTGTGCTCTAGTGATCCTGAGTCTTGGAGAGCGTTGTGTGCTCTCGGGTCCTCACTTCCTGGATTTCTCTTGCGGGTGCTCGAGTGAGGCATTTGGCCTTGTGCTCGAGTGAAGTTCAGCGTGCTCGAGTGAGCTTGTGCCCCAGGTGAGGGTTGTGCTCTCGGGTGCTCACTCGCTGTCTCACTTTCTCTTGTGCTCGAGTATTGTCCGTACCAATGCTCGAGTGAGAGTATTTGTGCTCGAGTGATGTCCGTACTTGTGCTCGAGTGAAGCAGTGAAAAATATCATGTTTGGGCATTCAAAAGAGGGTCTTTGGGGATAGTCTTCCAACCCTTTAGAGCTATCGATAGAGGTGTTTGAGGGTGCTTAAGGAGCAATAATGATAACCAACTTGAGTGTCTAAAAGTTAAGGAATTGAAAAAGGGATTAATCCTATGTCCTTGATTTTGGTTATAGGATTTGATGATTTCCCTGATCGTGAGCAGCCGGAGCTGGAGCTTACGTGGAAAGAGTGTAGGGAACTTACCTCTCCTGCATGTATTGATAATTGTATTTGTGTATTGATGCATGTTATTGCTTTGCATGATTATGTGAAACATATGAGAATGATTGTAGCTCTGTTTCTAGTTATGCTATGGCCATGAGTATGTTATGTGAACATTGAGCATGCGGATATATCATTATGTGAACATGAGTTATTGTGATGCAAGCATGTCATGCATTAAATACTTATCTTGCATGCATATTGGTACTTGTTTCCTACTGAGATTCCCCAGAATCTCACCCTCCCCTATCAACATTTTAGACAGGGAAGGAAGATTGAGGATGAAGCAAGCATCCAAGGACGAAGAGGACTCGTTTTGGGTGAAAGCTTAGTGGTTGGTTATCATTGCGTAATTGAGATTATGTAGTTGTATATTTGGAGCAGTATTTGGTTATGTATTCGAGTAGGTTGTGTAATCCCTAATCGATGAGTTGTATGGGCTAATGTGCCCTATGAGTATTGAGCGAAGATATGATCCCGGAATTGTCGGGAATTTATATTGCGTACTCTGATAATTGTATAAATGTAATATATCTTCCCATAGTAATTATATTCGGAGTGTGAATGTGAGACCATGATTTAAATGATTTTGAAATGCATTTATGAAAACCCCGTCGGGTTGATGGGTTTGTAAATGATGTTTTGTCTTATTGGTCTCTATTTCACTTTAATCGCGTAATCCGGATATTAATTACGGCAGGGGGTTACATCTAACTTCAAAAATCAAGAACTCATCCATTTTCACTCCAAATCGTACATTTCTTGATTCTATCATCAACTACACATCATAAAATATCTATACAAAAAGACCCATTCGAAAATCCATCTATAGCCGCTGTTTAAGATTTTACAAGTTTCAGGTATGTACTCTATTTTTCGGACAGCAAAACAGGGTGAAGAAAACTAATATGTAACCATGAATTTATAATTTAAACCTCACAAATTTTAACTCTATACTCTCCTACACATATGTACTGAGATTAATGAGCAAATTTCAGAACCAAAGAACTCCAAAATTCGACCCAAAATCGTCACACAATCACTGGTTTAACAACTTTTTGGTGACAGAAACTTTCCCCCGAATTTTCTCAATTCCAGCAACTAAACAACCCAGAAAATAACCTCTAATCCAACGTGAAAACAAAGATAAATTTGAAGGAGACTCACCTAAATATGTTTATGATGTTTCATGTGGAATTTGGAGCTTCTTCTTCCTTCCTCAATTGCACCGATCACTCTTGCTCTCTTGACTCTCTTTATTCTCTATTTCTCTATTCTATTTTCTTTCTTTCTTTCACTCTCTCTTTGACCAGCTACTTGGTCGAATGAAGAGCTGAGGGAATATCTAATTAAATGGCTGAGTGGGTGCAAATGTGAATCATATTGCCGGATAAAAGTGTGGTGAGGTGTTGAGAGTGCTTGTACGTGAATGTGTATGTGTGTGTGTTTGTTTGTGGCCCAAGCAATTTTTAATGATGAGTGCAAGGTAGTGGCTGATGGTATACTCTTATAGAATGCCAAGTGTAATGTGTGTGTCGATAAAAAGGGTGTGTGTTTTAATATATATATATATATATATGTATGTATAATTTTATCCTATTAGATACACACACTATGCCCTAATTTTTCCCTTTGTCTAATTTAAGATTCCTTAAATTACATAAATTTCATAATTTGACTTATTATTAAATTCCCATTTAAATTTTCTGTTTAGAAAATTTAACCTTCACTAAATTTGGGATATTACATGGACTTTGTACAGATAGCATCAATTCCGTATAGAACTCTTAAAAGCACACATAGTACGTGGCCGATACTCCTTGTAATATACAACTTGCCTCCTTGGCTTTGTATGAAACGCAAATAAGAAAGAATCCTTCAAGCTACGTGTAATGATTTTCACAACGATAAATGACTTCCTTACATACAGAAACTTGTAAGGGTACAGTGTGAAAAGGCATAAAGTATGTCCGATCTGTGAAGCAGACACACACTTCCATCAACTTAAGCATGGAAGAAAAATGATCTACCTTGGTCACAGGAGGTTCCTTTATATGTTCCACCCATATCATATGTTAAGAAAGCGTTTTAACAGCTTGCCAGAGCATGGAATGGCTCCGAAGGCATTAACCAGAGAGGAAGTTTACAATTGGGTAGAATGTATCAATGGCACCTTCGATAAGAATCAAAAGACTGCGGGTGAGAAGAACATATGGAAGAAGAGATCAATTTTCTTTGATCTTCCATATTGGAGTAATCTTGACGTGAGACATAGTATTGACGGGATGTAAGGCTTTGCGGTCCAATTTTCCTGAGGTGGATATACTCTTTTTGAGTGATACATGAAGATCTTAAAAGGGTATTATAAAAATCCCTATCAACCAAAAGCCTCAATAATTGAAAGATATGTAATTGAAAAGGCTATGGACTTTTGCAAAGATTATCTATAGGGGAAGAAGGAACAATCTAGGCATGAAGGGGAGATGCAGGGGAACATGAGGATTGAAAGTGAAGAATATGCCTCGAGAAGAGGTGTTGCAAGAACACTTGTATACCTAAATAACATGGAAGAAGTTCAACCTACATAGATGAACACAGAAAGGGATTGAAGAACATGAATTCAAGGAAGAATGACATATAGATTGCTATTGAGCAAAACAAGACATTCATGGAGTGGTTTAAGAAAAAGGTTTCGCATGAGACTGGTGTGTCCGAGACAATCGAGTGGCTAGCTTGAGGGCCTTCGTTTCAGATCATTACTTGGACCAGTTATGATATAAACGGGTATTTTTTATACAAAAAAGACCAAGATGACAAAAGTACCATGCAAAATAGTGGGGTGATGGTAGAAGCCGAAGCCATGTACTTTTCCAGTTTGAAAGACAAAAACCCCATATTAGCATCCATGACCTATTATGGAGTTATAGAAGAAATATGGGAGATTACTTACAACAAGTTCCAAGTTGTTTTATTCAAGTGTAAGTAGGTTAACAATAATGCTATGGTAATAGATCAACAATTTGGATTTATCTCAGTTGATCTTCAAAGAGTAGGTTATAGGGATGAGCCCTTCATTCTAGTAAGCCAGGCAAACAAGTGTTTTATGTCACATGTCCTGTAAATAAAAAAATTTCCATGGTACTTCAAAGTAAAAAACAGAAGTATGGTGATCCAACCTTCAACCTAGATGACACACCACCTTTCACTATAATCCACCTAGAATAAGTGAAGTAGAATTGGTATATGATGAAGAATATGCTGTAAGAAATAATCATGGTGAAGGAATATGGGAAACAATATAGAGTAAGAGGTTAACTTAGAAAATAGTAATGTGTGCTGTTTGTTTTAAAACTAGTTAATTTATTCAGTTACTTGCAATTTATTTACCTATCTAACAATGATTTATGTGCTTACAGGAATATGGACAATTCTAGTGACTCATAAAAGATAGGGACAACGAAATAGTTAAACCTAAACCCATTGTGAGAAGAAGGGTTTGAGGCAACAAAAAAATGGGAGCATTGGTTACACGCCATCAATATCAACAGAGAGGCTGCATATTGAGTTTGATGCCAATTTGAATCCAATTAGTTTAGAGGAAGATCATTTCATTAGCTATTTAGGCTATTTAGGTCGAAGCAAAGTTTGAATTATCTATGATAATTGGAAGTTGGTTCCGCCAAAAATGAAAGACATCATTTGGCAACTACTTTTGCTATATAAGTTTCAATACATATGTATTTATAGCTTTATTCCTATTGCTTCAAATATAATTATGTTATGTTTTTACTTGCAGCAAACCTACGATGTCCTTGACACTGCAATGTCGTACAAGCAGTGGATGATGGAGGTTCTTCTATGATGGAAAGATTTCAAGAACAAGCTTACAGTAAAGTACATTCGAGGGGAACTAAGGAATCAGGATCCATGTCAACATTATCCGTATTTGTCTCTAGAGGATTGGAGGTTGTTTATGGTATCACAGGAAGATCCTAACTTTTTGGTAAATTTTTTTCGTCATAGTGTTTTATTTGAATATACTTGACATCATTGATTTAGTTTTCATTATTTTCCTTTCACAGGAAGCAAGTGCAGCAAATGCACAAAGGCAAGCAGCAAATAAGTATCAACATTACATGTCTCATAGTGGTTATCGGAAGCTTTAGTGGAAGATGATGGAAGAAGAGTTGGAGAAAATGAAGGAAGCAGCTAAATTAGATCCTAGCATTATGGTCTAGGCCTCAACACCTCCTCTACATCACAAAAAAAATGGAAAGTAGGGAGAATTAAGGGTGGAAAGTTCATAAATCCAACTATTGTTGAGGTTTCCGTGAGGATTGTAAGTAGTTAGAGTATAAGTACATAAATTTTTTCATATTAGGAGTGCTTAATTTTCATTTATGATAAATTTAATGCTGCAGGATAAACTGGAAGATCATAGTAGCCAAGGTTCATTCACTCCAAGTAGACGGATAGACATCTTGCCAACGACGATTAGGAAGGTAGATTACCCTAGTCATGTTTGAGGTCAGCCAGGGAGAGTTTGTGTCATGAAGTATTTTGGACAATCGTCACAATATTATTCATTACAAGCTGAACCCAGTGGGGAGCTTGTGGCCAAGATTCGCCACGAAGTCGAACAAGAGCTCGAGTCCAAACTTCATGACAAGCTCCGCAAGAGCTGTTATTGGAGCTATGACCTGAAATGACAAAGATGTTTGAATCACATATAGCAAGTTCTGAGTGTAGAACCTAAGAATCCCTAGCCTTCCAAAGCACTAAAGGAAGTTACAACCTGATGGTGGAACCACTTGGTGACCCTTCTCCTACTCCAGCACAGGGAGAACCTTCAATCCTCTATTTGGATGCCCTACTGTTGCATGTAGTTGCAGATGCTCTCCTTCACACACAAGCTACAACCCACCATCATCAGTAAATTCCACAACATTTACGTAGGGTGACTGTGATGTGTGTTCGAGAGGATTTTTCTGATGATGAGGTTGCCATTATAGGTTAGGCTAGAGGATTTTTCATCCTTTGGCCTCTAAATCTTATTTGCTCAGCTGCAACACCTCCAATGGTAGGAACTACCTCACTTTTACTTGGGATCTGTTGGCATCCTACTAACAATATGTTTTTTTATGTTCTAAGGGATAAGCAAGAAGCAGAAAAATGGCCATTCTTAGTATGACTGCAACAGATCTATAAAGGCATTCACCAAATTGATTTGTATATGCCTCTAGGGATTGTGGGCCTGAAATTAGAGTATCCCTTCACAATTGATAGGAAAGACCTCAAAGAGTTCATTAAGTTGGAGGAGATAGATGTAGGATGGGTTAAATTTGCAATCTTGTAAGTTTTTTATTTCCCATTTTTCCCTTCATTTAGTGCAGTGGTTTTTTGGTTTCATACATTCACTAATACATTCATCATTTTAATTCTATTATAGCACATTCCATCGTATATGCATTGACATGCAAAGGCATGATTTATATGGATTCTTGTGTCTTGCAAATACGACAAGGGATTCAAATAAAATGGAAGCACGGACTCACTATGTGGGCTACACAATAGGAGAGACCAAATATTGTTGTTATCTAGCACCGATTGTTCAAGGGTACGTATTTTAATCTTGTCTATTTAAGATGTTTAATAAATAATTGCCTTACCATCTAACTTCATTATAATGTGTATGTAACCCCCTGACTTTAAACACGTAATTATAATTCGATAACACATATTTAAATCGGATTAGAGACCATTGGATGCTTTAACCTCGTTTTAAACTTTCTGTCTCACAGTAAAATTTTTTTACAAAACTTTCAAAACTCTTTTTCCCATCCTGGTCTCAATTTCAATATTCGAATATAATTACCTGTGCAGTTAATATACATTCAACCATATCAGAGTGTATATCCGCATCCCTGGCAACTACCGAGTTCTATACATAAAAACCTGAAGGTTTATAAGTATACACTAGGGGATTACACAACCAAAATCGAATGTACTGTTCCTGATTCAAAATATACAGTAATCCTGAGTTCAAAATACATAACCAACGTTTCCAATTCAACTATATACCCCCAAGGGTCCTAATTGCTCCAGTTTGGCCACTTCTTTTCCTCCTCATGCCATATGAATTGTAGCCCTTGGAATAGCCAAAAGAGCTTCTTGAATCAATCATAATTCCAACTCTTCAAATATTACTTCTTTAGTTGAAATTGTTGACTTAGTCACCACCTTTTACAACTTGGTCAAATTGTCTTCACATGTCATATATTAATAACCTATATTGTCTCCTTATATCTTACGTAAGTCATGGCCCTTTGAAGGAGATGATGATCTTATAAAATATCCACTTGCAATAAAATATTCAATTGCCAATTTTTTGCATGTGAAAATTGACTAAAGTCGTAACAAAATTTCTAGAGGTAATTCTGTCATTAATCCCACCATCTATTCTGTACATTTAGCCCTTGAGTACATTTTGGGATATTACAATTTTCCTCCCGTACAATAAATTTCGTCATCGAAATTTGTTACACAACTTGAGCCATAAACTCCAAATAGCGTCTACGCATATCCGCTTTTGCTTCCCAAGTCGCTTCTCTTTCTATCATTCCCTTCCAGAACACTTTCACATAAGGAATGCTTCGGTGTCTGAGCCGTCGTTCTTCTCGATCAATGATATGTTCTGGTTCCACCGCATATGTAAAATTGTCTTGCAACTCGACTTCTTCATATTCGACAATGTGAGATGGATCTGGTTGGTATTTCTTTAGTTGGGAAACATGGAACACATCATGGAGTCTGTTCAAATTCGGGGGTAGGGCTATTCGGTAGGCAACAAGCCCAATCCTCTCAAGGATTTCAAAAGGACCTATATATCTCGGGCTCAGCTTCTTCCTCTTGATAGCTCGCCCAATGCCCGTAATTGGTGATACTCTCAGGAATATGTGATCACCAACCTCAAATTCTAGAGGCCTTCTCCTCTTGTCAGCGTAACTTTTCTGTCGACTATGCGCTGCAAGGAGCCTCTTACGAATGATTCGAATCTGTGTCGAGGTTTGGTCAATCAACTCCGGCCCATATAGCTTCCTTTCGGATAATTCATTCCAGCATAAGGGTGATTGGCACTTCCTCCCATACAACGCTTCATACAGCGCCATCTGAATGCTCGCGTGATAGCTGTTGTTGTAAGCAAACTCAGCCAGTGGAAGAAAGTGATCCCAATTCCCTTTGAAGTTGAGGACACAAGCTCGCAACATATCTTCTAATGTCTGAATTGTCCTCTCTGATTGTCCATCTGTTTGAGGATGATAAGCCGTGCTGAACCTCAATTGAGTTCCTAGGGCTTCATGCAATGCCCTCCAAAATCTCGAAGTGAATCGGGGATCTCAGTCGGAAATGATATTCTTCGGTGTACCATGAAGTTTGACAATCTCTCGGATATAAATCTCCGCTAGTTTATCAGGAGAATAACCAGCATTGATTGGTATGAAGTGTGCTGACTTCGTTAACCGATCCACAATTACCCAGATTGCATCATAGTTCCTGATCCTGGGCAATCCCACAACCAAATCCATGGTCACGCTTTCCCATTTCCATTCCGGAATCTCAGGACTCTGAAGTAAACCAGGCGGTCTCTGGTGCTCGATCTTTACCTTCTGGCAAGTGAGACACCTTGCTACATATTTGGTCACATCACTCTTCATTCCCGGCCACCAATACACAGATTTCAAATTATGATACATCTTGGTCATACCAGGATGGAGAGTATATCGGCTCTTGTGTGCCTCATCCAGAATTTTCTGCCTCAACCCCACCCTTAGTGGAACGCAAACTCTCTTCTGATAGCGAACTAACCCACGAGGCGATAGGTCATAGCCTGGAACTTCTTCCTGTTCGATTCGAGCTAGGTTGCGCTGTATCCAGCTATCTTGCCTCTGAGCTTCCTCAATTTCCGCCCTTAGATCACCTCATCTTGAGAAACAGTGTAATTGGCACAGATGATCTGGTTTGTTAAATTCAGATCATGAAAATCTCCAATCAATTTCCCTTCTTGTATCATCATAGCTGCAACGAGCACGGTCTTTCGACTAAGAGCATCAGCGACTACATTTGCCTTACCCGGATGATATTTTATTTCTAGGTCGTAGTCCTTAAGCAATTCCATCCAGCAGTGCTGTCCCATATTCAGTTCTTTTTTATCATACAGATATTTGAAACTCTTGTGGTCGCAGTACAATTCCACAGTCACACCATACAGCTAATGACGCCAAATCTTCAAAGCAAATACAATGGCCGCAAGCTCCAAATCATGAGTGGGATAGTTCAATTCATGAGGTCTGAGATGTCGAGAGGCATAGGCCACCACACGTCCCTGCTGCATAAGGACACACCCTAATCCCTGCCCGCTGGCATCAAATACACAACGTATGTCAAACTGGGATCGGGTAAAATCAACACAGGTGCCGTTGTCAACCTCTCCTTCAGCTCCACAAAACAGTTTTCACATTTCTCTTCCCACACAAACGATTGATCCTTTCTCGTGAGCTTGGTCATCGGCAACGCAATACGGGAGAAATTTTGGATAAATCTCCGATAATAACCAGTAAGACCCAGAAAACTGCGTATTTCCGCCACAAATTCTAGCCTGTTCCAGTCTAGTACTGCTTCCACTTTACTGGGATCCACAGAGACCCCTTCTTGCGAGATAACATGGCCTAAGAATTTCACTTCTGATAGCCAGAACTCGCACTTGCTCAATTTAGCATATAGTTGTTTCTCACGCAATGTATTCAATACAACTCTCAAATGATGCTCATACTCCTCCATACTCTTGGAATATATCAGAATGTCATCGATATACACAACAACAAAATGATCCAAATATTGTCGAAAGATACGGTTCATGTAATCTATGAAAATCGCAGGCGTATTGGTTAGCCCAAATGGCATCACCAAGAACTCATAGTGACCGTACCTGGTCCGAAAAGCAGTCTTTGGAACATCTTCTGCTTTCACTCGTAGCTGATGATACCCTGACCTTAGATCAATCTTCAAAAATACACACGAACCAGATAGTTGATCTAAAAGGTTATCGATTCGGGGAAGAGGGTACTTGTTCTTAATAGTAACCTTGTTCAATTCTCTATAATCGATACACAACCGAAGGCTTCCATCTTTCTTCTTTACAAACAACACTGGAGCTCCCCAAGGCGATACACTGGGTCTAATGAACCCTTTTTCAAGCAAGTCTTCTATTTGTTTCTTTAACTCCGCCATTTCATTTGGGGCCATTCGATATGGGGCCTTAGATATAGAGCCAGCTCTAGGCACAATGTCGATTGGAAATTGAACTTCCCTTTCTGGAGGTAATCCGCACAAATCATCTGGAAACACTTCTGGAAATTCATTTACCACGGGTATATTATTCAAGGTTTTGCCAGTTTCCCCTTGCACAGAGGAAAACACCACATACCCCTGGCAACCCTTTTCAAGATACTTTTCAGCTTTGGCTGCAGCAAGGAAATTCATACTAGAATCCACAACTTCAGCCCTCTGAGAAACAGGATATACTATCCTCTTGTTCCCACAATCAAGTAATACATTATTTGCCGTTAACCAATCAAAACCCAAAATAACTTCCAATTGGTAAAGCGGCAAACATATCAGATCTACAATAGATTGGTGCCCTTCTACAGTTACGACACAACTTAAGCAAGCTTCTATGGTTAAGGCCTTAACACCCATCGGAGTTGACACTACTAATTCAAATGGCAGTTTGTGCACATGCAATCCCAGGCGCTTCACGCAATCATAGGTGATGAAGGAGTGACTTGCACCCGAGTCAAATAAAACTTGCAACATATGGCCATTAAGAAAAATTTTACCTTGTATTAGCTCAGGAGATTTGCGGGCCTCCTCATGGGTCATAGCGAATACACGACCCTGTGTCTTTGGTTTCTGATCTGGTCGTGGCTCTTTGCATTCAGCAGCAGTATGCCTCACCCGCTTACAATTGTAACATATTATTTTGCCATCACAAGTTTTGCCTTGATGTGGTTGGTTACACCGACGACAAATCCACAGTGCAAAATATGTTCTTTGCTGGTCACGGCTCCCAGACTAGTAGGGCTTCTTACCACTTCCAGATGAAGATCCTTGCCCCTTTCGCTTCTGTGAGGTAGCACCCTTACTAGATTCATTGCGGTGGCTAGTAGCTCTGGCAGGATACAATTCTCTCAAGTTGTTCTCTGTAATCCTGCACTGCTCAACTGCCTTGTTGAACTTGGTAAATTGGTGAGTAGCTAGGCGTTTCCTCAACTCTTGCCTCAGACCACGAATGAGCATATCAGAACTCCATTCTTCGTCATCCTTGTACCAGAGGTAAGAGGAGTACCGAGCCAACCGAACAAAATGGGACAAGTAATCATCGAAGCTCTCTGTGTCCCCTTGTTTGATATTCAGAAACTCCGGCTCCTTCTCGAGTCTCACTGATTTGGGAAAATACTTCTTGTTGAACTCTTATTGAAACAGTTCCCAAGTCAATGGCATTTCTTTGCTCTTTAATGTTAGGGCGATATTCCGCCACCAACGGTCTGCATCCCCTTCAAGCTTATAAACGGCCAGTCGTGGCTTCACCTCATCCAGGCAACCAAGAAACTCAAATGTTTTCTCCAGCCGGTTCATCCAATCTTCGGCTGCTTGAGGGTCAAACCTTCCTCTGAACGCCGGAGGCAGGTGCTTGCAGAATCTGGTGACCCAAAACTGAAGGTCTCTGTCCTCTCTAAGCTGCATCCCATGTGATTCTTGATTCGGAATAGCACGAGGTGGGGACTCTAATGGTCGTGCTGATCCTTCTGCAGTGTCCTCATGTCGAGTTTCGTCTTGAGTTTCCTCCGAAGTGGACTGAACTGGACCTTCCTTGTTCTTCGCTTTCTCTGTTCTGAGCTCTTTTCTCAGCTCAGTTCTCATATCCCGCTGATCTTTGATTAGACCCATTAATTCCTGCATTGCATCCGGTGGGTTATCCTTGACGACCTCCACCTCTGGGTCTACACGCAAAATATTGGGGCGTCCTCTAGTTTTCTTCATTCTACAAACAACTTGCCCCATTAATTTAGAAGAGATAGTATGCACATATAGTCACAAAACTCATATATATATCCATGTCAATAAAACATACATGTGCATACACAACAATCATTCACAGATAATCTTCTATCCCTACTACTATCTAAGGGATCTATCCTAGCAACCTCTACCCTTGCTAGGAACTACAGCTCTGATACCAAAATGTAACCCCCTGACTTTAAACACGTAATTATAATTCAATAACACATATTTAAATCGGATTAGAGACCATTGGATGCTTTAACCTCGTTTTAAACTTTCTGTCTCACAGTAAAATTTTTTTACAAAACTTTCAAAACTCTTTTTCCCATCCTGGTTTCAATTTCAATATTCGAATATAATTACCTGTGCAGTTAATATACATTCAACCATATCAGAGTGTATATCCGCATCCCCGGCACCTACCGGGTTCTATACATAAAAACCTGAAGGTTTATAAGTATACACTAGGGGATTACACAACCAAAATCGAATGTAGTGTTCCTGATTCAAAATATACAGTAATCCTGAGTTCAAAATACATAACCAACGTTTCCAATTCAACTATATACCCCCAAGGGTCCTAATTGCTCCGGGTTAGCCACTTCTCCTTTGAGCCACACGCCCTATCTGAAATGTTAGTCATAGGAAAGAATGAGATTTGAAAGAATCTCAATAGTAACAAACCACTCACACAATGCATAAACACAAAGCATGTACATAAATCACAAACAGCAACAATCTCAAAGATACATGGTTTTCACCACAAACGACAGCACTCACGGCTGTATACACAATACGACAGCTCCTCCTGTAATCAACATCACGACAGCTTACGCTGTAATCACAATAACGATAGCTTACGCTGTAAACGACAGCTATCACCAGCTGTAACCGCAGCAGCATCAAAGATTCATCACAGAACAGTGATAACACACACATACAGAGCATTACACATAGTATAATAGAGAGAGTCACTACCTGATCCTTTCCCAACGTTTCTTGGCACAGCGGGCTCACGAGGACGGAAAATATCAAATCATGTAAACCAAGTTAGGGACAACCCGTCAATCTCTTTCCCAAGTTTTATCTCTATAATACTTAAGTTGATTATCACTATGGTCAATTAATCAAGTCAACTAAGGAGCTAAAGTGGTCAATTAACCTAAAAGGCTAATTTCTAACCTCAAAGTTCCACAATATTACATTATGCCATAAAATCTTCAATTTTTGCATAGGTGACCAATCTGCCAGAATTTTCCAACATCTTTGAAAAATCATAACTAATTCTAGAAAAATAAAAATGAGGTGTTCCCAAAGCCTATTGAAACCTCTGGAAGTCCTCTTCACAGGAAAAATATGAATCACTACCAGAAATCACCACACAATTCCAGAATTACACAACATTCCACACTGCTCCAGAATTAGGTCCAGTTTCGACATCAAACTTTGGGCAATCAGAACTCCCAGCCCAAAATACGAAATGACACAAGTTATATGTCCATTTTGAAGCTTGGAATGTGAAATTTAAGACTGGAAAGTTTCAGAATTTTTAGACACCAATTGCCCATTCAAAATGTCCCTACAAACTGACTGCCCTGCACAAAGTTACACTTGACAGTTTTTCCAATTTTCAACCAATGTGTCCAATGGCTTCAAAATCAACAACCAAACCTATTCCCACATAATTTTTCGTGTAGAACACAATGGTAACATCAAAATGAACAAATTCCCACTCATTCCCCATGTCCTGTTTTGGCAGAATTTTAGGGTATTTCACAACAAATAACCACTTCACTATCTAATCACTAAGCTTAGCTCATTTGCCTCCAAACCAACATATAAGCACATATATAGGATGAAAGCTTCATGATCCCTAATATACCCTAAAAAACAAAATTAGGGCTGTCATAATAGCCCACCACAACTCAGCCAATTAAAGCATCATATACATCTACATAATGCTCTTACTCACCTCTTGCTTCTTCTTGTGTTATTTTCTTGATTCCTCAACTTTTGTTCTTGAAAGGTGGCTGAAAACTCCTCCTCTTCAAAAAAAAACCATAGAAATGAAGCTAAGGAAGAGAGGAACAAGTTTCATGAAGGTCACTTGAGCCATAGATGAGGTTAAGAAGGTGAAAAATCAAGATTAAGCTCACCTTAAAACCTTGCTTTTCTTCCTCTACGTTTTTGCTGCTGTAACCGACTTGATGAGAGAGGAAATATGTGACTTAATGATCAGATTTTTGGCCCCTCTTATCTCTCAAAGTCCAAACGAAAATATGGTGCAAAAGTAGATAAAAGATGTGGTGAAAATTACTTCACTTGGTTATATACTTATGGTGAATTAACTAAGGGTAATTTGCTTCAAGTTTTCTCTTTCCTTCCTCCTCCCTTTTTGACCGAAATGTTTTCCCCTTTGTATACAAGATATCATCTTATGCTTGGCCTACAATTGTTGACCAAGTTTTCATCTCCTTACTTGGTCTTTCATGTGCTTCTCTTTCTCTCTTTATTGTCGCCGAAAATAGCTCTTAAAGAGCAAAACAAATACTCCTTGATTTATCATAACTTTTGCCTCTTCAAATACATTACTTTAGTTGCAATATTTGACCAATTCAACATATTTTCTTTTCCTCCTCATGCCATATGAATTGTAGCCCTTGGAATAGCCAAAAGAGCTTCTTGAATCAATCATAATTCCAACTCTTCAAATATTACTTCTTTAGTTGAAATTGTTGACTTAGTCACCACCTTTTACAACTTAGTCAAATTGCCTTCACATGTCATATATTAATAACCTATATTGTCTCCTTATATCTTACGTAAGTCATGGCCCTTTGAAGGAGATGATGATCTTATAAAATATCCACTTGCTATATAATATTCAATTGCCAATTTTTTGCATGTGAAAATTGACTAAAGTCGTAACAAAATTTCTAGAGGTAATTCTGTCATTAATCCCACCATCTATTCTGTACATTTAGCCCTTGAGTACATTTTGGGATATTACAGTGTATATGTGTTATAGTTACCATTAGAGTTTGTGTGTTCTCTGTCCTTGGCTCAACATAGTTTACTAGTTTGATTCCTTGTGTAAAAGGCCAGACAAAGAAACAAAAACCGCCTTCAACAAATAAGTTATTTTGTTTGTATTTCATTGGTTCTTGATTCTTGACTTAAATGAATTGTTCTAATTTTTGTTGATTTTCATTTTAATGATAGCGCAACTCAGACATATAGAATCCTTGGCGGGCCACGCGATCGTAAAGTTTTTAAAGACTTGAAATGGTTTTATCCAAAGGTAAGTAATTTCAAATCAAGTTCTTTCGATTGACAGTCGTTTTAGATACGTCTTTATTGATTTTATCCATTTGCTTTTGATTTATAGTGCCCTCGACAACCTGGTGGCACTGAATGTCGATTTATGTCTTACTTTATATATATAACATCATTGAGAGTGGAATTACGAACGATTTTGAACAACTAATCGCTTCTTCATTCTCAAAAATTGGATAATATTTTTTGTATTGTAATTGAATTGCAAATTAATTCGTTCACTTGATTCATTATTTCATCTAAGCTTATTTTCTAATTTGCATATTTTTGACAATGAAAATGCCTACTTATATGAAGACATTAATTTGATCAGAGACCTTTTGGCTGGACATCTTCTTCAACATATAGAAGTGTAAAGTTTGTGTAGGATACAACTTTCTAACATACTTTGTGGTGGTTATATATATTGTATATATAATTAGAGTTGTTGTTGTACATAGTATTATATTGTTGGATAACATTTTTATCAGATAGTGCTGAACTGCTGATGTTGTTTTCATTCTTGTTTATGCAATATTTCTCTGATCCTATTTCTACAGTATAAATTTGCTGGATAGTGAAGTATATATAAAAGGCTATTTAAAAAAAAACTTTTAATATCCATAAATAAAAAGAGACGTAATTAACACTTTAGACATCCCCACTTTAAAATGGGGACGTCTAAAGTGTGTCCTCCCACTTTAGACGTCACCATTTTAAAGTAGGGAAGTCTAAAGTTGAGCCTTTAGGTGTCCCCTATTTTACGAACATTATTGCCAATTTTTACTACGTCGCTCAGATAGATGTCCCCCTGTTTTCAGACGTTAAAAGGTTTAAAAAAGGGACATTAAAAGCACTTTTTGTAATAGTGTTTGTTTCCTTTTTCCCCTATTGATAAGTATATATTTTATAATTAAATAGGTTTATATTTTGGATATATTCACTAGATTTATAAATATTTATACCTATTTAATTATCTTTTATATATTTTCTATCCTTCAATTAAATTATAGGATAAGAATGAATTTTAATGTAAAATCTAATCATATCCTATGTTATTTTGTAGGAGATATTATCATATTGAAGAAAGAAGAAAAATATCAAACAAATTAAGGAGCAAAACGAATGATAATATATATATGTATATATATATATATATATAATATCTAATTGATAGAAGAAGTAGATGAAACAACTCAAGTCAGGCTAAAATGTGGATCCCACATCATAAAACAATATGAAGGATATTGGAAATATATATATATAATATCTAATTGATAGAAGAAGTAGATGAAACAACTCAAGTCAGGTTAAAATGTGGATCCCACTTCATAAAACAATATGAAGGATATTGGAAGAAAGAAAAGCAAATTGAAGGCATAAAGAACATGTGAGTCCCACACGAATATGAAGATGCAGATTGGACTAACAGATATTAAAATACATTAGTTGGAAAAACGGATATGATACTCCTCCAGTCTTAATTATAAGATAAAGTTGACTTTTTTAGAGAAATTAAGAAAGCCAATTAAATTATGTTAGAGTATTTATATTTATATTTTTTCTCAAAACTAATTAATTTAACTAATAAACTAATATATAATCTAAGGATACTAAAAATATAAACACTCTAAAGTAATTTAATTGACTTCCTTAATTTCTCCAAAAAAGTCAACTTTATCTTATAATTAGGACCGGAGGAGTATATTATATCTTCAAATTCGGATAAAAACGCGTGGACCCTGCAAGTAGAAAAGGCAGCCATAAAATACATCTATTAAAGGGAATCAAAAGCAGAGAGTTGCGGCAGAGAAGTGGAGAAGAGAAGCAAGAGTCATTGCAACACGAGAGGACCTGGACGGCAGAGACAAGAGACAAAGTTGAATCGGAGACAGCAGCGACGTGAGAATGAGCTTGGCTGGTGGGATAACGAACACAAACACAAGGACTAGAGCAGGCAATCTCTGCTTCTATTCTGTATTTATTTGTCTCTAATTATCTCATTATCTCTTGTTTCTTTGAGCTGAACTATCTAGAATGTTTTATTGCCACTTTTGCGATTTGATTATGTTTAACATGACTAGCTAATTTTTTTATTTTAGGATTTCTTGAACCTATTTATGGATTGAACTATTTATTTACTCTCTTTTTGCATCGAATGAAGTTTGTGTTGATTTTATCCTGCTCTTAATGCTTCTAAATGCCTGATCACCATTTAATTGTCTTGTTCATTTAAATTACTCTTGAGAAAGATAATTTAAGTATAGAATTTTGGTAAACTCATGTTAGACTTGAAGTTTAGGTATTAAACGGATGGTTTGTTAGTATCATAGAGATATAGTTACAAACCTAGCATTGTCAGATTAAGATTGTTGTTTAAAGTTAGTCCTTATAAATTAATACAAGAGATTGATTAGTTTATTAGGATAAACATTTGGTTTGACTTGAGAGAGCATTATCCAATGTCTTTAAATCTTAGACAAATACATATCTTCATTTTATTGCATATTGAGGGTAAATTAACTAGTTCATGACATAGAAAGGGGATAGATAATCCTAGGACTTTAATACTTGTGAAGTTAAATCCATTTTGTTTTCCTTTATTTCCTTTGATCTCTTAAAACTAAAACAAAAATTGCTCAACCTAATTAAGAATATAATTGGTAAAATTAGCTCTTTTTCTTTTTCTTTAGTCCTCGTGGGAACGATTTTTTTTATATTATTTGTGACCTGTACACTTGCGGTAAAGTTAGATGGCTAGCACCTATTATTCTATAATTTTGATATAAATATTGCTATTTTTTAAATTTTGCTGTTATTATGACTTCCAAGAGAGAGAAAAGGAAAGGAAAGGAGATTAAGCTTCCCCCAAATCTATTCTATAGGGGAGCAGTACGTAGTAGGGGGCAATGGGAGGGGCAATAAAGGGAAGCGTGGAGGTAGACATGTTCCCATACCATCGCAGGAGGTGACCCCGCCACAATAGCCATAGCAGATAGCCCCACAAGAGGCAACCCCACCAGAGCTGCCTGTTCAGCTAGAGGGGAGTGACCTCAGTGCCATCGATTACAATGAAAATGAGGAATTTGACTTCAACATTCCTATTCTTATTGACATGGAGCGGCTCCTTGATGAGGAGGAGGCTCATGATCAAAATAACCCATGACGGTCGTCTTTGCGGTTGACATGGTTTGAGGTGCAAGTTCAAAGTAAATTTAATTGTTGTTTTAATAAATTTAATATTGAAATCCTATAGGTTAAATGTGGATTTAAATTTAATTAACATATGTGATAAATTGTGCAAATGAGCAGGGGAACATTTCCACCAGAAGGCTAGACATGGCTAGTCTAAATAGCCTGGATTGGACACTACGTGTGATAGTTCCATAGAATGAGACCATAGACTAGCCGATTGAGAATGGTGGTCACCTATTCAACCGCCATCTGAACGAGTTGGGCTCAAATTGGATGCGGTTCCTCATTTACTTTAAAATGTGGAAGAATGTTCCCGAATGCTGAAGGATATAGCGTGAGGCGATGTTGTAAAGGTAATTAATCGTATTTAATTATATTATATATTTTGTAATTAATTGTATTTAATTATTATTTATTAATTGTATCATTTGAAGGTAATTACATTATTTGTAATTAATTATATTTAATTATTATTTATTCAATTGTGTTACAGGATATGTTTGTTGTTCGAGACAACATGAAGAAGTACATGCTGATGAAGATAGGGGATGGCTGGAGGAACAGGAGGAATCATCTTTTCCACAGTATGAATAAGGATGAGACGATACCTCTATAGCAGTTGATAGAGAATGTGTCTGACAATGTTCCACCTAATGACTAGGTGAGTTTTGGCCAATACAGGAGGAGTCCAAAGGGACAGATAATAAGGTCTTATAAACTAAGAAGGATGATCCTGAATTCCTTTATGCAAAACAGAATTTCTAGTAGTCCATATTGTGCTTTAAATTCTGCAAAAGTTTGAACTTCAATCTTGATGGAAAGACCCCCAAACCAAACTGCACGAGACAAAGGACGTAGCAAGAAAATATGATCCGACCTTTCATCACTGTTACAACCAAATAGACACAATCCCTTAACATTTAAACGATGATTTAGCAGACTATCACATGATGGAATTGCACTATTTAGAAGTTTCCAAATCATCAATAGGTACTTATGAGGAAGATCAATCGACCAAAGACATTTCCAGAACTGGTCATTGTTGTTTTGATGAGAAGAAACATTTAACATGGAGAAACCATTCTTTGAAGAATAACACCCAGAATGAGTTGCCTAAAATAAATGATTTAACATATTTTAATACATTTTTTATGATTACAAATTTTAAATAGGCGAGTTTGATGTATGTGTTTGAGCAATGTGAAAAATATATTCAACCCGAAAATATAAATTATAAGAGCTGAATATTGAACTTTTATTGAACTAAAATATATATTTAAAGAATTTAAAGGTTGCTTATATTGTAATTTAAAATGTTTTATTATTATATTTTTTAAGGTTTTAGTTATATATTTTAAACACTATAAAATTATTTAAATGTCTTTTAGTTCCAAAAAATAATCATTCCATATGAGATACCAATTGGGAGGGGCAAAATAATCAGTTTTTTTTAATTACAAAGGGGTATTATGATCTTTTAACAATATTCAAAAATTCCTAATTAGATTTCTTGGCCTGATTAAGAATTTATCAAAAGTGTAGGCCTGAGTTTGGATATTAATATTTCAGTTGGATTTAATTGGGATTTTTCATTATTTAATTTTTCTATAAAAATACCGCCAAATGAATTATGAAATCTCCAAAATGTCACTTAAACATGAAAAAAGACAAATTGGTGAGAGAATATCAATATGGGATTTTAAAGTGTTTGTGATTTTACAAAATTGTCACTCAATTTATTTTTTTTGAAAAACAAAAGTGATTTTGCTGGTGTGTAAGCATAGACACCATCTCCGAATTTGGATTCTCTCATAATCATTTTTCTCCTTTTTTTTCTTAGAATCTTATGTCCACGTTTATGTTTAAAAAAAATAAATTGTTCAGATTTAATATTTTATAAAACTATTATTTTATACATAAATAAATAAACTTAAATTGTTAAAACATTATCTATACAATTTATAATTGCAATACAAACAAAATTAATTAAAAAATCATTTATAAAACACTATAATCATAATTTTAGAAAATATTAAATCTGAATTATCCATTTTCTTATCTAAAGGTGGAAAGTGGAGATGATATTTTGAGAGGAAAAAGAGAAAAATATTAGGAGAATATCTGCTCCCCACCATCTCCATGTGTCGCAACTTTTTTAATTTATTGCTGATATTCATCCCACTAAGTCTGCCAGTCGCACTAGTCATTGCAGCCACTATGGCAATTGCTCTTTCCAAAATATTGTACATCTTCGTTTTATATTCTCATACAAGGTAAAGGAATAAAAAATGTCGAAGTCGAAGTCAAAGAAAACCAAAACCAGCATACGTCTCCAAGCTAAAACCACTAAGACGAAAGTTTGAACTAATCCTACAAAACTTAAACGAACACCTAAAACACACCATAATACAAACCAAAGCATTAGACATCGATCACTATAAAAATATAAATACCCAATGCTTAGCTATGCGTATATCACAGTCTCAGATCATCCAGCTACCTCAATCTTCTTCTATGGCTCGCTTGCTTCCACTGAACCAGCCCACTTTTGCTTCTTCTTCACAGGTTGGATTCGCAGTGACGAGTCTTTTCCTCTGTACGTTTGCGTTGATGATGTGCGCTTCTCATTCCATGAAACGACGTCGTCGCCAGAGCTGGACCAGTTGGTTCTTCGGAGAAGATCCAGAGCCTGTGATAGAGATTCAGAATGAAGCGCCGGTGATTGTGACTGAGACGACGTCGTCAGAGGGAGAGAAGCATGAAGCTTCGATTTGGCAGAAGAACATTCTGATGGGTGGCAAGTGTGAGCTCCCTGACTTCTCTGGTGTCATTATCTATGATTCCGAGGGCAATATCGTCACTCCATCCAAAACTGCTCGTCCTTTGTTACTTACCTGGAAATAAAAAGCATGCCCCCGCTAGCTTCATGTTGGGCGTATTTTGATCGGAGTCTTAAGAGTTAAAAGTTTGTTCAATATTTAATGTGCGTGTGTTAGAGAGAGGGTGGGAGAGAGTGGGTGTGGAAAAAGATAAAAGTACTCCCTCTAGTGCTAATTATAAGATAAAGTTGACTCCAGTCCTAATTATAAGATGAAGTTGACTTTTTTAGAGAAATTAAGGAAGCGAATTAAATTACTTTAAAATATTTATATTTATTTTTTTCCTTCAAACTAATTAGTTTGACTAATAAATTAATATATAATCTAAGGTTATATAACACGATTAAGTAATTTATGTAGCTTCCTTAATTTCTTAACAAAAAATTAATTTTATCTTATAATTATTACTAGAGATAATAATTTTCATATGTATGTACCATTTACCGTACGAGAAGGGGAGAAAGAATTTGTATTAAAATAATATTTATTATTCTACCCATATATCAACGAAGATAAGTTTGGACATGAGGGCGGTAGAAGGAGCATACTGAAGGTTGTACCACCCTGCATGCTATATTCAAATCATCAATAATCCTTTCAATCTTATTTATAAAAACCTAATAATTAAATTGCCTAATTTAAAAAAGTGGTTAAAATTAATTAAAAATAATAAGTGTGTCTGAAATAAATTTTATTTTAAGTAAGAGTAAGTATATATACCGCCAATTACCCTTTTAATTAAAGCAATAAATATAATTAATGAGGGATAAGGATGAAAAACAACTCATTAAATATTCAAAAAACTCTTATCAAATCCTTATAAAAGGATCAAGGCTATTTAAATTTTGGGTTCTTATGAAAAAGGATAAGAGGAAGTACATTAGAAAGTCATATTGGATTCAAAATATTACTATGTTGCAATTCTTTCTTGTCAGTTTTTGAATTAGAAAGTGTATGCTTGATATTAAAAGTAGAATTGAACCTATGACTTTTCATTCATAGGGGAGCTTTCATATCATTAAGCTACAAAATCATTAGCTGATGGTGCAATTCACCTCAAGTCCAATGCAATTCTTAACACCCACTCCAATAATCTTTTTTTAAATATACAAACTCATTTATTAATAATAAAAAGATTAAAGTACATAGTCATAGTTTAATGTAGGAGAAAACCGGAAAGTAGAGAAAAATAGTTCGTTATGAAAGACAAAAAGCCCCAACAGCGGAAAAAGACCGAGTAGAAAGGAAATGTTTACTGTAATTGCATTGTTCCATTTGTAAGCATTTCTTGACCACGTAAAACACTCACACATGAATTGATTTTATGCAAAACAGAGATGATTTATGAGAAAGAATATAGAAACAGAGAGGGGGGAGGGGAAAGATGTGCAAAAGAGGGAAGAATTGGAGGGGGAATGACAAAGCTGAGGGGAAACAGAACAGAAAAGAACTTGAGGGAGATACAGAACCAACGGCGAGTAGAGAGATCAAATCACTCAGATATAATTTCATTCATCAAAGCTATCTCCATACAAAGGATAAAATCTCCTATTTATAGATACTAAGGAGACAAATTGCTATTCACTAGTAATAGAAAGTACTACTTACATGATAGACAACTTGCATTTTAATCTCCCATCTGCTTCTACCTTTTTTTTTTTCCTATTAAGAAAATAATTAACTTGCTTGATAAAATGTTAATAAAACATAAACTTGTAGCCTACTAACATAGAAATTGATAAAATATATATAATCATGTCGATTTCCTTCCATAGAAGGCTTCTTCAAAATATCTCATTCTTATATTCCATCATTTCTCTCCTGATTGATGAACTCGGCTCCTAACGAATTAAAATGGAAGCATATATTTAGGGAGGGAATGGCAAAACTCTATTGCACTTTGATCAGGAAATCCTTTCTAGCAAATGAGATAGCGAAACAGAAGATTATGAAAGCCTTAAGCAACCTAAACAAACTTCGCTATGGTACTTTGATTTGGAAACCCTCTCCAACATGTGAGGTACAAAAAGAGAGAACCATGGGGGAAATGATTAGCTTGATCAGTGAGAACATCTAGAAAGCCTTTCCAACAAACAAGATACTCAGAGCTACCCATTAACTAATGGATCAACCTTAGGAGGAACAACTTGTACACAGGGTGGAGCTGCAACATGATTAAGTTGATTCTTATTGGTTGCAATTTGAGAAAGAGTTACTTGTACCAGTGTAAAAAGAACAACTTGATCATTACTTGAAGAATCCTTGTGAATGATAAGAGAATTAGAGTTCTCACTTATATGAGTCATAGGAGTGACTCATGGAGCTTGTTGGGGTATTGGTTATGTCGTGGTCATAGCAATGCTTTGAATGGGCTCTATAGAAGATATCACTTCTGGTTGTGGGAAAGGGACTTCTACATCTATTGTCTCACTTGATGTTTTTTCGTCTCTTTGACTAGATCCTTGCTCCATTGTCATTGTATTGCCAATAATCTTCATCGACTGCTGAAGAGCATTCACTGAAGCATCCCATCGATGTTTCTTTCATCATCTTCTTGCTTCCATCTTTGTTACATTTGATCTAGCATAGCCATGAATTGTTCTTCCCACGAATAATCTTTGAGAACTTCTTCCTTGTGTGGACAAGATTCAGAATATTTATATTGATAATGGCTACCATATTCATGTTGATCAACATATTTATAGTGACGGCGGTCCATATACTCAAAATGTTGATGCTCAATGTACTCAAATCGATTATAATACTCATATGTTCCACAGTTAGTAGAGACATTTGAAACTTGCTTTGAATTAAATAGCTTGTCAAACAACTGGCTCTGATAATGAGCTGGGACATACTTCTCCTTTAACTTTTCCTTCATCTTATCCCATCTCACGATTGGAGGTCAATCTAGCCATTCAAGGTTTCTTTTTACATTATGCCAATACTCTCTTGCAGATCCCACAAGCATTAACTTTATGAATCAGACTCTTTCAACATCATTCATGTCAAACTATTCAAAGTAGTCTTTCATGTTAGCCAACCGGTCTAGGAAAGCACTAGGATTTAGCCTCCCATCAAATTCTGGGACCTCCTTAACTTTCTTGGTGGTAGTACTAGTAGGATTCCTTCTGAAGTTTTCTCGACCATTCCTATGAGATGGTTCATGTGATTTATAATGATTCTCTTCTGGGTATTGATCATAGAAAGTGGTACCTACATCCTCAAACAGATTATGATTGATAAACTCATAAGGAGGTAGTTTACTAGGTCTAAAACCATTGATTCTAAGAGTGCGACCAACTCTAAGAGAGGTACATTTAGGTTGATTGTAGAAAGTGGCTTTCTACAGTTAACCCTTTGTATTACTCTGTTTCTTTTAGTGGAAATTTGCAGGATTGGCTGAAGTAGAACATCAAGAATGCACAAGGAAATCGTTATTTCAACAGATGGCCATGACTGCGAGTGTTCGGTTTATTGTGTTGGCTAGTATGCAAGAATAGATGCAAGCAAGTGTTTGAAGGCGCCAGCGACAACCACAGAAACATCTTGCATCGGTGTAGTCAGATGCTTTATGAAGGAGTTCAAGATGGGAGATTCAAACACATGATATTCCAGGTTCTGGATAGAGAGAACGCTCGATGGTTTACTCCTCCAGAAGGTTATGTCAGAGTTGATGTAGATAGCTCGGTCAACCAGTGGAGGCAGGTTGTGTGTGGAGGCATAGTCCGGGATAGTTTAGGAAGTTCGGTATGCGGGTTTCAACAGAATCTTGGCAATGGACTGTCATCAACAGCTGCTGGACTTCAAGCTATTAAGGTGGGGCTGATGGTATGTAAGATTAAAGGTTTAAGCAAGATAAAGCTTTTCTCTGATTCATTGGAAGCAATCCAGTTACTGTTAATGGATTTTGGCCAGCCCCATCCGCTGGCTAAAGAAATTTTAGAGGTTATAGCATTGGTATTTTTGGGATGGGATATTCAGGTCACTCATTCACATAGAGAAGCATTGTGTTGTGCTGACATGCTAGCTAAAGTAGCTTAAGAAGCAAACAAGGAGGTGGTGATTCTTCTAATTCCTCCATCTTTTTGTTTGAGATAGATGTTAGTTGATTTAGGATGACATTGTGATCTGGTTCTGTTTTGTATGCCTATGGTAATGTTAATCCATTAGTGTATGTAACCAAGCTTTAAGCTTGTCACTTCTATTCCAAAAAAAAAAAAAAAAGATAGGGGATCTCTCATAATAACATGGCTCTATTGCATTCCTAGGACTTTCAGAACTCCTTGTGCCATATTTCCACTTTGTTGACTCTTTAAGCATCATGGCAAAGCTTAAAAAGCAAAAAGATTAAACTATTACCTCAAAAGAAGCCATTAAATGATTATTCTTGCATCTACAGTTGACTAGAATGAAGAAAAACCCTAAAAAAAGCTCAGAAAACATCGGAAAACAGGTTCTAGATGATTATGCATGACGACGCATGGACACAGAGCACCAGCGGGTGGATATGCAGCAGCTCGTGGCAACGCGTTCTATGGCGGAATAAGGTGGGATTTTGGTGTTTGACCAGATTTTGCTTTGCGCACATGATGGTGGTGGTGGTTTGTTGATTGGATATTTGAAATTAGGTGTTTTGGCTCTAGAAATGTGAAATAGAGTATAGGGAGGCTTTCCGGTGAGTGTTTTGCATTTCTCTGGCAACAAAAGCTACTTAAGAGCATAAAAACCTTGCTCTAATACCAAATTGATGTAAAACACTCACATATGAACTGATTTTATGCAAAGTAGAGATGATTTATGAGAGAGAATAAAGAAACAAAGAGGGAGGGGAACGATGTGCAGAAACAGGGAAGAATTGGAGGGGGAATGACAGAGCTGAAGAGGGAATAGAACAGAACAGAACTTGAGGGAGAAGCAGAACCAAGGGGGAGCAGAGAGATCATATCACTCAGGTATAATTTCATTCATCAAAGCTATCTCCATACAAAGGATGAAAGCTCCTATATATAAACTAATAAGGAGACAATTTGCAATCCACTAGTAACAGAAAGTACCCACTTGCATGATAGACAACTTGCATTTTAACCTTCCATTTGCTTCTACCTTTTCTTTCCTATTAAGAAAATAATCAACTTGCTTGATAACATATTAATAAAACATAAACTTGCAGCCTACTAACATAGAAATTGTTAAAATATATAAAAATCATGTAGATTTCCTTCCATAGGAGATTTCTTCAAAATATCACAAGGTTTTTTTCCCCCCAAAATATCCCATTCTAATATTCCATCACAATAAGCCTTTTCATTATGCAATGTAACCTCAAAGGCCAAGGAGGAGAGCTCCAATTCTGTTGATAACTAAGAATCACTGCCAATAGACTTGCAGCATAGAGGTATGGATGCTATCCTATAAGTAGGAGGTTACGGGTTTAATTCACTTATAACTTAGACTGTTAGTGTTTGTCCTTATAATTTAAAAGAAAAAAAAAATCCGCCACAGAGGCCGACCAAAACCAAGACAAGCAGAATTGCAAATTGTCCTCTGTTTGTTTGCTCATTGAGATGAGATGTCCTTCATAGTCTGAGAAACCAACTGAACGATCATATAATAGTGAACAATTTTCTTAGATTTGAATTTCCTCATCCAAACAGTCCATCCAAGGAAAGGAAAATCATATTGAAAGGAAATTTTTATTCTGTATAAAACAATTTAAGTGAGTTGGGTCCTAGAGGCCCTTGCCAGGGCACACCTCCAGACTCAGAGCATATTGAAAGGAAGTTGATAATTGATATAGCTGTAGAAATGTCCAAAGAAGATTCTGAACTCCATGTGCAAACCTGAATCAAAAGAGAACATTGACTTATATTCTCTGACCTGTTTGGATGGGTGAGGGAAGAAGTCATGATAGACAACCATATTCCTTAAAAACCTGATGATGTTTAAAATGGTTATGATTGATTTGATCAGGCCATTATTTTCATCTCCGTGCAGCATGCTGGAAGAGGATAAACTTGAACCACGAATAGATAAGGGAAAACTATTCATGAGACACGTATAGTTTCCTTCATGTTTTGATTTGGTACCTGGGTATGTTTTTTCTCCTCATTAAATCATAAAAGAATGGTTTTCCTGATAGATAAAATTGCAAACCAAATGGATTTGCCATTTGGAGAAGCTGCATTGAGCAAAAATATGATTAAAAAACCTTGTACATTATAGCATTCTTTACTACATGAAAAAACCTCATGCGAAATACATGAACATTAAGTACCTACTCGATAGTTTTATACAACATGATCAAATGCAAATTCAAAATTGTGATTCCTTCTTGTTTGAGGAACTTCTCCCCCTAAAACCAACAACACTCAGTTTAGAATTCGCTGATTTGCGAGCACTGTCTCTTCTACTTGTCTGCTTCTTCCCTGCTGAAGCTTTCTTTGGGCTGCTTGCACCGGAAGATCTTACAGATTTTTTAACCTGAATCCCTCCTGACTTCGCTGATTTTAATGGTTTGGATGCTTTCCTAGAACCAGCGTTAACACTGGACGAACTTTTTGATGCTTTTGCTGATTTTATTGCTGATTTTAATGGTTTTGATGCTTTTCTGGAAGTGACACGGACAGTAGAAGTGTTTTTTGCTTTGGAAACCTTAACCAATTTGGTATTCCTTCCCTTCTGCCGAGTTATTTGGGTCCTTGCAATCTCCCTCCTAAGACTTTCTTTACTGATAGACTCCAAGCTCTCATTCTTCCTTATTGCTTCTTCTATTCGAGTGGCCAAGGTTGTGTCTTTTTTTGCCACCAAGCTAGTTACTTTCCCTGCATAGAAAAGAGGATATTTAATTTAATCCACCAAGAAAAGGATTTTTAATTTCTATCTATAATATAAAATCTCCAGGAAGTCACATAATTTAAACACACTGCAAAACATAGGGTCACAATCTAACCATCAATCATTATTATAATGTTTGTAAGGAGCTACTTAATATATAAATTTGATAGAAAATCTATGGCTTCTTCATGCAACTGTAAATTTCAAACTCCCACAAAAAAAAAAAAAAAAATGAATTATCCATAAAAATGCCAGATTCAATGGACATTTGAAAGCTTAGATAAGGAGCAGCATGGCCTTTGCTTGACAATATTAGTGTAAATACACGTTATCCAGAATATCTGTAATGAGAACACAATCATTCATGCTGTATTCTGCCCATTTATAAGCAATAACAAGTTTAAAAATAATTTTGTGGTCCAACTATACCTAGATCATTCAGGAAAAGTGAATACCGGTCCTATTTATATTTTAACTTCTTTTAGACTGTAGATAGAACTAAATTTCAGGAAATTCTTAAAACAGATGAAAATGATGATAAAAATTGGCACCTTTTGCGCCCATACGAGCTGTTCTACCGGTGCGGTGGAGGTAGTCAATCTAAAAATATAATGAAGATTAATGCTCAGTGAATGGTACAAAATTGATAAAGGAGAGAAGTTTTACTTATTAATTTTTTTTCGGGGTGTTGGGGAGTGGGAGTAGAGCATAAAGAAAATCTTGGTAACCCATACAGTACTAACAGAGTTCAAAGGAAAATCAAACATGATAACATGATCGACATCCAAATCCAGACCCCTAGCAGCCAAGTCTGTGCAAACTAATGTAGGACAATCATCTTCATCACTTTTAAACTTCTGGAGGTTTTCAACCCTGAGTTTCAAAGAAAGGAACTGTAAGATAAGTCACAAACAGGCAACAAAGTATACAAAATGATAAGATGATGGAATCTCAATCTCACAATGTTCTTATGCAAGTTGTGTTCAAACTTGGGGTGTGATGTAACCTATTGTGCATGATAAACATTTCCCTTTGACCAAATCATTTTTTATTTGGTATGACCTTGGTGCAAATTCAAATATTTTAATTGCGTGAACTCCTATTAACCCTTATAAGCAAGCAAGACATGCAACACCATTATTGACATGTGTCTTGAAATTACAAAACAAAGTGGAGTAGTTCATGTCAAGATTATTACAGACATGCACACTCGTATCAGGTCCTTAACCTGAAGGTATGCTTTTACCTATTGAAGATTAATGGAGCAAATGAAAATACAAAGTGTCACAAAAACTAGAAACTAGTCTATTGCCACAAGTAACAATATAAAGAACGTAACAGAACTGGATGCTGACAGTCATATCTGTCAACAAAGCAGTTATTTCCAAAATGACATTACACACCTAATCACTTGAGCAGGGTAACTCCGAAACAGACTGCAACAGAATAATGGAAGGGATAAATAGGGTGAAATTAGTACCAACCTTTGCTCTGCTGGTACCTCTCCATGGTAATTGACAGTAGATATCTGATTTTCACTGAGAAAATGATCCACTGCACGGCTAGAGTCCAATGTATTGCAGAAAACCATCACTCTATTCCCTTTTGCCAGGCTTGGCTCCAGAACCTGTCCTCACACGACCAAACAACAAATGATAAATACTAAATGAATTAAAAATTGTCCAAACCACAGATGATCTTTATCAAGAAAACCATAGGTACCTACATATTACTACTTATGGAGAGCATGAATTGTGGGCATCACAACAAAGAATCATATGTAATTATAGAACAATATGGTGGCAATGATGATGAGAAAAAGAAAGGGAGTGGGTACGAGACAGAAATACACAAAAGTGGCATCATTACATCATGACCATAAATTGCACCAAGAAATGGGAAATATCATTCACAGAAAAGTTAAGGATTGGCCAAACAAAACTTGCAATTAGCAGCAACCAAAAAAAAATGGAACTTGAAATTTCAATACATACTACAACTTGATAGCTTTAAACAATATGAAGCATCCCACACTACTCATTTAAGGTCATAACTCCAAACAAAGTCATGAAGTTTTGTGGCATAATGCACCAAAAAGGCACAATTCCCCACCTGTTCTAGAAGATTTCTTTTGTTCTGGCCTTCTGGGATGTAAGTTATAGATGAAGCATAATGAAAATGCACTAATGTATACTTTTTTCCTCTTCAAAACCATGACATCATAAGTGAAGTATTATATAAACAGGGCCTAAGAAAAGAAAATGACAGAAACAGCATTTTTGTTGAGAAAATTCCTTATATGACTATATCTCTATAAAAGCCACATAAACCAACCACTTGCTCACATGTACAATGCAAATGGATGGCACTGAAAAAGTATACCTGTAGCAATGCCTCCAGCTTGTTTTCAGAACCTGACAGCTTAATAAAATCATGACGAGAAGAAGCAATCTTTTTATGTAGTGTCGATGTCCGTAGATGCACAATGCCTTGAAACTCCTCATCAACCAGCTTTTGCACTGCCTGCAAGATATGCAAATGTCAATTGTGGAGCTTAACCATCAATACTGATACTAAACGAATTCACTTTTTTCTAGATATAATGGAAATTTCCAAATAGCATACCTTTGTCATGGTTGCGGTAACCAAGATAGTCTGAAAACCTAGGCCATCAGGTTTTAATGCACGATGCTTTAGTGGGCCAATAAACTTGCGTATATCAGGACCAAAACCTCGATCAAACATTGTGTCTGCCTCATCCAATACCTGCAAAACAAATCCACCGTCAGTAAGTGCAATAACATTCTCACAAAGATAAATGAGAACTAAGAAGATGGTTTTCCAAAGAATACTTATTAGAAATACAGCAGATTAAAAAAAAATGTAGAACAGCTGGATAATTGTGTTTAAAAACAAGAAGAATGTCATATGGTTGGACACCTACCAAGTATTTGATGTCACCATATACCATGTTGCCTTCCTCAATGTGCTGCAGAATTCTGCCCGGAGTACCAACAACCAAGTCAATGGGGTTATTTAATGAATCCTCCTGAGGCCTGAGACGGCCACCCCCACTCACCATTGTAGACCTTAACCTTGCATGATGGCTAATAGATTTTGCAACTCGAAATACCTATATGTCCAAGCATACAATAATTTAGTTGCGCATCCAGGAAATTCCACGTGACCTCTAAATAATGTATAAATTGCACAAGTACCTGCTCAGACAACTCCCTCGTAGGGCATAGCACAACAGCCCGGGGACGCCGGGGCTTCATAAGTAATCCATTCAATTGTTCATCCTGTCTAAGCAACTATATGAACAAATAAACAGTGTCTATCAGCTTCTATTAATATCAGGAATACAAAATAGACTGATCAATAAAAGCACGTCTCACGTATATTGCATTTAAACAGTAGCGTTCCAAACAGTGGAAGTATGACTGAAGTATATACACAAAATTGCAAATTACTCCCATGAAACTAACACCACACCTAAACCGAAGCAAGCCCCCACATCCAGACATTAGGTACCTGAACAAGGGGAAGCATGTAAGCAAGAGTCTTGCCAGAACCAGTATGAGATCCCAAAACGACACTCTTCCCTTCAAATACAGCAGGGATGCCGATACACTGAATCTCAGTCGGAACCTCAATATTCATCTCCCTCACGGCTCCCATTACCTCATCGCCGAGGCCCAACTCCTCAAAACTTCCCACCAACTTCTTCTTCTCTGATTTCTTCCCCTCATTCTCACGACCCCTCTCAGGGATAGCAACTGATTTCGCTGACTTCTTGATTTCTGGAGTTTTAGAAGAGTTTTTAAGGTGCCTGAATCTGAG
Source organism: Inga leiocalycina (assembly GCA_963242795.1). Lineage (NCBI taxonomy): Eukaryota > Viridiplantae > Streptophyta > Magnoliopsida > Fabales > Fabaceae > Inga > Inga leiocalycina. Next base: position 69,641,891 of record OY725322.1, read on the forward strand.
CCTCTCAAGAAGAATTGAGTGCTTGATTTGGTCAGGAGCAATGAACTCCGTTTTATCGGAAACGGTGGCCGTATGGGTCGAGGTGACGGAGCAGACGGGTCTAAACCCCAGCAACAACCTACTGGGTCTTGCAGATAGTTTGAGAAATGGAATGGCGCGGCAATGAGATAAGCGTGCGAACCCAGAGAGGTTGGAGTTTAGAGACAGAGTAACAAGGGCTCTACCTGTAGCTCCCGCCATTGGAGAGTTGTCGGAGGACCCCTGTTTGAGATTTATATGTTGATATCACGAACATTTTGGATAGTGACAACGGTAAGGAAAAGGGAAAATTGAAGGAAAAAATTATAGACAGGTCTGGATAAAACAATAAATCACAAGCAAACCCCTATATTTAGTTTAGTATTCAAAGACGCCAAGGGACTTGAATGTAATTGCAAAATTTTATGAAATGAATCACCAACCCTACCCACCCATTCATACTCGTTGAAGACTCTCACTCATTATCTCTAGAGGTGTTTAAAGTTTTTCCGTCTCCGTCTTCTCGTCCTGATACCAAGTAAATTGGGATGGGAAAATCTCATCCTTAAAAATTTTGAGACAAGAAATTGGGATTGGGAAAAATATATTCGAGATCGTGATCAGGATGAAGAATGAGACTTCTCGATCCCTAAGTGCAGTGAAACACCAAAAGTGGTTAAAATGGGAAGTGAAGGTGAAGCCCTAAGAGGCTAGGACCTAAGTGAACCATTGAAGCACTATTGTTGTAGTATAAGGTAATATTTATTCTTTTAGTGTATTTAATTGGTTGGTTCTTGTTATTCATCTGACATGTTTAAAGATGTTGATTCAGCTGCAAAAAGCATAAGGAAAAGAACAATATTACAATTTTTTAATAAATAATAAATGAAATTTTTAGCTCTCATTACTTGTCTCATTTGTGGTTATTGCTTAGAATTTGCTTTTTTTATTCACTTCTATCTTATAAGAATAGACGAATTGGGAATATGTGATAGCAACCTATTTTGTATCTTCTGCAACTGGAGCACATGGGTCTATGGTATATGCTCGAAACTGAGCAGTTTTCTTTCTCACAAAATTTATCATGCAATGGAGGAGTTGTCGACTCTTTTATTATGGCAAAATTGATTAAAGTTTAGAACTTCAGAGCATTATGCCAATTTTCATTGATGCTATCATATATCTTTTCCCCCCTATCTGATATGTGGTTGGCTTGTTGACTTGTTATATCTTGTTGGTTGACTTTCCCATCCTAATACTCTTCATCTTGACTCTTGAGCTTTTGATTGTTTTTGGCAATGGCAGGACGAAGAGGTTCTATGAAGGGTCCTCCATTTGAAGTTCTATCAAGGTTTTTATGCACAATAATAACATAAAAGACCATAGGTCAAGTTAACATGCACAGGAACATAACCCAAAACTACAACAACAACAAAAGACTCACAACATTTTTCGGAATTCTTGATCCCGACCCTGGAAATCCTAATCCCAATCGGGATTGGAATTTTTTGATATCAGGAATGATTTCCCTTTCCAAGTCTTCTTTGGGATCAGGATTGGTAATGGGACTTTCCAATCCCGTCTTGTCCCAAGAACACCCCTAATTATCTCAAAGAAGGGGGGGTGAGGAAGCTGTAACATCCTTTTAAAAAAAGAACACTGCATCATTAAAATGGGAAAATAGCTAGTAAATACCAAATAGTGAAGTTAATTGCTATTTGCCACCAACAACCACAGGGTACTGAATTGTCATTAATATTGAACATAAAAAGACCAAAAAGCCCTTAGTTTGACAAGACGATTTTAGGTGGGAGTTTGGAGAAAATGCACGGATGCTTAGCGTTTTGCAACCCTAAAGCTGTGTTGATCCCTATCTTTTCTTTATTTGTTTGGTGAGAAATTTCAAGCAAAACCTTCAACAAATCCCTTATTCCTCTTCCATTTTCGGCATTCTTCAGCGTCTCCTCAACCATCTCGTTAGGTTGTCTCCTCAGCTGGTCGTCAAGCTCATGTCATTTGGTAGGATCGTCTCTGGCTTCTCCTCTAGCAGTTGCCATTGCTGCCGTGTAGTCCTCAAGCGACCATCGCTTACTCCTCCAACCTTACTGCCTCCCTCATTCAGGTAAGGTTACTTCCTTTTTCGGAGATAGCTTTGATCGATCTTTAATCCAACATTAGGAATACGTACTGGAGCAATTAGATAGATGTCTTGGAGTAATTAAAAATGCCTGCAACTTCAACTTGATTTCTCTAACAATGTCGAAAAGTTCCGTATAGGCAGACCTCAGAATGAGAAAGGTCTAAAGTAGTCAATGACTTGAAAACAGAACATGAGAATGTGTTGTTTGTTGTTTTGGCGGAAAAAATTGGTCAACAATTATTATGTAGGTTTAACACAAAAACAGAAAGATTACAACAGCAAATAGGAGATATGTACTGGAAGTTTTATATAAATTGAAACATAAGGTGTGCCCATGAAATAATTTTCAAGCACCCCAGAATGAATATTCTGCATAAATAAATTACATCATTAGTGGTTTTGGATAACATCTGTTTGTATCAAGAAATAGTTTACTGAAATAAAGCAATATTCATTAGTTCTCACTTCTCAACCTAAAACTACAAAAGTGCAAAATCACAGTTCAGGTGCAATATACAATTTATCTAAAGGATGTCAGCGTTGGAATCATCAAATGTTTACTTGAGACTTGTATTATCCCCAATTGCTGAGCTCAATCACTTTACTTTCAAAATGAGAGGATCATACTGATTCTGAATACTAAACATACAAGTTTGGCAATTGAGTTCCACTGGATGGATTGTCTACTTGGGATTTCCTGAAAAAATTTTGGCACTTCTTCTGTGATTTCTACCCATTCATTGCTGTCTTCATTGTTTCTTTGAGATTGTAACAGTGCTAAACTCTTGACTTGTTTGGAGCTTACTAGTGCATAGCATACTTCTCCAACTTGGTACTTGAACTTGCTTTCTCACATCTATCCAGTGCACTAAGCTTGTTATTTGTGACTTGTAAATCTGATTTGGGTTCCATTCATGCTTTCTGTACCCCCCTTCGACAATCAGGCCGGAATTAGCTTTTAATCACATTTAATAATCGAATGAGAAATCCGGAATAATTAAAAACTTTTTAAAACACCTGTACAAATGGATCTCCATTCATTTCATTCAATAAAACAAATGGCCTGTTTGGTCTGTTACATATACAATATCAGAGTAAGCACAATTCCCGACGTTCACCCGGGATAATAACATTAATCCAAAGGTTTATACAAGGCATCATTGCCCATCTCAATATCCATACCGAGGATTACACAAAACTATAGTCCTATGATCTATACAATATATTTACAATGATCCAAAATGATAACCAATCGATTTAAAACCAAAATATATAGCTAAGGCTACCGCTGGCAGTCCTAATCGTCCTTTGCCACTTGCTTGCTTTTCGATCCACTTGCCCTGTCTAAAAATGTTATTTGGAAAGAATGAGATTCTAGAGAATCCCAGTAGCAACAATTTATTTATATGATGCATATATACAAAGCAAGTCACATATATCACAATGCAGCAATCAATATTCGAGACTGGGCTTTCACCATGTTCCCTTCACTTTATACGAGGTCGGGCTTACGCCACGCCCCATCACTTTATCAATATTCGAGTCCGGGCTTTCGCCACGTCCCCTTCACTTTCACTGTAATCGAGTCCGGGCTTTCGCCACGTCCCCTTCACTTTCACTGTAATCGAGTCCGGGCTTTCGCCACGTCCCCTTCACTTTCACTACAATCGATGACTAATGCAAACAAGCAATGCAATACACATGATATAGGATAAAGTGTCACTACCTTTGTCTTTCCTTCCTTGAGCAGGCACAGCCTTCTATGCTCCGGGCAGATATCAAATCCTAAAGTCATAATTAAGGAAGAAACATTATTCTCTATTCCAATACTCAATTAACTCTTCAACTCTTAGATTTGGTTATCAATAATGACCCTTAAGAAGCCACAAATGCCTCTAATAAAACCCCTAAAAGGTTGGGAAACAATAGGGTGAAGATCTCTTTTCAAAAACTTAAAGTGCTGGAACACAGGGGTGGGCCGCGGCTCACCATTCCTTGGGCTGCGGCCCAAATATGGTCAGAAGGCCTTGGGCTGCAGCCCACCACTCATGGGCCGCGGCCCAAAACAGGCCAGAAAGGTTTGGGCCGCGGCCCAGAAATTTCCTGACTCTGGGCTGAACTTCGAAAAACCATAACTAATTGTAGAAAAATCAAAATGGAGTGATTCCAAAGCCAAATGAAAGGTATTTGAGCCCTCTTTCAAGTAAAAATATGGCTTATAACTTAAAATCATCACAGAAATACAGAATCGCCCAAAACCCAACATTACTCCAAAACAGAGTTCTGTTTTTGTACCAAACTTTGGCAAAGCATAACTCTCAGAATACAAAACGAAATGACACAAAATATATGTCCATTTTGAATCTTGGGATGTGAAATTTAAGACTGGAAAGTTTCACAATTTTCCAATACCATTTGATCATTCAAAACGCTCATACAAAATTACTGCGCAAAACAGAGCTTAAACCAAACAGATTTCCAATTTTCTACCAAGGTGTTCAATAACTCCAAAATTAATAACCAAGCTTATTCCCACACAAAATCACTCAAGGAACACAATGGTAACCTCAAAATGACCAAATTCACAATCTAACCACATGCCCTGTTTTGATCAACACACCAAAACCAACACAAAGATCCCAAACTTTACTTTTAATGATTCAAACCAATCCCTTTGTCCCAAAAGACATCATAATATACCATTTCCATTATCACAACATGCCAAACTCACTAAGACCATAATATTTTCGAAAATAGGGCAGAAATTCCAGAAAAATCAATGCTCACCAACATCCACAATATATATATCAAAAGGGAGATAACACTCTCCTCTTTCACTTTGCCAAAGAGATTCCTTGATTCTTCAACTTTCACAATCTCTTGAGGTCATAAACTAACACCAATGAACACATTTCAACCATCACAATGAAGCTCTTCATTCAAGGATCAACATTAAAGAAGGAAGTTTGAGCAATGGAAGTCATTTTCCTTACCTTTTTGAAGCTTTTCTTCTTCCTCTTTGCTGCAAAACTGTCGCCAGAAATGGAGAAAGAAGAGAGATGAGATGAGTGAGATGGAGTGTGGAGGAGGAAGAAGGAAAGAAATCATTACTCCCCCCCAACCCATACCATTCCAGCGTCCAAGAGGGAAGAGAGAGGAGAGAGAAACTATAAAAATTTGCATTTGACTTTCTCTTATCACTCCCACATGTGAGCTTGCCATGTGTCATTTCCCCATTGGTTCTCACACACTTAATCACCAATTATCCTCTCTAATCCTTCCATTACCCATTTAATCACACTTCTCACTTTTCTTTTAGTTAGTAATTAATTTCCCCATTAATTACCAACTTATGCCAATAATTCCATTCTTTCAATTTTCCAACAATTATGACATATTAAATAATATTGCCACCAATATACATTAATTCAACTTTAATCCGATAATTATCCTCAATAATTATCATTAGGCCTTAATCCAAAAATTGGGGCGTTACACTTTCTACTGCATATATAACTCTCAGATATTGCAATTAGTCTTGCAAAACTTTAAATTTCTGGAGTAGTCTCAATGATGATTAGGAATTGTAATCACTTTGTTATTATTTTATAATTAGTTGCTAACTATGTACAACATTTATTTTGAACTTATTAATTAGTCGCTAACTGTGTACAACATTTATTTTTGAGGAAATTATGCTATTTGGGAATTACTGCATATTGCACATTCAAATAGATTCATAAGCAAAGTTTTAGGTATAAGCAGTTGTTGAGTGCACTTTTAAGTTCATGTGTTTTGATTTACCCCTGTCGCTTTAAAATTCTGTACGAAAGCATGGTGAAAATAATAGGGGGGAAAGGAAGGAAGGTAGGGAAAGATGTGAAGCCAAGGTTGAATAGAGCACAAGTGTTTAATCGAGAGTATTGGTCTGATAAAACGAGGAAAGGAAAACACAAGACAATGCAAAACGCAGATAAAAAAGTAAGTGAGGCATGGAAAAAACTGTCAACGGAGGAAAAGAGTAAGTATGCCTAAAAGGAAAAGGAGGATAAAGATTGTATAGGATGTGCCTCTACAATAAAAGAAGGGGAGGTGCGGACTCGAGCATCACTAAAACAATTTGTGCAATTTGCAAAGTTTGTGAGAAGTGATGCAATGTTGAGGTCTAAGGCTAAAAAAATTGGGTTTGACAATACAAGTCACATGTACACAAATTCCTCATGCACTCTGTGGATAATTGGTTAGAGCAATTGACCCCGCAACTTGTTCAATATGTATTAGAAATCGTAGGAGGCAAATAGTTGCAAAGGATGTACAAGATTTACTTGGCTTGCTTAATGAAGGGAGTGAGATCATAGAGGAAGCTGATACAACAAGTAAGCAATTTGTCAAGTTGAAGGAAAAATTTGCAAGAAGAAAGTTGCCAGACATAAAGGAAATGATAACTTCAAGGGAAGAAGAAGAAATGTTCGAGCCATTGGTGGCTTTGTTCACGTTAGGGACTTTACTGTCTCCTCCTAAAAATAAAGGTATTAGCAACCGATTGTTGAAAATTATTTCTACTGATATGACAAGTTTATGTGGTTACAATTGGTGTAAGTTTGTTCTCACAGACTTTATGAATGAGGTTAAAGAGTACAAGAATGCGTTAAAACATAGGGTGACAAGCAAATGTATTGGAGGTTGCATTTATTTTGTTATGGTAGGTATTATAATGTTTTGACATTGTTTAAAATCAAATACTTATTATGTGGTTGTAAAATGACTGATGTCGTTGCAGACACTATTTCTCCAAGTATTTTTGTTGCTGGTCGAAGACGTGCTATTGCCTTAACGTGCATTATAGTTTTAGGCTGATGTGAAAATCAAGGAAGTCGTGAAGCGGGAGGATGAGAGTGAGCGAGGGATTCTATTCAGATGTGTGCCACCAATCCCATATGACATAGGATCCACCTCAACTGTTAAGTGTGATGCACTAAAACGTGACACTGGCTACACACTCCACCTTCCAAAAGTGACGATATTTAAAGAATCGGTAAGCGATCAATTTGTGATTTTGGTAGCATATTTGGCGGTTTTATAGTATACTTGCTTATATGTGTTGCTGTTGTAGATAACTAGACAAATGTATTGTAGAATTATGGGAAAGGTCGCTCAAACTATTGCAACTGAGTTGTTAAATATGGAAAAAAATTTGAGTAACATATTAGAAGGGATGCTCGCAAAAAGGTGAACATTGTTGGGGATGACAAAAAAAGTGATAACCATATGGAAGTTGAAGATGTTGGTGAGCAAAGAAGGGACAGTGAGGATAAAAGTCAAGGGATCAAAGACAATGCAAGTTGTAGCCATGTCCAAGTTGAAGTTGCTGGCCATGAAGTTACCGATGTAGGCTTCAATGATAGGGTGCCTCTGAGAAGGTCTCAAAGAATAATCAGACCTGCAATACATTTACCATTCTTGTAAGAAATAGGGAAGGCGGGAAGGCCTAATGAAAAAGAGAGATTGTATGACTATTGCACCTGTAGGATAATCCTGCTGGTTAGTCAAGAGATCTATGTAGAAATTAAAGACTTCTTTCTATGAAAATGTGAACTGTATTGCCTTAACCATAAGGGATGGATAAGCGAATGTGTAAGTTATGAGCCTTTTTATGTAATTACTGTAATACTATTTAATTGAAATCAACATTAAACCCACAGGCAACCTATAACGAAATGTCATTGCAGGTAGTAACACTTGCTAATGTTTTGATCGAAGATTAGAAAAAGAGTAATGGGGGACGTGTAACCCCCTTACCGTAACTACATCCGAATTACAGAATTTAAGTGAAATAGAGACCAATAAGATGAAATAACAATTCATAATCCCACCTCCAAGAGATGGGGTATTTGAAAAAAAAACATTTCAAAACTTATGTATTCCTGGTCTCACATTCACAGGCGGATATAATTACTTGAGAAATCAAATCACATAAGAACTATCAGAGTGCGGAAACTAAATCCCGGCTAAACCCCGGGTTACTTCATATATATAATGGGTTTACAAGTTCCCAAAATGGGGATTACATATCCAAAATATTCATTTACATTAAATGTACACTTGACAATCCCAAATCCAAAACTATGATAACCAACTACCACTTAGATCTCGGAGTAAGCCTAACTACTCCTGGTTGTCCGCTTCCCTTTCGAGCCACTCGCCCTGTCTGAAAAGGTTAGTCATATGGAAGGGGTGAGATTCTAAAGAATCCCAGTAGTAACAACAATTTCATACCACATGCAATCACAGAGTATGCACATAATTCATCTCATACAACAACACACGTCACTCCACCCTCATCCCCTTTTACCACCGGGAAGGCATAGGACCTTCACCTGAACCGTTGTTAGCGACTCAGGGACTATTGGCGTGTCAGTGCATACAAATAGCCACACGGCTCAATTATAGCCCTTCGGCTTTCACAAATGGCCCGTCGGCCTTCACAAATAGCCTTTCGGCCCACATATATACATATATCACACCCAACCTCATCCCCTTTTATCGCCGGGAAGGCATACGACCTTAACCCGAACCGTTATTAGCGACTCAGGGACTATTGGCATAGCGGTGCTTCCATAATTTCACATAGGCACATATATGACACCCTAACCTCATCCCCTTTTACGGTCGGGAAGGCATACAACCTTCACCCGAACCATTATTAGCGACTCAGGGACTATTGATATAGCGGTGCTTCCACAGTTTTCACAACACTTGCAGCATACAATGCTCATTTCAAAACAATGACATAATATACATACAATGTATCACACAAGGTATAAAGAAAGAGTCACTACCTGTATCCTTCCTGACTGGCTCTGGCACCTTAGCCTCACGAGGATGACAGATGTCAAATCCTATATCAATTAGGAACAACCAATCAATCTCTTATCCATATGTATATTTCAATAATACTCTAAGTTGGTTATCATTTAGGACTCTTTAGGTGGCTACTAGAGGCCTAAACATATGCCTAAAGGGTTGGAAGACACTACCCAAAAGACCCCTTACTCGAAGGCAAAACACTGATTTTTGACTGTTTCACTCGAGCACAGATGCTCTCACTCGAGCACAGTACGGACATCACTCGAGCACAATAGAGAGTGAGACTGCGAGTGAGCACCCGAGAGCACAAAGAAACTTTCAGGAACTGGCTCACTCGAGCATGCTGAACCTCACTCGAGCACAAGGCCAAATGCCTCGCTCGAGCACCTGCGAGTGAAGTTTAGGAAGTGAGGACCCGAGAGCACACAAAGCTCTCCAAGACCTAGATCACTCGAGTACAATCACATGCACTCGAGCACACACCTCACACCCGCGAGTGAGAAAACACACTCGAGCACCTTACTCGCGAGTGAGCACCCGAGAGCACAAAGAAACTTTCAGGAACTGGCTCACTCGAGCATGCTGAACCTCACTCGAGCACAAGGCCAAATGCCTCGCTCGAGCACCTGCGAGTGAAGTTTAGGAAGTGAGGACCCGAGAGCACACAAAGCTCTCCAAGACCTAGATCACTCGAGTACAATCACATGCACTCAGCACACACCTCACACCCGTGAGTGAGAAAACACACTCGAGCACCTTACTCGCGAGTGAGAACCCGAAAGCACAACTCCCACCTGAGGCACAATCTTACTCGAGCATGATCCCCAGTGCTCGGGTGAGAAGGCTATGCTCGCGAGTGTCAGAGCACACTCTCGATAATGGCCAGCGAGTGATAACCCGAGAGTGACCCAAACTCTGGATTAACCCCATCACTCGAGCAGGCCCATGCTCACTCGAGCACAAAGCGATGCACTCGAGCATTATTCATAAGAACCCAGAAGAACTCGAAGCACAAAGGGAAAACTCACGCATCACTCGAGCACGTTCTTCCCCTTCTTGAGTGAGGTGTATCAGAGACCCAAAAATGCAGAAAAACCAGAAAACGCCAGATGGTCAAATCATGCCCAATGGTTCCCAAACTCTCCCCAATGCTCATACACTCTAAGCACTAACTAGGGAACACAATGGCAACTCCAAAAACACCCCAAAAACCACTTTGACCACAATCAAACACTAAGGTCTCTAAGATACACAATATCCAAATTTCATTACACTTGATTCCAACATTCCAAATCATATTTAATGCTCATATATCTCCAAACTAAATCATTTCCAATCATCAATCCTAATAAACTTCATATTTCCAGAAATAGGCATATTTAGGGCAAAATTCCAGATTTGACCAAACTTAGCCAAAAATCACAAACAATACTTTAAAATGCTCTAAATGCCTACCTCTTCTCTTTGCCCAATTCAGAACCTTGATTCCTCAACTTTCAATTTCAGCCAATGTCCCAATCAACACCATCCAAGGCTCTACAATCATCACAATGTAGCTCTCAATGAGACACATATCTTTAGAGAAGAGGATTGGAAGAAAGGAGGAGTATTTCTTACCAAAGATCAAGCTTTTCTTCCCCTCTTTCTTGCTTGTCCAGCGAAACAATGGAGGAAGTAGAGAGAGAAAATATGATGGATGAAATGATGATGATGACAAGCCCTCTCACTCTCTCACACACATACTCAACCGAAAATGGAGAGGAGGGAGAGAGAAAAGTAATGTTTTGTCTTTTAGTGCCACATCCAATGGCTACCCTCTTGCCACTTGTCATCATCCTATCTACTTCCACTTTAAGCTCACACAACCGCAAGGCACAGGATTCCGACCCATGGTCAAGGAATCACAACCCTTGATCTTAAATACCACACATATGTACACCAAATTCACATTACATTAATTTCCCAAAAGTGCTTAATTACACTAATCTCAATGATTATCAGAGTTATCAGCCCTAATCACATCGGGATATTACAGGACGTGTTAGACGTCATATATTCCAACCAATTTTCATGATGAAAATGTGTTATTGGTTAATTTCCTATGTTATTTGGTAGATGGCTAATAGGTGACAATGTCATTAGCTGAAATTGGTTGTGCTTTTTTCCATAAGATTGCATGATGGCAGATCTTGAAAATTGGAAGATCGACAATCATGTGAAATTCATTGACTCTAACAAAGTGGGATATAATATCTTAGATTGAGACTATGTGTTTGCACCTGTAGTGTGGGATAATAAGTGGTTTTGTTATGTGTTTGTGAAGAGAGAATTAACGGTATATGAACTTGATTCATTACTGCCCAACTACAATTTTCTAGGTGACGCATATATACTACATGTACTACGAGATAAAGGACATAAAGTGGTATTGAAACTTGCATCTTTTCAAATTGTGCAATTGGTTTATTGTCATGCACAAACTTACTGGCTCTTAACTTTGCAATTTTTCAGAGCAAACATTTTTGTGATTTACTTGCACACCTGAATCATGATCTCTATAGACACAAGCTTACATTTGATTTTTGATTTTGGTGTTGTTGAACAGCAGAGAAATGGGTGAGTTAGTAAAATTGTTGGATACTTTTGTATGTATGGATGTATCTATCGTATGTTAATGTTTTGTTATTTTATTTCTGTGTAGATGAGACTATGGAATGTATGTGATATATTGGCTGCAAATGTGGGAAAATATTAGGTGGCATGAGTGGAATGGTTTCACAATGCCTAATGTGAGTAAATTTTTACACTAAATGTTACAATATAATTGGATCTAACTTAAATCTTTTATGTTCAGGAAGACATGGATCAAAAGAGGGTAAATGTGGTGTGGTGGCTAGTTACCCATGCAAAGAACAAACAACGGGAAGCAATAATGTGTAGCATTGAAGTTCAGAGATTTAAGAAGAAGACAAAGTAGTTTTTTTCATTTATGTTGTAACTACAAAGTAGGGACGTTTGTATTTCATTTAGCAACAAAGTAAACTATGTCTATATATATGACTTTGTTAAACAAGGAGTTGTTGTGCAATGTACACGTTACGTACTAGATCATCTAAATGTTGATAAAGTCTTCCATACATGCAAAACATGTTCAATTGATTTTCTATGATGTGTGATTCAGCTTCCGTTGTGAGTAATTGATCTTCCATGATATGCTATTGAGCTTTCGTTGTATGCAATGATCTTTCATGATATGCAATTGAGCTTTCGTTGTGTGCAATTGATCTTCTGTTTTGTGCAATAGATCTTTTACTTGTATTCCCAATGATCCGTGATATGTGAATGTATCTTCCATGACGTGCAAATTATCTTCCGTATTAGGCAATTACTCTTCCATGATGTGCAATTGATCTTTCGTAAAAAGAGCGATTGATCTTTTCCATACGTATCCAATGGTCATCCACGATATGTGCAAAGGATGATCCATTATGTGCCAATGATCTTCCTTTTTGTGCAATTAATCTACCATTTTGTGCAATTGATCTTTCATTTTGTGTGATGGATCTTTTCCATACGTGCCCAAAGGTCATCCACAATATGTGCAAAGGTTGATCCATTATGTGCCAATGATCTTCCTTTGTATGCAATTAATCTTTTGTTTTATGCAATTGATCTTCCGTTTTATGTGATGGATCTTTTCCATACGTGGCCAATGGTCTTCCATGATATGTCCAAAGGATGATCTATTATGTGTCAATGATCTTCTGTTATGTACAATTGATCTTCCATTTTGTTTAATTAATCTTCCGTTTTGTGCATGGTGCAAAGAATGTTTCATGATGTGTAAACGATCTTCTATGGTGTGTAAAACCTCTTCCGTCTGTGTAGATCCTCTTCCATTGTGTTCATAAATTATTGTTTCATGCATATAACTAATTTTCCCTGATATGCAAACAATCTGCCTTTTGCACTATATCTTTGCCAACATTATTGAATACCCAATATTTCACACCTAATATTAGTGACCATAATAATGCAAATTATGTTGACACTGTATGGTGGAAACGTAAAGATGTTCATATTTTGTCATATATAGTAGTTCTTTTAAAGAGAGCAAGCACAAGCTATAGTGCTACTATACAAGATTAATATTTACAATCACAACAAAAAATAAAGCAGATGGTACCCAATTACATCCAAAAATTAACAAATTGGGTGAGCATTTACAACATTTATAAAATGCATCAAACCACTACATTGTGCTCCTAATTTAAAAATACTTGATAGGATAGATAACCATATGAACATTTAGTCATTTAAAATCTAATTTCCTCACTAATGATGCAAAGTTGTTGGTATACTTGAAGAACGCGAGGTCAATATAGATTTGGGTTCCTGCACCTTCTTTGAGTATGCCCTTCCTGCCCGCACCTAGAACATGTATACACTTTCTTGTCCTGGAATTGAGACTCCCTTCTATTTGTTTATGGTGTCCCCAGTCGACGGGTTATCGTTGGGGGTCATGAGAATATCTCATTCTCATAGTCACTAATCACAACTCATTTAACTTTGGCATGTCATGTGTATTAATTGTAGTTATTGTTGTATTATATATCTTCTCTTGTATTGTACTTAAGTAGCATGCTTCCACTGATCGATAAACATTCACATTCACCACTTTGATGCATGCACAAGTATGTGAACATGATATACCAGACATTTCCTAAGCCTTGCAAGCACATTCTCTTAATACAAGATTTACACCAACGACAACTTCTCCTACCTTTACTTCAAATGTGTGTGAGGAATGTTGTAATACCTCCATCCTTGCTGGACACAACACATTTTGCTTCAACTTTGCTTTTATGTTAGGTCCGACTCCATTTTTTTAGTTGTAATTGCATTCTTGGAAGCAAATAGTTTCTTTGCTAGCTTCTATCTATGCTCAGTTATCAATATCAATAGTTGGTGTTTCCTTTCTTTCACAAGCCATGCATTATAGGATTCAGCCAAATTAGTGGTTATATTCTCCCACCTTCTGAATAGGAATTATGACAATACCCAACGGTCAATATCACCATGCTCTTGCACCCATTTTAACAATTCACAATTAAAACAACCCATGTTGGCTGGAGTTCTTTCAAAGTAACAAGCAACTCTAGTATATGCAATCCCATCCATCATCTTCAAAGTATCCTCTTTCTTGATTGGTGTATTTCTTCTCAGGCCTCTATGAACTTTTGAATACTCTAAGCTAAAGTTCTCTTTCACATGCTTATAGCAATAGGCATGTCTCTTACTTCTGAACACATATAGGACAACATGTATTATCACATTGTGTCTATCTCATACAATCACTACCTCAACAGAGTTTAAAATATTTTTTACATTTTACATAAACCATTTCTAATCATCATTAGTCTCTCCACCCATAATGACATAAGTAACATGGTATAGCTAATTATTAGCATCAAGTGCAGATGCAGATAACATGGTCCCACAGTACGGCCTACTGAGGTGAGTTCCATCAACATATAGAATTGGCCTGCATCCTCCCAAGAATCCTTCCACACAACATCCACATATGATGAATAACCTAGTAAATGTATGGTCAGCAAAAGCTTCCCATTTTGCCACTGTCCTCGGGTCTACTTTCATTAGTCTTCTGCAATACCAAGGAATCAACATGTATGATTGGTCTGGTTCTCCCTATATCTCTGCCAATGCTTTCTCTTTACATTTCCATGTTTGATCATAAGACATTGATAAACCATATTCCCTATAAACCTCACGCCTTATCTCGTGAGGTGGTTTTTCTAAACAACCCCTCAATCTATCTTTGATTATAGAAGCAGTCAAGGTGGCAGTTAATTTGCTCTGTATGATCAAATTTTCCTGTGCTAAGTAATTATGCTTTTTCACAAACGTAACCACATGTAAGAAGCTACACTCTTCCTTCCCCACTTGGTATGCAGTAATTTTCCATGGACACCCCTCCACTTTACACCTCACTATCATCTTACTTGCACAATCACTCATATATTTGTATGCAAATTTGTGTGCCAAACTATACTTGTACAGTGCCTCTTTGAACTCAATATCATTTGTAAACCTTTTTGGAGGACCTGAAAGTAATTTCTTCCACTTCTCAGCACCATGCTCAGGGATAGGTGTAGGTGCATTTTGAATTACGTATGGAAAATCTTCTAATATCCTACTTGATGACGATCCAACAGTACATAACCCATATGATCCTTCCATGGTCTCTAACCTTCATCAAAATTTATTTTCAGTTAATAACTCATTCTTCCCTACTACTTCAAAACACTAGTAAATATTCATGTTACTGACCTTTCTGAAATTATCATTGGTTGTTCTTCTTCATCAACTCAAGCTTCTACTAGCTTTTCCTTGACTTGGCTGAAAACCCTAAGTGTTCAACAACAAATTTTGATCCTCCAAACCTTAAAGAATATAAAGGAGTAGCTTAGGATCAAAGTTATACACATTAGGAGCTAAATCATCAGAGAAATCAGCTTACCGTACAAGATCTCTTCCCCTTTCTCTCTCTAGAAAATGGCTACACTTCCTCTCTCTTAAAGCTACAAAGGACACCAGTTTATGGCTGAGCAAGAAGAGGATGATGGATTTTTAATATTATATCATACTTTAATGAATTATTTAATCAATATTCCAAAACTAATTTTTATGACATAACTTCCTACAGTCATGTAACCATGCCATTATGTCCAACCAATATTTCCTTCTTCATGCCATATGTAGGAGATTCCTAAGGGTCCCTCCCTTTCTGTCTCAGTTGGTTTCACAACTTGTTCCAGTTACGTATACACGTAAAGTCCCAAGTTTGGCAAAATTTGCATTTTTGCTCAAATTTTCCCTAAATTCTTATTTAATTGACCAAAATATTCGAAATATATTTTTCCCTTTATTTTTATTAGTTAATTGAAATTAAATTCAATTAATTGGAAAATAATTAATTTAGCACTTGTTTGGCAAAATTACAAGTTTGCCATTACATTTTCTTCTATTTTCGGATTTTATGGCAGATTTTCTATCCAAACTTTGAAAAAACATAACTAAATTTGTAAACATCGTATTAGAGTGATTCCAAAGGTTATAGAATCCATATTGAGTGTAGTTTCAGGGAAAAATATAGATTTTATCCAAATGAAAGCACACAATTCCCATAAGTAATTTCTTTAAATGCTATTCCAGAAAATTCACAGTTTTTCTTGGTGAACTTAAAAAATTCATAACATTTTGTATATAGATTTAAATGATTCGTATGACCTATCAAATTAAATCTTAGGATGTCTAATTTCAACTTGTAAAATTTCATAATTTATGAATATCATTTGGTCATCCAAAATCACATGACAATCTTACTGCCTTGCGGGAAATTTCATCGGAAGCATTGTTGACCTTTCTATTTTCATATTTAATTTCTATGGTCATGAATATTCACCATTTTATTCCATTTAATACCCTAAAGGTATAAGTAATTTTGGTGTTCAAAATTCAGGATGTTACATTTCTCCCCCCGTTTAATAAATTTTGTCCTCGAAATTTGCTATACATATATAGCCAAAAATTTTGGGGAACGGTTTCGCGTATCTTTATCTGTTTCCTATGTTTGTGTGTGGAATGGCTATTAGCCTTCACATATTCAACCTGTTACTATTCACATATATTGTTTGTTTGCTATACATAGCCTATGCAGTCCATTGTTGCATAAAATGTTTGTCTGGTCTCACTACCCAGGGATATTGCCCCATACAAACATACATATCGGGTCTTACGACCTTTGTTCTTTGTTTTATACTCATAGGCCACCCAACCCATTACTGTACTAATCGTCTATCAAGACACTCAGTATATTATTCTAGGCCTCATTGCCCTGTTAGGACACTACCCTATATATTTAGCCTTACAATTTTTGTCATTCTCCTCTCACAATACTGACTACTCCAGTCTTACCACCCTGTACAAATATGTACACTGGGACATACTGGCAATATATCTGGCTATATTTATGTTGCATGTTTGGTGTTCAAGACTAAATGACTATTTGACCCTTACAACCGTACTGTGTGCACTGTTCGGGATCAAATTACTATTTAACCCTTACTAATTATACTGTGCACACTATAACATGAATGAGTAAGTGGTTCTCTGAGGCTATAGCTGTTGAGATGCACATGCCTCTACTTGACCCTGTTGCATTAGAACACATCCCAATCTATTTCTACTTGTATCTGTGTAGACTATAAAGGTTGACTGTGGATCTGGGATTATTAACATTGGTGTTGTTGAGACGTATTCGCCACCATTCTGCCCTACTACACTAAGGCTCATCCCAATTCTAATTCACATATGTCACCACAAATTACAAAGGTTGTGTGGTTGTTGACCATATAGGTCATCACACTGTACACCACCCTAGATGTATTGCTGTGCACCATACTGGATGTAATATTGTATACCACCAGGGTGTAACACGGTTCATCACACATACTGTAACACTATTGACCATCAAGAAAATATTATGTTTTGGGATGATCAACACTGGTGCAAACATCAACCCCTCCTGTAAGTTTCAAAATTGCACTTAGATTCACCACACTTCCGCTACCCACTTTGATGCTTCACACTATTAAATACATATAGTTGGCCACACTGTTTGCCCTCCCTTGTCTTACTACCTTAGTTAGATCCCACTTGGCCTCCGTAATAACCCACAATTCTCTATAAATAATGTGATAGATAACTATACCATGCACCATATAGTGTAAAATGAAAATCCATATCACATCCCCCATAATCACGCCACCCCTCTAGGGCTTGGAGATGTGTGGCAAGGTGGATACAATCGGACTATCCCTGCCACCCCCTATAATGGGTTTCTTTCACCTTCCCAGGTTTTGAACACACGCCCTGGGGCTATAAGACACATGCCATGTGAAACTTGGTACCATTGAGCTACCAATGTGTACCTCAACCGAGTCCCCGACTATAGCTAGGTAATACCAGTGTACCTTAGCTAGGTCCCAACTCGCAGCTAGGTAATGTGCCCTAGGCATGTGTTCATATCACAGAACATGGCAAACATACAACATATATACTACTACATAGTGTATGAGAGATAGAGTTACTACATTGGCCTTTCCTGGATAACCTTCCTGATGATCATTGATCATTGTTTATTGTTCTATTATCTTGCCTTGTATTTGCTATAGTAGGTTAGGTCTAAATTCTTGACTCTGCCTAGCATCTGAACCTCTTAGCCTTACCATCTTTGTGTTTCACTATATGAACAATAAAGAGGTAAATATCATATTATCACAAGGGCATTTCCATCATTTTACAAGTGTTGGTTACACAGGTACTCCTAAAATTATGTATAACAAATGTTTGTAGTATTCGGGGAGGACTTGTAATAACATACAATCCTTTGAACTATTGTACAACATGTGCTTATTCCTATTACATGACATATCACAAAATGTACATGTAACTTCCGAAGGGGTCACCCATCCTAAGATTTTCCTGGGTTAAGCACGTTTAATTTTTGTGTATCTATGCCAAAACGCAGGTACTAGCTGTATCTATTCCCATCCACCGGTACCTTGGGATTGCCCTTATCTCACAAGTCGTGCCAATTGTTGTCGGTCAACTAAACACTGTTGTGGACTTCATATCCATGCCGGTATAAGTACTTGAATACGTACCCTGATGTCTACAAAGTTGTCTATCTGACTCTGCTCTACAATCTTATTCTTCTTTTGAGCTAAAACACTATATCCAGAAAGAAGTGCAGTGTTGTGTGGATCCCTACGTTATCCGGAATCCCCGAATTAACTTATCCTTGACCACTACCTACTGGGGTCAGTTTATCCATGTATACTATATATTGGGCCACTGGGGTGTCATACTCACATACATCCTACATGTATATGCTCCAGACATCCTCCTATATTCCTTGATCTGGTTGTAAACCATGTATCACATATACTGCCCCAACCCCAGGATCAGTAATGAAACCTAAATCTTTCTTTGTCTTATCTGTTTATGGCTTATCTGCCTATCACTTAACTACCCGTAACTGTGGCTGGACGCTACTCAACCATCTGGTGATTATGTTTTAGGATGACAGTCCATACTTGGCCTTACTCGGACCTGATCCCTCAGTGTCTGTGTCATCCTTGTACCATCCTTTCTCTGGTACGGTAACATGGACTACCTTTCGAGTATTCCATTATTTTCTCAGGGCTTGTCTGTTCCATTCAGGGGCTTGTGAACTAGCCGAAATAATTCACTTTGCTATTCCTATCACTGCATAATCAAGCATATCAGTATACTTTCCTATTTCCAGAGCCATCGCATTACTCTGAGCAGACAATTCTATGGCCAGAATCCTTGCTCTAATACCAAAATTTTACACCCTTATCTTATTTTCACCTTTTTCAGAGTCTTCACGAAAAACGATATGCAATTTAGTGGGCAACACATGATAAGCATAAATATACTGATAATATGTGCATGATTATAGAAATTTCCCATAGGGGTTCGTACATAAAAATTACAAACTTTGTAGCCACACAGGGCTCTAGGGTATCTAAACCCATCTTCGTGAAATGGAGACATCTTCTCGTCTTCGTTCCACCACTGCAATCCCCTCATATGGTTCTCTTCTTTGTTCTCATCATATCTTCTGTCTCCTCCCTTCTAAATTGTTGGTAGGGGAGGGTGAGTTTCGAGAGAATCTCAGTAAAGAAACAGTACTAATATGCATGCAAGATAAGTGTTTGCATTATGTAACTCATGCCCATACAATGATATATCTGCGTGCTTAATATTTCAAACAAACAACATATTTATGGCCATAGCATAAATAGAAACAGAGCTTCAATCGTTCATTAATGTTTCACATAAACAAGCAAAGCAATAACATGCATCAATACACCAACACAAATATTAAATACATGCAAGAGAGATAAGTTCCTTACCTTAAACCTTTTTCCACCTCGAATTATGTGCCTCGTAAAGCATTTCACAGCTCGGCTCTCCACTCGGTCCTACAATTCCAAATGTACCATTTGTAACCCCCTACCGTAATTATATCCGAAATACGCGATTAAAGTGAAATAGAGATCAATAACAATCAAATAACATTTATAAACCCATCTACTAGATGGGGTTTTCACAAATACCTTTCGAAATCTAATCAATATGATCTCATATTCAAATTTTGAATACAATTACTATGCAAAGATAAATCACATTTATACAAATATCAGAGTACGCAAAATAATTCCCGGCCAATCCCGGGTCTCATACCTTCGCTAAACAATCATAGGGCACATTAGCCCATTTCCATATCTCCAACAGGGATTACACAAAGTCTTCTCAAATACATATACAAATACCCAAATACTCATTCTAAATACATAATCAAATATTCTCATCCAAACATATATCCAAATATACATTCCACAATATATTTTTAACCCATATCCAAATATGAATACAAATCATCCCAACTATGATAACCAACTATCAAAACCAAACTCCAATGGGAGCCCTAGCCACCCTTGACTGCCTGCTCCATCCTCGATCCACCTACCCTGTCTAAAATGGTTGAAAGGAGAAGGTGAGATTCGAAAGAATCTCAGTAGGTAAACATTACCAATATGCATGCAAGATAGATGTTTAATGCATGACATGCTTGCATAACTCATGCTCACACATAATAACAAATTTGTAAGCTCAATGCTTCGAACAATATACTTATGGCCATAGAATAAATTGAAACATAGCTTCAAATCATTCATACATGTTTCACATAATCAAGCAAAGCAATAACATGCATCAACACACTACACAAATATAAGAGCATATAGGAGAGGTAAGTTCCTTACACTCTTTCCATGTAAGCTCTAGCTCCGGCTGCTCACGATCAGGGCGATCATCAAACCTTATAACCAAAACAAGGATATAGGGTTAATCCCTTTTCCAATTCCTTAACTTTCAAACACTTAAGTTGGTTATCATTCACGACCTTTAGGTGGCTACTAAAAGCCTAAACACACGCCTAAAGGGTTAGAAAATACTTGACAAAAGACCATCTTTTGAAATCCTTAAAATCCCTTTTTTAACTATAGTACTCGAGTGAAGATAACCCTACTTGAGTGATGGATGCCTTTTACTCAAGTGATAACCTCAACACTCGAGTGATGCCTCCTCAAGCACCCGAGTTCTATCGAGTAAAGCCTAAAAAGGGACTACCCGAAAGCCACTGAACCCTTAAAATATCAAGTTCACTCAAGCACTACCCACAGTACTCAGGTGAGATCACAACACTTGCGAGTGCACATTCACACTCTTGCCAAATTGCCCATGAGTGTTAACTCGAGATGTGGCTCCAAGTGCCAAAATGCATGCTCACTGGAGTGACACAAAGTGCACTCGAGTAATGACTCTCATCTCTTGTGGGTGAACTAATACACTCTCACAACTTCCACATACAAGTGCGACCAAAACAGAAGGAAATGGGAAGATACCATGCTGTACTCAAGTGATGCGTATTAGAACCCAGAAACGTAGCATGTATCAGAACTTTCCCAAACTTCCAACCTTTGTTCCCAATGGTTCCCAAACTCTAACACAAGGCTATTCCCACATAATTTCACACAAGGTACACATTGGAAACCTCAAAACATCCAAAATCCTATCACCACAACATTTTCCCCCTATGGTCACACTTATCACACACATTACCCAAATTCACAACTTTTACTCCCAATGACTCAAATTAATCCCAATGACACCTAAACATACTATGGCATCATTTTAACCACAATACACCACCATTCCACAATTATACCAAATTAGGGAAAATTCCACAAATCACAAAACTCATCAAACAATCACAATATATAGATTAAACGGGAGATATCACTCACCTCATCCTCTTTATCAAAGCTAGTCCTTGATTCTTCATCATTCTAAATCCCACAATCTCTTAACACACCTTCTTTCCCAAATCTAAAACCATAGCAATGAAGCACTCATTACTATGAACAACTTTAAAGAAAATGATTTAAACAAAAGAGGATATTAACCAAGCTAAATCTTACCTTTTCCATTTCTCTTTCCACTTTGAGCTTTAACGAAAATGGAAGAAGAAGAGAGAGAAAGAAAAGAATGAAGGAGATCAGATTTTTGGCTCCCACACACACACACAATCGAATTGAGGGAGAGCGGAGAGAGGGAAGATTTGAAATCTTGACCCAAATCTAAGGGTCCACACTTTGCCAAGTGTCACCATCTTGACCAACCTCCCATGATCTCACATACTCACATATACATAGGATTCCACCCCTTGATCTATTGCACAATTTAATTCTAGCCATTAATCTTAAAGTTACCAATGAGTTTCTTCTTCGGCAACCAATCAATTAGTCAGTAACTTTATCGTTTTGCCCCTAATTATGGAAATTCCCTTGGAATCACCATCAAACTCATTTTCAAATTCATTTACACCATACATACGCCCTTCCGCTTATTTTTATTCAATTTAGAATTAATCCGAAATTGAACTCAAATACAGGGTTTTGGCGCTGCTCATAGCACAAGTGACTACAATCCACTTCATATTCTCCAAAAGGGTCTATTTATCACTAATCACACCTACTTTTGAAGTCATAATCCCTTAATCAAATTTAGGATCCTGCTAAACCAGGGTTTAGCAGTCCACTTAGTCTAAGCTTATTCCCTAAGCTCAAGTCTCAAAATTCAGGGTATTACACAATTTAGATACTTCCGTAGTGTTTCAGGGGTTATGTGAGTCTATATTGAAAAGTTACTAAAATGCCCCCAGGGGCCCGGTGTAATATCCCAAAAAGTGATTAAGGGTTAATGACTTCAAAAGTAGATGTAATTATTGTTGAATAAACACTTTTGGAGAATGTGTGATGAGAATTTGGATATTTTAATGATTCCAATGGCTTCCTTGTGAAAATTCGTGTGGGGAGAGTGTTTATTGTGAAATTGGAACCATTGGGAACAATTGTGCAAAAGTTGAAAACTCTGTCTATGGAAACTCTGTACAGGGCAGCCGATTTGTATAGACTTTTTTACTAGGCAACTGATGTCAAAAAATTATGAAAATTTCCAGTCTTAAAGTTCACATCCCAAGCTTCA
Source organism: Inga leiocalycina (assembly GCA_963242795.1). Classification (NCBI taxonomy): domain Eukaryota; kingdom Viridiplantae; phylum Streptophyta; class Magnoliopsida; order Fabales; family Fabaceae; genus Inga; species Inga leiocalycina. The sequence continues at coordinate 69,665,139 of OY725322.1, forward strand.
AAATGGATATATAGTTTGTGCCATTTCGTTTTGTGAGCTAGGAGATATGACTGTCCAAAGTTTGGGATGGAAACTGAACTCTGTTTTGGGGCAGTGATGAGTTTTATATTATTCTGGAATTTTGAGGTGATTTTCAGTAATGGCCAATATTTTTCCTATGAAGAGGACTTAAATATCTTTCATTTTGCTTTGCAATCACCTCATTTCGATTTTTTTAGAATTAGTTATGATTTTTCAAAGTTAGGCAGAAAATCTACCAAAAAATCCAAAAATGTGAAATTAGAAATTATGACATCATCATTTGGTAAGGTGACATCAGCATGATATTATAAATCACTTTTCCGTTCCCTCTTCAGCCATTTCTGACGTCTTGAGCTTCAAAGAGAAAAGGAAAGTGATTTGAGATATCTAGTGAGAGAAGGAGCAAGAACTTCAAGGTAAGTTCGATTTCTTCGGTGTTTTAGCTCTTGACTTGTATAATTCTTCTCCTAAGCTTCTCTTTTACATGATTCAAGGTGTTTGAAGCTAGAATTTAAGTGTTGAGAAGGCTAGGGTTTTGGTTATCAAAGGGAAAAGCCAGAGGGAGCTTGAGGTAACTTCCAAACTTTCGTATATTGCTTATTTTGGTTGCTGTAGGCAATTTAATCGGTGAAATTTCGCCGGATTGCCATTGGTTTTAAAGTTTGGAAATGATATGGCCTAGGGGTTATGCTGCCCAATTGGGTCTTAATGTTACTTTTTACCTAATGTAATGGTTAATAAAGTGGTTAGCAGTAGAAAGAAACGCGTTTAAGGAGCCGAAATCGTAAAACCCCGATTTTCTCCAGAGAGCTCATAAATTTCGGCCAGCTCTAGAAATGAGTCTTAGAGTTGGATTTTCTATGATTTGATGGTTCCATTGAGTTCAGGAGTGAAAATTAGGTGGGGTTACAGTTGGCCACTTTTTCGGAAAAGGCCGAAAAAGCATAATTACAAAAACGCCCCTGAAACCTTTAAATAGTGGCTGCCGAGGGCAATTTCGTCCTTTGGCAATGAATTTGATAATTACGAGTCCGAAAATGGATTCCTTGGGCGGAAATATGTTAGGATAGCCCAGATTAGAATTTCGGGAAAAGTGCAACCGGACCGGGTACGGCGGGCCCGGGCCGGGTCCCCGGGGGTATTTTTGTAAATTTTCATTATAGACTCATATAACCCCAAGTAACACTATGGAAGTGTCAAAATGGTGCATTTGGAATTATAGGATTTGATATTTGCCGCCTCGGGAGCCAACTGCGCCGAAGGACGTCAGGAAAGGACAAGGTAGTGACTCTCTCTCTCTTATACTTTGTGTAATGCACTGTATGTGTGTTGTATCACTGTTTTATGATGATTTTTGATGCTTCTGTGGTTACAGCTGGTGATAGCTGTCGTTTACAGCGCAAGCTGTCGTTTACAGCGTAAGCTGTCGTAATGTTGATTACTGATTACAGCGTAAGCTGTCGTGATGTTGATTACAGCAAGAGCTGTCGCATTATGTATATAGCCGTGAGTGCTGTCGTTTGTGGTGAAAACCATGTATCTGTGAATTGCTGCTGCTGTTGCTGTTTGTGATTTATGTACATGCTTTGTGTTTATGCATTGTGTGAGTGGTTTGTTACTACTGAGATTCTCTCAAATCTCATTCTTTCCTATGACTAACATTTCAGACAGGGTGTATGGCTCAAAGGAGAAGCGGCCAACCCGGAGCAATTAGGACCCTTGGGGGTATATAGTTGAATTGGAAACGTTGGTTATGTATTTTGAACTCAGGATTACTGTATATTCTGAATCAGGAACACTACATTCGATTTTGGTTGTGTAATCCCCTAGTGTATACTTATAAACCTTCAGGTTTTTATGCATAGAACCCGAGAGTTGCCGGGGATGCGGTTATACACTCTGATATGATTGAATGTATATTAACTGCACAGGTAATTATATTCGAATATTGAAATTGAGACCAGGATGGGAAAAAGAGTTTTGAAAGTTTTGTGAAAATTTTACTGTGAGACAGAGAGTTTAAAACGAGTTTAAAGCATCCAATGGTCTCTAATCCGATTTAAATGTGTTATCGAATTATAATTACGTGTTTAAAGTCAGGGGGTTACACCCAGCCCGGCCTCGCATACCCGGTCTGACCGTAGTTTTCTTGAAATTTAGACTAGGGCTATTCTAACATATTTTCACCCAAGGAATCCATTTATAGAGTTAGAACTACAAAATTCACTGCCAAAAGACAAGAATGCTCTTGGCAGCCCCCTTTAACAGTTTCAGGGGCATTTTTGTAATTATGTTTTTTCGGGCTATTTCGAAAAAGTGACCAACTGTAAACGCACCTAATTTTTCCTCCTAAACTCAATAGAATCATCAAAACATTGAAAATCCAACTCTAAGGCCCTCTAATAGCCCTAACCAAAATTATCAAGAACTCCGGGGAAAATTGGGGTTTTTCAGTTTCAACTTCGCAGACGTGTTTCTTTATACTCTTAACCACTTTATTAACTATTTAATAAGATTACAACTACCATTTGAGCCCAATTTTAGTAGCATAATCCCTGGCATACACATTTCCAAAATTTAAAACAAAGGACAATCCGGCGAAATTTCACCGATTAAATTGTCGATATCAGCCAGAATAGTTAATATGCAAGAGTTCAGAAGTTACCTCAAGCTCCCACTAGCTTTTCCTTGACTTAGCTAAAAACCCTAAGTGTTCATCAACAAATTTTGATCCTCTAAACCTTAAAGAACATAAAGGAGTAGCTTATGATCGAAGTTATACGCGTTAGAAGCTAAATTGTCGGAGAAATCGGCTTATCGTACAAGATCTCTTCCCCTTTCTCTCTCTAGAAAATGTCTGCACTTCCCTTCTCTCCCACCTACAAAGGACGTCAGTTTATGGCTGAGCAAGAAGAGGATGATGGCTTTTTAATATTATATCATACTTTAATGAATTATTTAATCAATATTCCAAAAATTCCAAAACTAATTTTTATGACATAACTTCCTACATTCATGTAACCACGCTATTATGTCCAACCAATATTTCCTTCTTCATGCCACATGTAGGAGAATCCTTAGGGTCCCTCCCTTTAGTCTCAGTTGACTTCACAACTTGTTTCGGTTACATATACTCCTAATGTCCTAATTTTGGCCAAATTTGCATTTTTGCTCAATTTTTCCATTAATTCTTATTTAATTGACCAAATATTCAAAATATATTTTTCCCCTTTATTTTTATTAATTAATTGAAATTAACTTCAATTAATTGGAATATAGTTAATTTATCACTTGTTTGGCAAAATTACAAGTTTGCCATTACATTTTCTTTTATTTTCGGATTTTCTAGCAGATTTTCTACTCAAAATTTGAAAAATCATAAATAAATTTGTAGACATTATATTGGAGTGATTAAAAAGGCTATAGAACTTATATTGAGTCTAGTTTCAAGAAAAATGTAGACTTTATCCAAATGAAAGCACACAATTCCCAAAATTAATTTCTTTGAATGTTGTTCCAGAAAATTCACAGTTTTTTTGGGCTAAATTCAAAAATTCATAAATTTTTGTATATAGATTTAAATGATTCATATGAGCTATCAAATTAAATTTTAGGATATTTACTTTCACCTTGTAGAATTTCATAATTTATGGATATCATTTGATCATCTAAAATCACATGACAATCTCACTGCCTCGTGGGAAATTTCATCGGAAGTATTGTTCACCTTTCTATTTCCATATCTAATTCCTATAGTCATGAATATTCACCATTTTATTCTATTTAATAACCCAAAGGTATAAGGAATTTTGGTGGTCAAAATTCAGGATGTTACATGATCTATATGTTGACTTCTAACTTGTTTATTTATTAGACATGGTTTGATCCATTTTATACCAGTGCTAGTTTAGTGTTTTTTTTTGTTTGTTTAAAAAATTCTTAAAATATTTGTATTGATTTATCTTATTTAATTCATTTGTGATAAATATGAATCAAGAGAATTTTAAAAGCACTTGAATAAAATTTTCTAGTCTTTGTATAATGTTCTTCATTGGAAAATTGATATCTAATTGCAAAAGTTTTTAATAATGGTCTAAAAAAGGAAAACATTTGTTTTTCTTGTTAAAGCCTTTGATTGTGGATCCCGGCATAAATTACTTTGAAGAATTGAGTCTCTAAGTAATGAGTGAGACAGGGATTTGCCTATTTGAGTATGAAACTCTAACATAGAAGGAGAATATTGTAAAGAAGATCAAGATGAAAAGAATCCTAAGTAAGGTATCTTGAAATGGAATGAGAAGTGCAACTGGAAAAGAACTTAGAAAAAGATTTATAAGGGGAACTTAAATTTCCTGAAACTTGGGAAAGTTAATGTCTAGATTCAAACTCTGGAACATGATGGAGTATGGGGAAATAATTGCTCCTCGAGTAAAGAGTGAAGGTCCACCTCGAAGAAGAATGAAAACCTAAGCCTAGTCTAAATCCCCAATACTAGAAACTATAAAAGATTTATTAAGAAATAGATTTAATTTGAATACGAAAGTTGGAATATGTTTTTTTCTAAGAAATATAGAGTAACTTTGGGGATTGTTGAAATGATCTTGGAATTCTAGAAAAATGATAGTTGTTGAGAACCCATCAAACTAGGTTTAAGAAGCATGGAGATTTAACCTTTTAGAGGATTTGATTTGGTTGAAAATTGTGCTTACTAGAGAACTTAAATAAGCAGTTAAAACACCATGACTCCCAAATAAAAGGTTAATAAGACATTATTAATATAATGCAATGAAAAACATGAAGAAGTGAGTGTCAAATACTATTTTTGAGTGGGAGCTCTTAGAAGATGAATCTTCTAAGAGCGTAATATTCTCAATCTAAATGGCGGTCTTAGAAAATGATCCTTTTGAGAATCATAATTGAGCATGTTAATTGTGGTACTTGTGTCAAATTCTTGATAGGTGATAATGACTATGTTGGAATATATGTGATAGGAGGTACAAATGTGTAATACCCCGAATTTTGAGACTCGAGGTTAGAGAATAAGCCTGAGATTAATGGATTGCTAAGCCCTGGTTTAGCAAGATCCCAAATTGTGATTAGGGGTTAATGACTACAAAAGTGGACATGGTTAGTGATTAATGAACCCTTTTAGAGAATATAAAGTGGATTGTAGTCGCGTGTGTTATGAGCAACGCCAAAACCCTGTATTTGAGTTCAATTGTGGATTAACATCCAAATTAACTTAGAATAGAGGGAAGAATTGAATGGGGTATTGTGATGGAAATGGTGTCATGTTGTGATATTTAATCATTAGAATTGATTTAAATTGAATTGGACACATTGGTTGCAAAACTGGAAATGCTGACCAGTGTGAATTCTGTATGGCCAGTCTTCTCGTGTGGATGTTTTGACTAGGAAAATTATGTCAGAAAATTATGAAAATTTCAAGTCTTGAATTTCACATCCCAAGCTTCAAAATGGACATATAATTTGTGCCATTTAGTTTTGTGAACTGGGATTTACGTTTGTCCAAAGTTTGAGGTCGAAAATGGACTCTGTTTTGGGGCAGTGATGAAATTTGTGTAATTTGGAATTTTTTGGTGATTTCAAGTAATGGATCATATTTTTCCAATGAAGAGGACTTAAATACCTTTCATTTGGCTTTAGAATCACCTCATTTCTATTTTTCTAGAATTAGTTATGATTTTTCAAAGTTTGGGCAGAAAATCTGCCAGAAAATCCGAAAATGCCAATTTTGGGAATTATGACATCATCAAAAGGCAAGATGACATAAGCATGGAATTAAAACATCTTCTCATCATCTTCAGCTCTCATTTCCGACGTGCTGCACAGCTGAATATGGAGAGAGGAGTTGAGAGAAAAATAGAGAGAAAGAGGAAGAAATCTCGCAAGGTAAGTCGATTTCTCCGACGATCTAGCTCCTAACGCGTATAACTCCGATACTAAGCTACTCCTTTATGTTCTTTAAGGTTTGGAAGCTCCTCTTTTGGTGTTTTGAAGTTAGGGTTTTCAGCCACAAGAAGGAAAAGCTAGTGGGAGCTTGAGGTAACTTCCAAACTCGTGCATATTGACTATTCTGGCTATTATAGACAATTTAATCGGTGAAATTTCGCCGGATTGTCTTTGGTTCTAAAAATGGAAAATGGGTTTGTGGGGCTGTTATGCTGCCCAAATTGATACTAAATGGTAGTTCTAACCTAATGGAATAGTCAATAAAGTGGTTAGGAGTAGAAAGGAACGCGTTTACGGAACCGAAACCGAAAAACCCCAATTTTCCCCGGAATACTTGTATATTTCGGTTATGGCTATAAATGGGTCTTAGAGTTGGATTTTCAATGATTTGATGGTTCCATTGAGTTCAGGAGCGAAAATTAGGTGGGGTTACAGTTGGTCACATTTTCGGAACAGGCCGAAAAAGCATAATTACGAAAACGCCCCTGAAACCCTTAAAGTGGGGCTGTCAAGGGTAATTTTGTAATTGACATTGAATTTGATAATTCTGAGTCCGGAAATGGATTCCTTGGGAAAAAATATGTTAGAATAGCCCATGTCAAAATTTCAGGAAAAGTACAGTCGGACCGGGTACGGTGGGGCTGGACCGGGTCCCCGGGGGCATTTTAGCAAATTTTCAATATAGCTTCATATGACCCTCAGAAACACTATGGAAGTATCTAAATAGTACATTTGACATTGTAGGATCGAATGTGAAGCCTCGAGTTGTTGGCACGTAAATCGAGGAGAAAAGACTGGAGGTAGGGAACTTATCTCTCCTGCATGCTCTGATAACTGTATTAATGTGTTGATGCATGTTATTGCTTTGCTTGATTATGTGGAACATGTATGAATGATTTGAAGCTATGTTTCAATATATGCTATGGCCATATGTGTATCGTTCGAAGCATTGAGCTTATAGATTTGTCATTGTATGTGTGCATGAGTTATGTGATGCAAGCATGTCATGCATTAAACACTTATCTTGCCTGCATATTGATAATGTTTCCCTACTGAGATTCTCTCGAATCTCACCCTCCCTTACCAACAATTTAGACAGGGCAAATGGCTCATGGAGGGAGCGGCAGGACTCATTCAAGATGAGATTGTGTAATCCCCATTTGAAGAATTATAATGGGCAATTGTGCCCTGTATATCTTTAGCGAAGGTATGTACCCGAGATTGCCCGGGATGATTATGTTGTGTACTCTGATATTTATATGAATGTGATTTATCTTCGCGTAGTAATTGTATTCGAAATGTGAATATGAGACCAAGTTTATAAATGATTTCGAAAGGTATTTTTGAAAACCCCATCATGTGATGGGTTAGTAATTGTTATTTGATTATTATTGGTCTCTATTTCATTTTAATTGCGTATTTCGGATATAATTACGGAGGGGGTTACAAAATGCATTCTCCTTATCTTAGACCTAATAGTGTTGTTATTTTTCTAGTCGAGAATAATACAAGTACATGATATTGTATACTTCGATGTGCTATGTCAAACCCTTTAACATTTTGATATACGTAGAGTAATAAGTGCACAATTTTGTTAGGCATACAGAAATAACGAAAACATACTGACATTAAGTACTTGCTTACAATGCATGAAATTCCCTCTAGGATTTGAAAAATATATACAAATATGCAGAGTGTTCAAAAGAAACTAAATTAAAAGTTAGATAACCAACAACAGTCTCTACATGCACTGAAACTCTACTAGTTGGTAGTTACAAATTTGCCCTTCGAGACGCTACCTTTAGCTGAAATGTATTTGAATATTTGAAATAGGGTGAGATTCTAATGAATCTCAGTAGTAACATGCAATCAGTCATATAAAATGTGACAGATAAATATACAAAACACCATGTAATGCAACGTGATACAAATAATACTTCATGTGCATATGAGTCGGGGCTACTTTCCCACTATCCAAAAACCTTTATAAGTATGCCTCCTTGCATAATGCCCTACTAGGCAAAACAGTGTTCATATTACAGAAGATGTCATGCGCAAAGCATATAAATAGTCACATAGTTTATGAAAGATCGAGTTACTACCTAAGGCCTTTTTCAGTTCTGCTGTCTATCCTAAATTCTTGTTCATGCTTGGGCTATTTCTGATTCCTATAAAATTAAATTTACAAGTAACTGGTTATTACTTATACTCTTACCGCCTTTAAATCAAACTATGTTGGTTATCTAATGCAGTTATATCAGTTTCTGAATAGTACAACTCTGCACAGTGCAGTTTCACAGTTTTCTGGAAAACTGGCAGATTTTCAGTCAACTTTGAAAAATCATAATTAATTCTTGAAAAATCCAATTTGACTAATTCTAAAGCCTAAATTAAGCTATTTAAATGTATTTTCATGGCAAAATACCTAAAGCTAGCCACTATTATCATATTTTTCTCAGAAATTCACAAAACTTCCCCTATTCCATATTTCATTCTAGAAATAGGGCATAGATTAAAAAATCCATATCTTTTAATATACAAGTCAAAAAATTATGAACTGTAACCCCCTCACCGTAATTACATCCGGATTACGAAATTTAAGTGAAATAGAGACCAATAGGATGAAATCACAATTTATAATCCCACATCCAAGAGATGAGGTATTTCAAAATCTTTTCAAAACATATATATATTCGTGGTCTCACATTCACGTGCAGATATAATTATCAGAGAAATCAGAGTACATAATAAATATCAAAGTGCGGAAACCAAAATCCCGGCAAACCCCGGGTTACTTACATATATAACTTGGGTTCAAAGTTTCCCAACAAGGGGATTACATCACCAAAACATTCATTTACATTAGATGTACAACTTGCAATACCAAATCCAAAACTATAATAACCAACTACCACTTAGATCTCGGAGTAAGCCTAACTACTCCTGGTTGTCCGCTTCCCTTTCGAACCACTCGCCCTGTCTGAAAAGATTAATCATTTGGGAGGTTGAGATTCTAAAGAATCCCCGTAGTAACAACTATTTCATACCACATGCAATCATATAATATGCAAACACATCATCTCATATCAGCAGCAACACAAACTCACTCCATCCTCATCCCCTTTTACCGTCGGGAAGGCATACGACCTTTACCCGAACCGTTATTAGCGACTCAGGGACTGTTGGCGTGGCAGTGCATACAAATAGCCACACGGCTCACATATAGCCTTTCGGCTTTCACAATGGCCCGTCGGCCTTCACAATTATCACACCCTAACCTCATCCCCTTTTACCGTCGGGAAGGCATACGACCTTCACCCGAACCGTTGTTAGCGACTCAGGGACTATTGGTTTAGCGGTGCTACCACAATATCACATAACGCATATATGACACCCTAACCTCATCCCCTTTTACCGCCGGGAAGGCATACGACCTTCACCCGAACCGTTGTTAGCGACTCAGGGACTATTGGTATAGCGGTGTTTCCACACAAAGTTTTCACAAAACTTGCAGCATACAAAATCCATTTAATCACAATGATATAGCACACATATCATACATCACATAAGGTATAAAGATAGAGTCACTACTTGTATCTTTCCTGACTGGCTCCGGCACCGTGGCCTCACGAGGGCGACAAATGTCAAATTCTATATCAATTAGGGACAACCAATCAATCTCTTTTCCATGTGTATATTTCAATAATACTCTAAGTTGGTTATCATTTAGGACTCTTTAGGTGACTAAAATAGGCCTAAACATATGCCTAAAGGGTTGGAAGAAACTACCCAAAAGACTCCTTACTCGAAGGCAAAACTCTGATTTTAGACAGTCTCACTCGAGCACAGATGCTCTCACTCGAGCACGCGTACGGACATCACTCGAGCACACGAGAAAGTGAGACTGTGAGTGAACACCCGAGAGCACAAAGAAACTCTCAGGCACCGACTCACTCGAGCACGCTGACCTCACTCGAGCACAAGGCTAGATGCCTCACTCGAGCACCCGCGAGAGAAATCCAGGAGGTGAGAACCCGAGAGCACCCAAAGCTCTCCAAGCACGGGATCACTCGAGCACAGCCATATGTGCTCGAGCACACACCTCACACCCGCGAGTGAGAAGGCTCACTCGAGCACCTTACTCGCGAGTGAGAACCCGAAAGCACAACTCCCACCTGAAGCACACTCTCACTCGAGCATGACCCCCAGTGCTCGGGTGAAACGGCTATGCCCGCGAGTGACAGAGCTCACTCTTGGCATCAGCCCACGAGTGAAGACCCGAAAGCACACCCTTCACTCTGGACTTACACCCTCACTCGGGCAGACCAAGCTCACTCGAGCAGGTTCCTCGCTCACTCGAGCACAAAGCGATGTGCTCGAGCAGCACTCGCAGAAAACCCAGGTGACTCGAAGCACAAAGGGAAAAACTTGCGCATCACTCGAGCACGTTCTTCCTCTGCTCGAGTGATGTGTATCAGAGACCAGAAACGCAGCCAAAAACCAGAAACACCAGATGGTCAAATTCTCCCCCAAAGGTTCCCAAACTCTTCCCAATGCTCATACACTCTAAGCACTAACAAGGGAACACAATGGCAACTCCAAAAAAAAACACTCCAAAACCCAATTTGACCACAATCAAACACTAAGGTCTCAATGACACATCATATCCAAATTCCCTTAACACCTTTTTAACATTCCAAATTACATCAAATGATCATATATCTCCAACTAAATCATTTCCAATCATCAATCATAACAAACTTGACATTTCCCAAAATAGGCATATTTAGGGCAAAATTCCAGATTTTACCATACTTAGCAAAATATCACACATTATACTTCAAAATGCTCTAAATGCCTACCTCTTCACTTTGCTCAATCCAGAATCCTGATCCCTCAACTTTCAATTTCGCCCAAATCATAAATCACCACTTCTCAAGATTCTACAATCATCACAACGTAGCTCTCATTGATATGAACAATATTAGAGAAGAGGATTGGAGCAAAGGAGAATCATTTCCTTACCAAAGATCAAGCTTTTCTTCTTCCTCTTCTTGCCTCAAGGTCGCCGGAATCAATGGAAGAGAGAGAGATAAGAAGGTAGAATGATGATGAAAAAGCACATCATCCACCCCTTGCCCATGCCTCCAACAGAATAGGAGAGAGAGAAGAGAGGAAAAAGTGACTTTTGTCTTCTAGTGCCCTATCCAATGGCCACCATCAAGCCACTTGTCAACATCTACACAATTCTCTCCATGAGCTCACCAAGTCACCTCACATAGGATTCCGACCCATATGAAATACATCTCAACCCTTGATCTTAAATACCACTTGTATTTATTCTCAAAATTATCATTACATTAATCCCAAATATATTCAATCAAGATAATTACAATAATTATTGGAGCCATTAGCCCTAATCACAAATCGGGATGTTACATGAACCACCCAACAAATTAAAGCTCTACATCTGTACTTTAATCCTATCAAATTTCATAATTTTTGGACCAGGTTTAACTAACAAATTACATTGCACAATCACACTGCCTCTAATGAAACAAAGCAAATATGATTACTTTGAACTTCAATAAATTCCATGTTTGCATACAAATTTTGAAAAATCATGAATACCTATATTCGCACACAATTTTTCCTTCTAAATCCAATGGTACCATCAATATTTCAAAATTCCAGCTCTACTTTGAGTGACTAGTAGCTGGATGAATTTCACAATAAAAAAGGAAAAATTGGAGTTTCTTGATTTTAATCCCTAAACCACCTTCTTTACACCTCTAATCACATGTTTAACCTATTAAACACCAATTGAACATGATTAGAGGAAAATTTTGGTAGCATTTCCCTTAGGGTTTCATTTTCCCAAATTTACAAAATCAACCAAATCAAAGCCAAACTCAACAACAACAACAACAACAACAACATCATCATTATACTACTCGAGGATCAATTTTTGGAGATTACCTCTTGATTGCTCAACTTTCTCACTCTTGGATGCCACTTCCCTCTCTCTCTTCTCTATTTATTTTGCTTACTAAACATGGTTTCCAGGATGAAGAAGAGATTAGAAGAGGTTATAAGTGATTTAGAAGACAAGAATACTTGAAATCAAGCCTCTTTCCTTGGATTTTGGATCTCTTGAACCCTAGCTTTCTTGCTTCTCTTGTGTTCTTGTTTTTTTCCCATGTGATAGCTCTCTTTCTTTGTTCAGTTACTCAATTGAAAATGAAGGTAAAAGAAAGAGAAAAAGCCTTATAAGAGTTATCACCTTTATCCTTTTTTTCCAATATTATTTTTTTATTGCCTTTTGACCACATGTCAATTAATTTATTGTGATCATAATCTTTTTCCCTCTTCCCATTACTTGGCCAAAAAACACTCTCCAAATCACCCAAAAATATGCTCTTCAATTATCACTTTCGTCCTCCTCCTCATAAATTTAATTGGAGTTGCAATATTTGACTTTTCAAAATTTAACTTTTTGCTTGAGTTATTTAATTCAACTTGGCTATTGAAATTTAATCATTTGCTCCTTTTATTTGTTTCCCAAGAATGACGAAAGTGTGCTCTTGGAATAGCCAAATGAGCTCTTGAATTATCACAATTTTATCTCTTAGAAGGTTACATATATTAGCCTACAATTGTTGACTTTTTAACTTTGATTTTTACTTGGCTACAATACTTCAATATTTAACATAATATGAACTAAGTATTTAATCCCTTTCTTTCCTCTATTTTGGATGCCACTCACACAAGAGAAAGGGAAAAATATGGGCTTTGGATTTAATTTAGCCAAATGACTATTTTGCCTATACTTGTTTGCCATTTTTGCACCTTGGTAAAAGCTGACAGAATTTTCATCAAAATTTGAAAATTCATAACTATTTGTAAAAATATTCAATTGGTGTAATTCCAAAGGCTATGTGACCCTTATCAAGTCTATTTTCAAGAAAAAAAATATAACCTTTAACCAACTGGAAGCTTACAATTCCCAAAATTATTGTATTTGGATGCTGCCACAGAAACTCTCCAGTTTTACTGGGCTAACTTCAAAAATACATAACTTTTTGTATACAGCTCCAAGTAACTTATATGATCTATCATATTAAAGATTGATAAGTATATTTTTATTCTAGAAAATTTTATAGTCATTAGACATCACTTGGTTATCCAAAACCATCACACAACCAGATTGCCACGCCGAAAAACACACTAGCAACAAAGTTAACATTCCTGGGACTCTTGCTAAACCGGGCTTAGTAGCCTACTTGATTTAAGCTTATTTTCAAGCCTCTAATCCTAAAATTTGGGATATTACATTTCTCCCCCTGTTCAATAAATTTCGTCCTTGAAATTTGAACGTCTACACCTCGAAATTTTGGATATCATATAGAATGATTATCCTTGTGAGAATTCCATCTTAATATACAACTTGTTCTTGATGACCATATTGTGTACACTATTCAATATAGCACAGGAGTGCTTGTCAGGTCTTATTGCCTAGGGATACTGCCCCATGCAAACATTCACATTGGGTTTTATTGCCTCTGATCTTTGTTTTGCATAACTTTAATTGCTTAGCAATATGCTGCACTTCACCCCAGACAAGTAGATTTTTGATATGAGGACATACAGTCCATTAGTATCTCTAAGCCTCATTGTCCTATACAAACATACACATAAGGACTCACTGCCAACCTTAAGGCTTTGTTGCCTCTTTAAATTGCTATATCTAGAACCTTAATCCTCAGTACTATAAGGGCAGGTTCTAAATCATCATATTTTCAAATCAAGTCAATCACTATCAACTCTATAATATAAATGAGGTAACTTATTCCATAAGGCTTAGCTGTTGAGCTGTATTTTCCATCATCATGCCCTACTACACTAAGGCTCATTCCAATCTCTACTTGTATATTACATTACTGACCACACAATTTGCTTTACTGCAAGCCTTACAAGTTGCATCATTATAAACTATACAGCCACACAAACCACATAGTTCACCACACAGCAAACCACGCCAGTCACCATGTAGTAGACCATACAGTTACCATATAAGTCACCACACAGAAGACCACACAAGTCACCATATAGCAGACCACACAGTTCACCACACAGCAGACCATACCGGTCATACCGTGATGTGGGATGATCAATACTGGTTTGACTAACATCATCTCCTGCAACCCTTGAAAGTTATACTTTGATTCACCATCATTCTCTAATAAGAAGTTCAACAATGTTAAGATGATTCGAAAAGAGTTCCATAGGAACTTCTTATAACACCTGACTAGTCTACAAATTAGTGATAGTTCAAGGCCTCTTTCAGCTGAGTATTGATTCCACTTTATTAGGATTTGTTGGGTTCCATTATGTAAGGAATCACCACTTAGTAAGTTAATTTCTGAAAGCCAACGCTTATATGTAACTCCTAGCACCACTCATAGGTGCTTATCATGTTCTTCTCTACTTCTCGAGTAGATCAGGATATCGACACTAAGATAATAGGAAATTCACTAGCCATAGGTATATTTTTAGTTGCCATTTCAACTTTTACCGATACTAAAGAAAACAAAGTACCTTTATCTAACACTTCTTAACTTAAACCACTAAGAGAAAACTTAAATCACTTTGTGGAGTAAGATATATGATACTCCTATTTCTACTATGTAACAACACATGCTTTGACGTTAACTAATTAACTCTTATTACAATTTTGAGTTTATGGAACCATTCACAGAGTAAATCTTTCACATGGTTTTATCTCTTACATATATCATACAATTCAAAAAAATTTCTCAAGGCAGTTATCACACCCATAAATGTGATCACAATCAAATTATAAGGCAATTCATGTATTTTCAGCCCTAAGTATTTCACATAGTCAAATACAATATAGGAATAGCTAGTACAAGAACCTATTAATGCTTGCACCACATAAACACTAAGTTATATAGTACCTTGGGTCATTTCTAGTGACTTCTGTGACTTCTCATGAGTCATGGCGAATGCTATTCTTTAACTCTTAGGTCGCGGCCTTGTCGATTGTTATGAGCAATCTTTAGCAATATGACCCGGCCTCCAACAGTTATAACAAATTTGCTACCTGATTGTGCAAGGTTCACCATCATTTTACTTGCTATGGTTATCAGCCTGATATGATTTTTTATTGCACTAAGAGGGAATTTCCTGATTATTGTGTTTTTGGGGAGAATTCCCATTGCCAGATACACCCTTGCTGTGAACACTTCTATCAGATATAGCCTCAACAAGTTATTCTCTAGTTTCAATCCCTACACCATCATGTCAGAGCTCCACTTGTCATCCCGATATCTCAAGTATGAAGAATATTGGGACAACTGGATGAAGCAAACCAGATACTCATTAAAGCTCTCTAATCATCCTGTTGTATATTAAGGAATTCTTTTTCCTTTTCCAGCCTGACTGAACAGGAAAAATATTTCTTATTAAACTTTTCTTGGAATAATTCCCATGTCACCGGAATATTCCTCCTCCAAAGTATCAATTCAATGTTCTTCCACCATCTATTTGTATTGCTCTCAAGCTTATAAATTACCAGTAGAACTTTAATTTCATCAGGGCATAACAGGATGTTGAAAACTTTCTCTATTCATGATAGCCACTCTTTGGCTAGCTGAGGATCAAATTTCCCTTGAAAGGTAGGATATTGCTATTTACTAAAGCTTCCTACCCAGATCTGTATATCAGCCTCAGGTTCAGGCAAAGGATCTTCTGGTTGAGGTCCGTAGGGAAGATTTGACTAACCGTCATCCCTCACTAGCTCTTCCAAACAATCTTGCCTCTACTGTACTTCTTACAGCTCTTCCCTAATCTCATTCATTATGGCCTATAGCTGTGTCAACATACCCATAATCTATTATTGTATTGGGGCAAGTTTAGGGTCTGTGATTGCATTATTGTGCCCCGTATGGTCATACCATCTTTGTATCCTACTATATGAAAATATAGAAGAAGTAAATTCATATGAATACAAGGGCATTTTCATCATTTTTTAAAAATGTCGGGTTTACAGATATGTCATATATATCATACCTAAGATATTTACAACAGTTAAGGAAAGCTTTAACATCACGCATCCTATAACTATTGTACAATATGACTTTGTCCTCTTTCATATCACATAACATAACTACACATATGACTTCCCAAGGGGTCACCCATCCTAGATTTTCCTTGGTTGATTACACTTAACTTTTGTATACCTGTGCCAAAACATAGATACTGGCTCTATCATCTTCAATCCCCCAGTACCTTATGAATGCCCTCATCTTGAAAGTAGTACCAACTGCCTTTGATCACTAAAATACTAGGTATAGACCCTCTATACGCAGTCGTACATGTACTTCACTATATACGGTGTCATGTGATCCATGAACTTGACAAAGTGATCATTTAGCCCCTGCTCTACTATGTCATTCTTCTTTCTAGCCAAAAATGCCATGTTTGGGAAGAAGTACATGGTTGTATAAATCCAGATCTTGTCTGGGTAGTCTAATCTCAGTGGAACTTGCTTCCAGTAAAGTAAATCCATATAATCCAAATATATGAGATACTGGGCTACTAGGAAACAGGTGTGCTTTGAAAGCCTATAAGTATCTACGCCGGGCATACTTCTATAACCTATGGTTTGGCTGCAGGTCATATCTCACAAGCACTGGTCTGGCTTTGAAGAGAGTAACAACACGGAACTCAAAATCTGATCATGACCCATCGGAGAGTGGCTGCTCGGAATCTCCCACCACCTCTTTGGGTACTAGCTCAGGTCTTGGCTGTGGCTCGTATACTAGTTGACTCAGACTAGTTCCTTGGGTATCCTCATCTCAACAGAAGGCTAGCCCTCAGAAATCCTCTAACCCAAGGCACCCTGGTTCACCAATGGCAGTGACCTATCTCAAATCCTCTCGTCGCCTCCCCGTCAACCTCTAAATAAGACCATATCAATATACTATTCTGATAATGTCAAAACCACTTTTAGCTCTGATACCAGTAATGTCAAACCCCTTAACATTTTGATATACACAAAGTAATAAGTGCACAGTTCCATAAGGCATACAGAAATAGTATAAACATACTAATATTAAGTACTTGTTTACAATACAGGAAATTCCCCATAGGGTTTGAAAAATATATACAAAAGTATAGAGTGTTAAAAAGAAACTAAATTACAAGCTAGATAACCAACAATAGTTTCCACGTACACTGGAACTCTAATGGCCGGTAGCCACAGACTTGCCCTTCGAGTTGCTACCTTCAGCAAGAATGTATTTGAAAAAGGGTGAGATTTTAATGAATATAAGTAGTAACATGCAATCAGTCATATAAAATATGATAGATAAATATACAATACACCATGCAATGCAATGTGATGCAAACAATATGTCATGTGCACATGAGTCAGGGCTACTTCCCCACTATCCAAAAACCTCTATAAGTGTGCCTACTCGCACAATGCCCTACTTGACAAAATAGTGATCATATTATAGAAGATGTCACATACAAAGCATATAAACAATCACTAGTTTATAAAAGGTCGAGTTACTACATAAGTCCATTTTTAGCTCTGTTGTCTGTTTTAAATTCTTGCTCTGGCTCTGGCTATTTCCGATTCCTATAAAATTAAAGTTACAATAAACTGGTTATTATTTGTACTCTTACTACCTTTAAATCAAATTATGCTATTTATTTAATGCAGTTATATCAGTTTCTGCATATTGCAACTCTGCACAGTGGAGTTTCACAGTTTTCCAGAAAAATGACAGATTTTCAATCAACTTTGAAAAATCATAATTAATTCTATAAAAATCCAATTTGACTAATTCTAAAGCCTAAATGAAGCTCTTTAAATGTAGATTCATGGAAAAATACTCGAGCTAGCCGCTATTATCACATTTTCCCCAGAAACCTCAAAACTTCCCCTGTTCCAGATTACATAACAGAAACAGGGCACAAATTCAAAAAACCTATATCTTTTAGTATACAAGTCCAAAAATTATGCACCACCCATTAAATTAAACCTCTAAATCTATACTTTAATCATATCAAATTTCATAATTTTTGGACTAAGTG
This sequence comes from Inga leiocalycina, assembly GCA_963242795.1. Lineage (NCBI taxonomy): Eukaryota > Viridiplantae > Streptophyta > Magnoliopsida > Fabales > Fabaceae > Inga > Inga leiocalycina. The sequence goes on from OY725322.1 coordinate 69,683,259, forward strand.
TGACAAACGAAGTCCGTTGCATAAAACACTGCCTCCAGTGAAACAAATCAAATAGCATTATTTTGAACTTCAATAAAATTCATATTTGCATACAAATTTCCCAAAATCATGAACACCTAGATTCTCACACAAGTTTCCCTTCTAAATCCAATGGAACCATCAGAATTTCAAAATTCCAGCTCTACCCTGAGTGAACAGTAGATGGACTAATTTCACAATAAAAAAGGAAAAATTGGAGTTTCTTGATTTTAATCCCTAAACCACCTTCTTTACATATCTAATCACATGTTTAACCTATTAAACACCAATTGCACATGATTTGGGGAAATTTTGGCAGCATTTCCCTTAGGGTTTCTTTTCCCCAAATTTACAAAATCAACCAAATCAAAGCCAAACACAACAACAACAACCACGACAACATACTACTCAAGAGGATCAAGATTTGGAGATTACCTCTTGATTGCCCAACTTTTTCACTCTTGGATGCCACTGCCCTTTCTCTCTTCTCTCTTTATTTTGCTTAATAAACATGGTTTCCAAGATGAAGAAGAGATTATAAGAGGTTCTAAGTGATTTAGAAGGCAAGAACACTTGACATCAAGCCTCTTACATTGGATTTTGGATCTCTTGAACCCTAGCTCTCTTTCTTCTCTTGTGTTCTTGTTTTTTTTGTGTGATAGCTCTCTCTCTCTCTCTCTCTCTCTCTCTGTGTTCAGCTACTCAACCGAAAATGAAGGCAAGAATACTTGTTTTTTTCCTATATTATTTTTTTATTGCCTTTTGACCACATGCCAATTAATTTATTGTGATCATAATCTTTTTCCCTCTTCCCATTACTTGGCCAAAAAGCACGCTCCAAATGGACCAAAAATATGCTCTTCAATTATCAATTTTATCCTCCTTTACATAAATTTAATTGGAGTCGCAATATTTGACTTTTCAAATTTTAACTTTTTGCTTGAGTTACTTAATTCAACTTGGCTATTGAAATTTAATCATTTACTCCTTTTATTCCTTGCCCATGAATGACGAAAGTGTGCTCTTGGAATAGCCAAATGAGCTTTTGAATCATCACAATTTTATCTCTTGGAAGGTTACACATTAGCTTACAATTGTTGACTTCTCAACTTTGATTTTTACTTGGCTACAATTCCTCCATAATTTAGCATAATGCGAACCAAGTATTTAATCCCTTTCTTGCCTCTTTTTTGGATGCCACTCATGTTAGATATGATTAGTTTTAATGATGTCAAATATAGAAGTCAAATACTAAGAGCAAAAAGTTTGTATAATATAATTATCTTCTACATTGACTAACTACTATATTTAATGTTGTATATCTTATAGATTAGTCAAGTAAAGAAAGAAGAAGATTGAAGATATTCAAGAAGATATCTACTTGGTTTATAAAGAATGATAATCAATTCAAGAAGATATCTAGTTGGGTTATGAAGAATGATCATCAAGAGAGAAATCAAGAAGAAAGAGATTAAAGAAAGAAGAACGTGCAAGATCAAATGAGAATATCAAGATTCAAGCTCTTAGAAGTGATACCGGAGGTTAGAATGGGTTAATATGAAGCTAAAATGACTTATATAGAGGTTATGGAACTTTCCTAAGGTGTTCCCTTGAGTTTTAGCTCTTTGCTAAGTTTTAGTAGGCATCAATTGAGTGATGGACATGATCACTTGAGTGATGAGCATTATGATATGCTTTGTTTTCGTGCAGTATGACAGAGGTCTGGTGTTTTGGCTATATCTCTCAAACCACACATCATATTGAACTGAAACTAGTAGCATATGAAACTAGTCACCTAACACAAAAAAGGACACCAAAATCACATTCAAAAAATTTTAGATGAAAGAGATATGGTCTTTTGAATTTGACACTGAAATCAACATCTTATTCCAAAATATCTTCGGTATTTTGAATGTAACTCTCAAACTACACATCAGATTAAGATGAAACCAGTGCCATATGAAAGTAGACTTAAAGAGCTTTCTATATATAGGTAATTTGTCATATTTAGAGTTATATACTTAGATTTGTACCTTCTATAATTTGATGCTTATTATTTCAGACATTATATGGTGTAGTAGATACTCTTTGGATCATAACTATCAAAATACAATGAGTTTGGAGATTATTCTTATTGCATTGGAATGTACATGGCAAGAGCTTTCAGATGATATATTATTTTCCATATTTTAAATGAAAATGAAGAGATCACTCGAGTGACCACTAGAGTGATGAAGTTGGAAAATGACTCTGATGCTCTCGCCACATTTTGAAGGATTTCACTCTAGTGATGACCCGGGATTACTCTAGTGATGCGACAAAAAATATATCGTAACTTCATAAAATTATGAGAATGATTATGAAAGTCACTCTTATTACTTCCAATTACTTTACACTTCATTGTATTAGTGTTTAATGTATTTCTCTAGGAATACAATGAAGAGATGATGTGAAGCGATAAAAGTTGACTTTACGGAAGTGGAACGCACACCAAACAAAACAGCTAGCTTTTAAATACGAAGAATGGTCAAACAAAGCAATAGGACTCTAACGGACAAGTTGAAATGCTTAAACGGTCATCAATCCTCATCAACTACAAATTGAAGATCATCCAAAATAGAAGAGAGACCCAATGCATACATCATCTAAATGCCAACATCATGACATTAATGCTCATTGCATATACTCTCTGTTTCTCAGTATTTATCAAATCTATTTTAGAGGGAGATTATTTGTATTGTACTTTAGTGTTCATCCTATTCACTTCTGAGAGAGAAGATTGATTGTAATCTTTCATCATCAAAGTTGTATCCTTACTGTGTGTAAAGGGGAGTAACTCGATTGTATCCTTATGATGTGTAAGGGGGAGTAACTTGGTGAGAGATTTGTAAAAGGTTTCGCAAGTGCCTGGCTAAACTTGTGGGATTGTAAAGGCTTCTCTTGTTGTCGAATTAAATAAGAAGATGGTGAATTGAAAATCTCAGGAAGAGCTTGGGGACTGGACGTAGGTCATCGTAGATTGGACCGAACCAAGATAAATCACAGTTTGCATATTCTCTTATGTAAGCTCTTATATTTCCAACATATATTATTTAATCTAATTGTTGATTTATGATTCATTACTTTCATATTTACTGCTTCTACTAAGATGCAAAAAGATTTTCAAAGTTCTTAATTCATCCCCCTCTTGGGTGTCAGTCGATTTTAACATTTGGTATCAGAGCTTGACTCTTGTTTAAAGGACTCAAGCATCTCAAGAGTTTATAATGGCTAATTTTGGGTGTTATATGCTTTCCAAAGGTTTTGACTATACAATTCCACCTATTTTGAAAGATATTGATTTTTGGTATTGGAAAGCTAGAATGACTAGTTTTATTAAAGCACATGATTTTGATATGTAGAATGTTTTTATAAATGCTTGTGATTTCAAACCGAGAAAGAATTGGACAGAAAGAGAAAATAAAATATTTTCGTTGAACATTAGGGCAATGAAAATTTTGTATAGTGCTTTAACCGAAAATGATTTTGAGAAAATTAGATCTTGCTCTACTGATAGAGATATTTGGAATACTCTTGATTATATTTATACTTCTAACAATTTTGTTGAGGTTGAAAGTATTAACAGTTCATGTGAAACTCTAAGCTACATATCTACGATACATAAACAATTGGAAGTTCATAATGAAAAAGGAGAAATCATAGAATATTGCCATACAATCAACATGGATAGACAAGAAGAAGAGGATTCCTAAAAAGAGCTCATTATAGATGGACATGAAAAATCACTCTCCAGAGCTCAAAATGAACTTAAGGTAAGAAGTTCCAATTCTTCTTGTGATTTTCATAAAACTGATTTATAGAGACTACATAAGATTGTTTTTCAACCAATTATTGATTCTATTGCGAAAAGCAAAAATGTTTTCAAATATGTTGGAAAGTTTGTTAGGAAGAAAGAATGTTCAAATAAAATACATTTTAGTTTCTACTCTCATGACCGACATAATACTTGTATGATATTCCATAATGCATATCTTCATATAATTTGCAATTATTGTGGTAAATCGGATCACATTTCTCACACATGTTGTATCAGAAGAAATTCTAATATGAGAAATAAATTTGTTTAGGTTCCTAAAAAGAAAATAGGTTCAAAATCCAACGTCCAAGGACCCAAAGCAAAGTGGGTACCAAAATGTTCATCTGGTGTTTCATGTGTGCAGATTGATTCTAGAAAGAATGGGCATATATAAGGGTACAAAGAAAATGAAGAAGTTTCCAAGAGTTCCTAATGTGTGAAAGGAGATTTACGTCAATTAGGAAAACTCTCAAATCACCTATTGCTAGAATAGCAAAGTTTAACCATAAAGAAAGGAAATAGAGAAAAGGAGTACATTACACCTTAAGAATGGACTACTATAGAGTACCGTTCAACTATCTTGAGGAAACTACGAAAAGAAGGATCTCTAAAGCATAAAGTAAAAGACTCTTGGAGTCTATATATTTTGAGAGAAGGTTGCCAGCACCTGAAGCAAGATATTCAAAGTATCAAGATCATAGAAAAATGCATTGGGTAAGGAAAAACAATCCTCTAAGTATTTAAGGCAAAGGTACATAATAATAAAAACCTCCTATGCTATTATCTTTAATATCTACTAAGGTTTATACCCTGTTACCTTAGGAATGAGCTTTGCACATATGTTTTTGCAATCTTTAGAAAATTCATTCATAAAGAATCACAATGTTCAATAGCTTAACATTTTATGCATATACGCATACTCCATGAGGAAATATTTTTTTTAATAAAGTCATTCATTATATTCAATTTCTTTGAATTGACTATATTCTTAGAGCATGTGAATTATGATTCCTACAAGCTAACCGTGAGTGAATCCAAGTAAAATTAGATTCCGAATGAAGAAAAAGGGTTATATGATTTTGTAGGAAGAGGAAAGGAATGCTCTATTTTCGGTCAATAAAATAGGGATAAACAGAGGATATTGAACTCTAAATGAATACTCGAGTACATCAAAAGTATGGAAGCACACTCGAGTGCAGAGCTGTATCACTTGAGTGCACACTTGAAAGTGCAGTAAGAACACTAGTGTAAAGGAAGCACATGCAGAAAAATCTGAAGCAAAAAGCATGGGTTACTCAAGTGATCATGGAGGACTTGAGTACAAAGATATAAGGAGATGGAAATTAACTTAGGTGTCTACAAATTACACTTAAGCCAGTTATGCTGTATCAGTATAGGTAATCTTATGCAGAACTTGAATTTAGAGACTTCATTTTAAAACGCATTTGTTGCAATTGTTTTTACCAACTCTTTTGGAGTGGTAAATACTTGCTCATTATTGCATACCATTAGCAATCAATCATTTATGGTTTTCAAAATGTTTTCAAATAGCTAAATGGATCAAAAGTGAAATGGTGCATAATCTCTCTATATATTTGAGTTTTGAAATGCACATTTCACAAATTTACTTGGTTTTCAATTCATCTTTTTTTATAAAAAGTGCATACACATTATTGGAAAATTATTCATATCTTTTTTGCATTCAAATAGGTTTCAAAATTGGAAGTTGGTATTTTAATATTGAAAGTCTGAAATGCTTTAAATTCATCCACTAGAGTATTTCCCATAGTTGACCTATTGATCATTAATCTTAAATGAGCTATCCAGTGCTTAAACTCCATAGTCCCATTCTCTAAACGTGTTAGACCTCATGTCAAACAAGTTGATCATTTATGAGTTTCAAGTCAATTTCCTAGAAAAGAATTCAATTTGTGAAAGCCTTGTGTCTAATGCATAAATATTTATTGGTTGAGTTATTCTAAGCACTATGAATGTTCATTAATGCATTGAATCTTAATGCATTAACCATTATAGCAGAGTAACTTACCAGGATAATATTTTAGAACTCTACTCATTTGGACAAATGAGTAAATGCTTCATCATCCATAAATCCTTATACTCATCTTGTTACTCAAAATGCATTAACATTTGTCCTCATATGCTTTTTTAGTAACTAGAGCCTTTTATACAAATTCTTTCCTTAAATGTTCATATACTTTAAGACATAATTCTAAGAGGCAAGATTATCTCTTGGTCAATAGCAAAGTCATTGTGCTTATATTAAGTCACTTTGGCTAATTCATTTCCATATGACTTTTGTTCTTGGGAAAATTCTCAAACATGTTAACTCCAAATGTCTAACATGTTATCTCAGTGATTGAGTTCCTTCTTCACTACTTCCTTCATAATGGGATTGAGTCTTCTTTAATGTTCAATGGAAGGCTTATGATTTTCTAAAAAATCTTGTGCATGCACATAGAAGGGCTAATTCCCTTTATATAAGCGATTGTCCACCCAATAACTCTTTTATGAGCTTTCAAGACTTCAACTAACTACTTCTCTTATTGAATAGTGAGATCTGAAGCAGTAATCACCAAAAGAGTATTATTGGAACCCAGATAAGCATGCTGTAAATGGGATGGCAATGCCTTCAGCTCAAGTGAAGGTAGTTCCTCTATAGAAGATTTCAACTTTGGTCGGTTGGTCGCACCCAAATCAAGTGATTCAAATGGTATCCTCCTTTTAGGATAAAGGGTTGATGCATCCATAATAGCCTTGCACTCCACTATTTCTAAACCATCATAATCAATATCAAGAAGAGAGGCTTTAAGTAGATCTTCTATTATAGAGGTCTCAAATTCTTCTTGTGTGACAAGACCAATCATATCAAGTAAGAAATAATCTTCATGCACATGAGGAGTCTTCATCAACTGATTCATATTAAAGGTAACTTGCTTGTTTGCCACCCTCAAAGTCAACTCACATTTTTCTACATCTATCAAAGTTCTTATAGTAGCTAAGAACAACCTTCCTAACAACAAAGGCATTTCTCTATCCAAATCAAAGTCAAGAACAATAAAATCAACAGGAAATATGAATTTATCAATCCTGACTAACACATCTTCAATAACCCATTTAGGATAAGACAAGCTTCATTAGCCAATTGCAAAGTAATTGTCGTAGGTCAGCATCACCTAATCCCAACTTATTGAATACAGATAAAGGCATAAGATTGGCACTAAAACCAAGATCACACAAACCATTCCCTAAGAATTTACCTCCCATATGACAGGTATAGAGAAACTCTTAGGATCCTTCAACTTAAGTGGAAGTTGCTTGATAACATCAATAAAGTATATGGTGATGGCCAACATTTCAAACTCATTGAACCTTCGTTTCTTTGTGAGTACTTCCTTCATCAATTTGGCATATTTATGCATTTGCTCTAAAGCTTTCGCAAACGGAATGTTGATATGCAACTACTTGAACATCTCAATAAATTTCTTGAATTGCTCATCTTTTTGATGTTTCTTGAGCCTTTATGGAAAAAGGGGTGGTGAGACATATCCACTACTACAAAAAGGAGCTTTTGTAGCACCCTTTTTGTAATCCTTCTTTAAATTACTTAAAATAAATAATTTACATATTGTAGCACTTTATTAAATAAATGCTACAATAGGTTCAATTATTTTTTAAAATGAAAGCAATTATTTGTAAAAAATAAATCATGTATTTCTTAATGAAATTTTTACTTATCTAATAATTTAAAAAATATAAAAATAAAATTATTTATTGTAGCATTTGTTCAGACAAGGGCTACAATAGCTTTTTTTTAAAATATTTATTAAACTATAGTTTTACCCCACTAACCCCACTCCACTTAAAGGGATGGAAAAATTCCCTCTTCCACATGCGAACATAGGAGGTTGTACCTTGACTCAAGCAACAAAACTGCCAACATGTTCACACCTCCCCAAGCTATAGAGTATTCTTAAAGGAGAAGAAGGTTGCGCATAATCTTTATGCTTGAAATGGATGAATATGATGGTTTGTATTCTTTTCTTTTGTAAGGACTATAACTGTTGCGCCCTTTCATTCATTTATTTTAATAAGTTTTCTTTTTAAATTTTTTGGTGCTTGACTTGAGCAGATCATGAAGGTAATTGCCACTACTCAAGCAAGAAAGGAAAAGGACATTCAAGGTATTCAGTGGGAGAGGTTGAACATTATGAGAGAAAGGTACAAATTGTCAACGCTTGAATAGTACCAAAATTATGAGAATGTACCATCATCTGCAGAAGTTGAAGACAAGGTATTATTTTCTTGAACTTTTTTCTTACTTTTCTTTAATTGTGAATACAATGGAATTTTAGAGGGGACGAGGGGTATATTCAGCATCCTGAGAAGTAAGAAGAATGTCTCAGTTTTCAAATTCTTTATTGGTTTCTCCCCTCCCTAATGCTTTTTTTTTATCTGGACATAATTTACAATTGGTCATTTTCAATTCTTAGAAGCTATATATTTCCTTTAGGTATGTAATGTTAAATTGAAAGTTTTGAACCTAGTATTCAGCTAGTACTTCTAAGATATTATATCCCATTTTGGAATAATTTGATGCAGAACAGCTCTAAAGTTTGTAAGCTTCTGATTGAACTTATTAATTCATGCATATTGAATGGTACTATGAATTTTTTGTTCTTCCTTCTTCTCTAAAAATAGTAGATAAATTCAACTGTGTTGTTTACCTGTTTAAAGAGAATGTTTAATACCATTGCCTTTCTTTAGCTAGGAATAGTATCTGTAAAATGAAATTGTCTTTCGCTTTTAGTATACTGCTATTTCTTCTTATGTTAACTTAACGGTCACAATTAAAGTGACAACCACTTTTTTCACATTTATTTAGAGGCTATGACAACTTGGCAAAAAAAATAATTTAGGCTATGACAAACCCAACAAATTCAGCAGCAATTGTTCCACAAGTAGTTCTTGAGAATAGAGCAAGAGAAATTAGACTATTAACATCAACTAATGATTACTATGATGTTATTATTATAGAAATGGATAAGTCTATGGATTCTGCAACATTTGTGCTCATTCTTAGAGATTCAATTTCACATTGGAGACAACTGGTAGGTTTTCAAATAAGTTTATGTTGTTGTCAATTTCACCACTTTTTGATTTCATTAGTTTGATGAATACATGCTTGTGACACTAGAAACCAGACATTAGATTTAGAGCTGGGAAAACGGGCCGGCCCTTCACGGGCTCAGGCTTAAACGGGCTGGCCCGTTTCCTAAAAAACACCATATTTTTGAAGCTCGCGGCCCTACAGGGCTGGCCCTTCACGGGCTCGGGCCTAAACTGGCTTAAACTCATTTTAATTCAAAAATTTTTTTTTTAAAGTTTTACAATTTATTTATTATTTTGCTTTAAATTGGTATACATTATTTTTAAAACTCATAAATTTTTAGTTAAAATAATCATCTAATGTCCAAATTAGCCTTTTTTTTAAGTTTAAATGAATAAAATATTGTAGAAAATAAAATAAATCAAACCAATTAATAAGTGTTTGCCTGTTATTAATACTCTATTAGGAACTTATGTGTCTTTCATATTGATAATTTGATATAATGATATTATATTTAATAATTTATTTTAAAAAAATATTAAAGGGGCCTAAAAGGGCCGGCCCGCAGGGCTTCAGGGCTGGCCCTACAGGGCCGGCCCTTTTAGGCCCGCTTCCATTTTCAGCCTCTAAATCATAGGCCCGGCCCTTGACGGGCCCGGGCCTAAACGGGCCGGCCCGACGGGCCCGGCCCGAATTCCCGGCTCTAATTAGATTTCACCACTTTTTGATTTCATTAGTTTGATTAATACATGCTTGTGACACTAGAAACTATACATTAGGCATCTTTTATAGTTAAGATATGTATCATTCATCCTTTATGCTTTGATTTTTGATTTGAGATTTGGTTAGTTTCAATTGTTTTAAGTTTGACTTTAAGAACTTTGCTTATTGATTATTATGCTTTGTTGTATAAGCCTTTAATAGGATGGAATTCTACTTTCACTTTGCAATTCTTGAGTCATCCTTCACTGCGTGATCTTTCGATTAATATGCTATAAAGGTAATAAGAAATTTACAAACTTTTATTCTATTTAAGCCTTTTGGACCAACATTTTTCTTTGCTCAACATTCATAACATTCTCTGTACAAAGTCTCAAGCGGTTTAACATTGAAGTTACTAATTCTTCTAATACACACACACATATGATCTGCTGGAGGCTTGAAGTATGGTTGGCAATTTATTATATTTTTTCTTTTCTTGTGAATATGGATAATAACTTCCTTATTTTAACTCGGTTCAAGGCAATGGGTGGAAGTACGAGACCTGTTGAATCATTGAAAACAAATGAACCACCTACAAAAAAGAAGAAAGGCCTTGTTGAATAGATGAATTGGATAAAGAATTTAAAAATTAATGCATAGCATATGGGACTGATTTTGGGGCTTTTGTTTGTAAGGTTGATCTTTCCTCTCCTTTTTGGACTGAAGTTTTATTTCTTGTGCTTATTTACTAATGGATTAATTATTCATGCTTATAACAGCATCATTATAGGAATTAAGGGGATTTTTTGTGAAAAATGCACACAATATGATTGCTTGATCTAACATCCAATGAGAATGCTCAGCCATTGAAACACTTGTTTCCAGCACAATGGTATGCTTCTCTAACTCATCTCTTTCGTGTGCCAATAATTAATTGATATATTTGCTTTTTGATATGCATTTCCCCTTGGAAATTGTTGGATCTTATAATAAAAACTATTGAGCCTTTTGAAATTATTTACATAGAGCTTCTCAAAGGAATTGAGGGATTCTTGAAATTGGTTGTTCCTTTTGCAGTTATGATATGGTAAGTTTATCTTTTCTATTCTTTTTTGTCCATTTATTTATTTTTCTAGATTATACATATTCTAACTTCATATTGGTTTCTATCTTTAGCCTAGAATGGTGGCCATTTGAGTTGCTGATTTTGCTCCATGGGCTATTGCCAAATCCATACGGCTTGAAACTTCAGTTCTATTTATCTTATTAAGATTTGGATTATATATTATTCATTTTATTAAGATTTGAGTTAGGTATTTAAGGATTTAAATTAGATATTTGGATGGGATTGGATATTTTTTGAAGAAAACTTTTACTTGAATATTTTATTGTTAAATTGGATATTTATGGGCTTTAGAAAATCATTGAGATATGTATAGCAATTTTAGTGATGTTTGTCTGAAACAAGTTTATTAGATATAATAGATATATAAATTTGTATATAAAATTGTTGTCAATTTAATTTTATTTTTTTAAAAGAATTTTACCTTTTGTAGAACTTTCTTGAGGAAGAGCCACAATATATGAATATTTTTTTATGAAAAAAATTACCTATTATAGCGCTTTTCTGACAAAGTGCTACAAAATGGTTCACCTATTGTAGCGCTTTTTAAGAGCCACAAAAGCCTATTATAGCACAGGCATTTGTAGCGCTTTAAAAGGGCTACAAAAAGTAAAAAATAAGTGCTACAAATAAAATTTTTTGTAGTAGTGGCATGCAGGAGAAGTCTTGGTCTTTCTTTTCTTATCTTCCATATTTTCAAGAGCTATGAGCTTACTTTGCACTACATCATCTAGATTCAATTCAGTTTGCTTCATCTTTTTGTTGTCCTCTTCCTGTACCACAATTTCTTTATCAACCTCTTTATCAAGGTTAAGATCTTCCATAATGTGGTCCTTTGGCTTTGTAGTAGCCTTACCTATACTTGGAACATCGGGTAAAGTTTTGCCACTTCAAAGAGTAAGAGCCTTGTATTCTTCTTTACCTTCTCGCTTAGGATTGGGAATAGTATCATTTGGAAGACCGTTTCTTGGTTGAGCACTCAAGTGTGAAGCAATTTGTCCCATTTGTATCTCAAGATTCTTGATTGTCGTGTCATGAAGAGAATTTGTGCCAATTAAGCCTTCTTGACCCTTGAGAAGTTGCCTCAAGAGTTTATTTGTCTCAAAATAATCCTCTTGTTGCTTTTATGGCTACTTAAAGCCCGGTGGATACATTGGCTTACTAGTAAAAGCATAGTTATTAATTGGATTCTCACTAGGTCTAGTCTTCCAAGAAAAGTTAGGATGGTCCCTCATACCCTTATTGTAGGTATTAGAACAAGGGTTGCCACATAGATACCTTTGATTATTGTTCAAATAACTCACCAAATCTATAGTATGATGACATTTTTCATAGAAGTGGGCTCCTTTACATATTTCACAGGAAGGACTTAGAGCTTGGATGACACTCACATTCTTGGAGGAATTTCTCTCCATTCTCAACTTGAATTGATCAAATCTCTTGGCAGTTGCTTCAAGTTGAGCAATAATTTCTTTAGACACGTTTGAACTACTTGAAGGACTTGGTTCCTTATATGTTCTATAGCTAGAACATGATTTTTCAGATTGTTGTAAGGAACTAGAAGTGATGTGCTTATACAAATATGATATATCACAAACCCTTATCTTGCCAATCCTACCATTAAAGGCATTGTTGAGCATATTTGACATGGGCACAATTGAAGATAAATTGTATATCGTATTGATCAATATGTATTGGTATTAACTAATAAGAAGATTAAATAAAATGCAAAATATTGAAAATAGAGAATGCAAATTAAGATACTGATAACAATAGCTGCAGTCTTATCAAAATTATCAACGTCAAAGTCATTCAAGTAGGGTGGTTTCACTGATAGGCAATTTTGTGCACATATAAGTGTCTCAGCCATGCTTGAGGATAAAGAGCTCCTATATCTAATACTCTACCACCCGTACTAAAAGCTACTTCTAAAGAAACTGTAGAAACTGGAATAGCTAACAAATCATGTGCCATCAAGTTTAACACTTTATACTTACAAGCATTCCCTTTCCACCATGACAAGATGTCAAATTTTGAATCGCGATAACCAACCAATTCAGCTTGAAGGTATTCATCTAGTTCAAAAAGTTTCTCTACATTACTCTCTACACCTGCCTTGGCTAAAAGGTTTTGATATGTAGCGTCCACAGATGACAATGCCACTTCAACTTCTAACTTTAGTAATAGCACATTATTCCTACTGCCAATATTATCCCCTCGTTCCATTGATAGTTGAGATCTAGAAGTTTCACCAAGATGAACACTAGCTGAATAATGATCATATAAACGATACATTACACCCATAATATTCTTTATTATAGCTTTACTCTTTGTTGGTTCCTTAAAAAGGTAAGCAAAAGCGACTTTGACATAAGTCAATTTATATCTAGGGTCAATATCAAGGCCACAACCAATAATGGATTCATTTTTCTAGCTGCTCCCCAGTATTTGTTAAACTTGGACAACATTCTTATTGATATGTCATTTAAGAGAGAGTAGGAGCTACTTGCACTTCCATTGAGACTTGTCTTAATTACAACTATGTGTTGGAAACAGGTGTTACTTGTAACATAGTTTGATCCAAAAAACTTCAATGTCATGTAAAACAACTTTAAGAAGCTAAGAAACTTATTCATTGTGCTCCAATCATATGCACTGGAAGGCAAAATTGTAGGTTATGTAGTCCGTCTTCTAGTTGCATTATCAGATACATCATCAACACCTTCAAGATAATCAATCAAGGTATAAGTGTCTCGACTGGACCCTATTTTAACCATTTTCTTGAAGTATTCTTTGTAATCTTCATCCTCCTTTTCCATCCAAATAAAGACTTTGACAAACTTAACAGCATTCTAAAGCATAAGGTATGTTGAATTCTACCTAATCACAACATAAAATGAAAAACAATTACATATCAATTAGAAATAAATAATCATATTTCATATCAAAGCTCATTCAAACTAATTATAAATAAATTACCTCATAGGAAAATCTAAGGTAAGTGGACTTTTTGATTCGACTTGCTCCTTTTCAGCCAATACTATGAACTTAAGCTTCCTTGATAGAGTAGATTTAATAAATTTTACTGCATTTCGAATGAGCTCAGTGGACTTGTTCATTTCTTTGAGACCCTTAGAAACAACCAAATTTAATATGTGAGCAGCATACCACATTTGTAAAAACTCTCAATCACATACCAAACTATCCCAACTCTTGAAACACCTTTTCAAGATTGCAATTGTAGAATCGTTGGCAAAAGCATTATTAACTGTAATTGTAAACACTTTATCAATGCCCCATTGAAATAAGCAATCCTCAATTTGTTTGGCAATTGACTCCCCTTTATGATCTGTAATCTCATAAAAATCAATAATGCATTTCTGTAAAGTCCAATCCTCATCAATCCAATGTGCAGTCAAACACATGTAGTTGTTATTTTGTATTGATGTCCAACAATTAGTAGTGCAGGACATATAGACTTTTGAAGTCTTGAAATATTTTCTCAAGATATCTGCTTGTTCTCGATATATGTTGTAGCAATATCTAGTAGCTATCCACCTTAATGGCATTTAAAATTTAGGTTGAAACTCTTGCAAAAGTTCTACAAAACCCTCCTTTTCCATAGTTCGGAAAAGGCACCTTATCTTTTATGATGTACTTAGTAATAGCCTTTCTGCCTCGATCTTGACTGAACAAGTGATGAGTCAATGTTTGATTTGTCGTAATCGCAAATAAGCTCTAGCCCTTGCTTGATTTGTTAGGATTCCTTGGACACTTTTTAAAATGTCTCCATAATTGTCTAGTGACATCATTCGAAGGATGACTTGCATAAGTTAATCCACAATAGTTGTACTTGGACGTATGTTTTCCTTTACTTTTTGCTAGTGGCAGCCTTGTAAACTGGATCCTGATGTCAGATGAATCCTTCCTTCTTTTCTAAGTCATGTTTCTTTTGTTTTCCTCTCATTGTTGGTTTTACTCTCAACATTAGAGGTATCTTGTGTTGTTCCTGCTGTTGTTAGTCTAGTTACAGGTTCATCGTCTATATTTTCTAGAACAATTAGTGGCTGTGCCATACTATTTGACCTTCTCAAACAAATTAACAACTTGAAGATAAAAAATGAAAAATGAAAACTGAAAACTTTGACAAACTGAAAACTAAAATCTACAAACTGAAAACAAAAAACTAAAAACTACCCAATTTGAATAACTTTGACAAATAATAATCCTAGTGTGGCAAACTGAAAACTAAAAACTAGATATACTTTTAATGATCCTCAATGGAGATAAGAACATTATTTGTCATATATTCATCAACTCAATTACAAGTATACATCAACTGAAACATGAGAGTCATCAAAGGTTACATAATCAATCTAAATGAACTATTAGGATACATCTTAGGATTCAGCCTAGAGTTAATCATCTAAGATCAAAATAACTTGTTTAACCCACACGACATTGATTCAACCGAAACATGATAAGTTAAAATAATGTTTTTTCCAAAAAAAAAGAAAAGATGAAAAAGATTGAAACACAGCAGGACAAAAGACATACATTAGCTATAGCCTATAGAAGAACATATTACATAAGTATCATACTGATATTACTCTAACTCTCTAAGTTTAACCCAAGGCCAGGAGCCACAGCCACAGGATAGCTGGACAGGAGACATTAACAAATTCAAAATACAAGACCTACTGAAGAAGAATATAAAAAATGTAATGCTACCAAAGATGATTGAAACACAACAGATAAAAACCAAAAATTAGAGAGAGAGAAAGAAGTACAAATCCTACCGAAGTAGCAGATCAAAATGGGCGAGTTACGACTCAAGACCTGAATGTTGAAGTTGAAGTATAGGAATTTAGAAAGGGAGAGAAATGGGTGAGTAACGACTGTCCACTGTAGGGACTCCTTGGTCGACAGCAGAAAGGAAAAGAAATGTGTGATTGGAGAGAAATGGGATCCTGATGGCACTCTTCAGTCGGAAGTAGGCCTTGACGAATGACGATAGTAAGACCCTACTTAGGTCCACTTTCAGCATCGATATCGATGGGCTAAGCAACTATCCGCTGAGGATGACTAGCCGAGGGGAGTGATCGGGGTTTGGGGGACTGGCTGAGGAGAGCGATCTGACTGTGACTAAATAGTAAATTGAAAGTGTGAGACAGTGAGGGCGAGGCACTGGTGAGAATTGAGAGGGAAAAAAAACCTAACACATACGAGTTCATTAACGGGTAATAGGTGACTAGTTGTCAACCTGTTACCCGCCCAATTTTCAATAAACGGGTACAGGTAACTCGTACCCGTTACGAGCCCAATTCTGGGTGGGCACAAATGGGAAAAAATTGCCAGGTTACGGGTGGACGAGCGGGTTACGGATGCTTTGCTCACCCCTAATGGCCATAAATGATTCTTCTTGCATAAGCCTAATGTCAATTAACCATGTGTAGTTTACTTAATTAAGTTAGGATTTTCTCTTTCCTCTTCTCTTCTTACTTGGCCAAAATTCACTCTAAAAAAGAGAGAGGAATTGTTGACCAATTTAGATTAGAACAAGTTGACTTTTCTTCCTCTCTTCCTGTCTTTGTGTCCTACCCATAAAAGGTAAGGAATTGTATTAATTGCATCATCTTCCTTTCTCCTATTATGACTTGGACGAAATGCTCAAGAAATAGGGAACGGAAATATTGACCAAAAGCCTAAAGGTGTATGAGCTTAAATTTGACTTTGTTCTTCTTTAAAAGTGGGTTTGAAACTTTGACCAAACCTTTCTTTCTTTTCCCTATTTGGCTGAATTTTACCCTTACTAAAGGAGGGTTAATTGCTTTTTGATCCTCATAATTACTCTTGCTTTTGAAGATCAAATCTTAGCCTTTCATTTTGTCTTCCAATTTTAACCTGAAGATCTAATGGTAATTGTCTCTTTTGCCCTTGATTATGGAAATATTATTTCTTGTGCCATTAATTCTCTTAGTTCTCTTTATTACTTCTTTCTAGACACCATTTCCTTTTTCCTTTGGATCTGAGTTAGGTTTTATGTCATTCTGACACATCCGAAAGGAATCGGGTAATTTCTTGCAACTAATTCGCTCTGAATTTCATATTCTATTTCGAGTGTGGTTTCTAAGAGTCATTCTATTTCTCATTTATTGTTGGGACTCTTACTAAAAATGGACTTAGCAATTTACTTTATTTAGGCTTATTCTCTAACCTCTAGTCCTAAAATTTGGATATTACACTCTACTACCAACAGGAGTTTGCAAAGGCTTAATAAAACACTATTAGACATGGTTAAATTATGATGACTCATGATAACCCACCAAATGTTAGTGGGAGAGCATTATCTAGTCCACGTTTGGTGGATTAGCACACATCTTTGGTTTTATAAAGTGTATGAGGACTTGAGCTTAACCATGTATCCTCTAAAGTGATCACTTCCACACCTTATAAATGTTACACTAAACAAAAGTTAAAATTGAGTTTGTGTAGACCAAAGGGGTTGACTACACATTTCCATTTTGGAATGAGTTTTTTGTAGACCATAAGGGTCTTTTGCGAATTCCCATAGTGGCTGCAAGTAGGAGCTTATTAGGGTTATGTTTCTATTAGGGAAAATGATGATACAAGTGTGACCTAGAAGAATTTAAAGGCGTCACATTTGTTGTAAATTAGTTTCCAAATAAGTATGAAATTGATCACTTCACTTCTCTTTATGAGGCATATGGACAAAGCAGTACAGACATATGAGACATATTATTTGTAAATTAGTTTCCAAATAATTGCTTTTGTGCTTAAGTCAAGAACCTCCAATGAAAAAGGAGTAACTGGAAAAAAAATGTTCATGGTTATTCTATGGGAGGATGATGAGTTACATTCTGTACAAGAGTCCTTGTAAAGGAAGAATGGAAGAACGCAATGGAAAGGGAAATGGATTCTTTGTAATTGAATTTAGTTTGGGAGTCAGTTGATCTACCATCATGTCAAAACAGCTATGGAGAACTAGTAAGTTCTTACGTTCAAGAGAAAAGAAGGTGGATCAATTGGCATGCAAGACTTATGTAATTACATAGGGGTATGCAAAACATCTTTCTTACTTGTTGTGCATTTGAATTAGACATGATATGGTAATAGTTAATTGTTTGGATTTAGATTTACTTCAAGTTGATGTAAAACCTACACTTTGAGTGGTGATCTGAATAAAGAAATCTATATATAGTGACTATTAGACGTCACTAAAAGTGGTGTTTGAAGTTTCACATAGTGGTGACTTCATATGTTTTTGTGGAAGTCCTTTTGTGGATTGAAGTATTCGTCCAGACAGTAATGTGGTTTTCAAATGGTTGAAAGAAAACCATGGTCAAGCAGTTTGTGATATTATTCCTTTAAGTGGATTATATACTATTAGCTATAAATAATTTGAATTTGGTAGTGCCTATTAAATAATGGTACTAATAAAATTTGAACAATAAGTACATGGGTAAAGAGATTAGATTTGACATATAAAAAGATAGCTTCAGAAGAGTCATCTTTTTTTTACAAGACAAATTCCTTAAGAAGATCAAAATGAGTTAATACAATACGATAGATACCTCAGTGATTTTAGCAGTGTATTCGAGTCTTGATAAGTTTTCATAACTAAATTAATGAAGAAGGAAATAGAAAAGAATTTTCATACAAATACTATTGGGAGTTTGATATATGCAGTGATGTGCACAAGACCCAATGTCTTATAAGATGGTACTAGTCCAACCATTATGAAAGACATTAGATAGTTTTTACAAAAGGGTCTTGAGATACTTGTAGGGTACATTGATTATGTATTCAAAGTATGTACTGTGGTTGTAACCCCCTCACCGTAATTACATCCGAATTACGAAATTTATGTTAAATAGAGACCAATAAAACAAAATCACAACTTATGATCCCACATCCAAGAGATGGGGTATTTCAAAATCTTTTCAAAACATATATATATTCTTGGTCTCACATTCACGTGCGGATATAACTACTTGAGAAATCAGAGTACATAATAAATATCAAAGTGCAGAAACCAAAATCCCGGCAAACCCCGGGTTACTACAAATATATCATGGGTTTAGTTGTTTTCCCATAAAGGGGATTACACAATCAAAATAATTATTTACATCTATGTACACTTGGCAATCCCAATCCAAAGTAAGGATAACCAACTATCCCAAAGTCCTGAATGTCCCTAAGAGCTCCTAACCACTCCGGGTTGGTCGCTTCTCCTTCGAGCCACTTGCCCTATCTGAAAAGATTAGTCATATGGAGGAATGAGATTCTAAAGAATCCCAGAGCAACAAGTCACTCATACAATATATAAACATAAAGCATGTATGTTCATCATAATCAGCAGCTTCACAATGATCTCTGGCTCGCGCCACATACAACAGCACTCACGGCTATAATCACAATGCACTACACCCACTTTCGTGGTGAACACTATGCCAGCTTTCGCTGTAATCACTATGCACAACGCCCGCTTTCGCGGTGAACACTATGTAGCAGCAACACAAAGCACAAAGCACAAAGCACCACAAAGCATCTCGAAGCACGATGTATCACTAGGCTCCACAAGGGATCTCAATGCACAAGGTATCACAAAGTAGTAGCAGCAGCATCCACACAATGAATGACAGACAAACATACAATACATTTACACAAAGTATAAGAGAAAAGTCGCTACCTGTATCTTTCCTGACAATCTTTGGCACAGCGGGCTCACGCGTTCGGCAGATATCAAATCCTATACCAAATTAGGGACAATTGATCAATCTCTCTTCCAATTACTTATTTCCATAATACACTAAGTTGGTTATCATTTAGGACTCTTAAGAGGCCCCAAATGCCTCTAATAAAAGGCCTAAAAGGTTGGGAAACCATAGGTTGAAGGTCACTTTTCGAAAACACTAAGTGCTGGAACATAGGCTTGGGCCGCGGCCCAAAGATGGTCAGAAGGCCTTGGGCTGCGGCCCACCACTCTTGGGCCGCGGCCCAAAACAGGTCAGAAAGGCTTGGGCCGCGGCCCGCCACTCATGGGCCGCGGCCCAGAAGTTTCTTGACTCTGGGCTGAACTTCGAAAAAACATAACTAATTCTAGAAAAATCGAAACGGAGTGATTCCAAAGCCAAATGAAAGGTATATGAGTCCTCTTTCAAGGAAAAATATAGCCCTTCACTGGAAATCACTACACACATACAGAATTACCAAAAACTACACATTGCTCCAAAACAGAGTTCTGTTTCAATCCCAAACTTTGGGCACCATATCTCACATAATTCTCAACGAAATGACACAAAATATATGTCCATTTTGAAGCTTGGGATGTGAAATTTAAGACTGGAAAGTTTCACAATTTTCCAATACCATTTGGTCACTCAAAACGCTCATCCAAACTGACAGCGAAAAACAGAGCTTAACAAAACAGATTTTCCAACTTTTCCCAAGTGACCCAAATGAATCCCAATCAATTTCTATCTATCCAAAATGCATCAAATGTTCATATATATCCAAACTCAATCATTCCCAATCATCAATCATAATGAACTTCATATTTCCAGGAATAGGCATAATTAGGGCAAAAATTCCAGATTTCACCAAACTTAGCCAAAGCTCACAAACAACATACCAAAATGCTCTAAATGCCTACCTCTTTACTTTGCCCAATCAAGAACTTTGATTCCTCAACTTCCAATTTCGAGCAAGTCACCAAGCACCACTTCTCAAGATTCTACAACCATCACAATGTAGCTCTCATTGAGATGAACAATATTATAGAAGAGGTTTTGAGCAAAGGAGGAGTATTTCTTACCAAAGATCAAGCTTTCTTCTTCTCTTTCCAAGCTCAAACCAGCGCCAGAAATGGAGGAAGGAGAAAGAGAAAATGAGAGGGAGATGATGATGATGAAGCCTTTCTCTTGCTTGCACACACATACACTCCACCGAAAAGAGAGAGAGAGAGAGTGAGGGAAAATAGAAAAAGTGGTGTTTGTCTTCTAGTGCCCTATCCAATGGCCACCAACATGCCACTTGTCACCATCTACACAATTCCCTCTATGAGCTCACCAAAGCACAACACATAGGATTCCGACCCACGGTCAAGGAATCACAACCCTTGATCTTAAATACTACATGTATTTATTCTCAAAATTCATATTACATTGATCCCAAATGTATTTAAATCAAGATAATTACAATAATTATCGGGGTCATTAGCCCTAATTACAAATCGGGATATTACAGTGGTACTACAAGTGGCTATGTGGCTGATAATGCTCACAGAACATGTTTGATTTGATAGTGAAAATTCAATGACATTACCTAAACAAAAGGCCCTAAGTATCATAACAAGGCTAAATGTAAAGATATAATTATACGAGAGATGCTATAGTACATAATGTTGTTTTTTAACAATGAATTCCTATGCAAATTGTGCCCTAACAAAGCCTAATGTCCAATGACATCTACAAGAAATGTGTTAAGTCCTAATCGTAATGACCAAGGATATGTGTGAGTGTTATGTCCTTTGTCATGCATAGGTATGAAGTAATAGATACTTCATTATGGCTTTAAATTTATATGCAAGTATACAATGTTTAGTATGTCATATAGGTTGCTGAGGTTAGCTTGCTCGCATGAGCGACCGCTTTTGACACTTAGGAGGAGTGTGCAAAGATGAGACAATTGTTTCACAAGCAAATTAGCGAGACCATTAATATGGTATAGCATAAACACAAACTATAGGTCACCTCAACTTAAAGTGCAGTAAGTCAAGATGAGATCCATGATTGTAAACATGGATTGAATCATGGAAGCCCACATCCATGATACCTACAGCCATACAGCAACTTTTTCAAAATTGATATCATGTAATGTGGGTGGAGTTGAAGAATTTGGGTTTAGATACTGTGAGTGTTTAGAATTAAGGCTGTATAGTATTAATGATAAAATTAAAGCAATATATGCTATTATAGTATGAGAGTAACATCGTAGCTTGCGATTCATACCACATATGCTAAGGAACTGCAAATAGGAAGCAAGAGAATGGATCCTTGCTCCGTAGCTTTATGAGTCCGAGAAAGGTTAACACTTTCAATGATGTTCTTTGACTTTAACATGATCAAGGAGATATGTTTCAATATCTGCTATTTTATCATTTTGTCCTATGGCCAAGATTGATGTGATCTAAAGGTATTATGTTAGGAAAGTAGTTGATTCATATCAAAGTGATATATGGGCGAAAGGCAGATTGCCTAGAATATAGACATCTATGTTGGTGTCTCAGATTGGTCCCTTATGATATCCTTATGTAATTTCAAAAGGTTGGACACTATGCATATGTGAAAGGCATAATCAGAGTTTTATACTGACTTAAGAGTGGTTAGATTGGCCATGAGAAAAGTTTGTTTTTGTAAATCTAAGACATTTGAGGTGCTCTATCAATATCGAGTTGCATTATAGGGTTGTCTTGTGCTAATATCTAAAGAAAGTGATTTCTAGTGCAAGTGCCCAAATGGAGACGTCATGCCTATATGGTTACCGCAAAGCTCCTAATATGATAGATGGAAGAGAAACATATTAAACCCATAATATCCAATCCACCATGTGTGAGTGAGAGATGTTAAAATATACCTAGTCCACCTTTGGTAGATTAAGGCCCAAACCCAATAGCATTGGGATCACAGTATAAATAATAGAAAAACTTAAGTGGATGTATGTGATATTCCCCAATCATTCTAATTTGAATGATTAAGTTGATAGAATATATCCCCTGATAAAGAAGGCATACATCAATTGAGGAAGAGGCATGAGGAACCCTATATGTATGAGAGTTCATACAGGTTCAAGGGTGACATGGGATAATACACATAGAATATATGTCTATTTACTTCCTTTAAAGATTATTCTCTCCTTCCATCTATGGTGTATTTTTTGTCTAATGTTATCGGAGTCCACATCAGTGCTCTGATTTCATGTGGGTACTTCAATGAGTTAGTTGGATTCCAAGTACACCTAAAATTCTTACAGGAAGAAGTGCTAAATTTGACACTTCAGGCGGATTTATAAAGAGTTCATTTTGTAGGTTTTGTTTTAGATAGTGACAAATTCTGAAATATTAGTCAGTGGGAGTCCATACAGTGGAAGGGGCTTTGATGCTTTGACAGTAAGCCTCAAGCTCAAGTCCGAGTAAATATTAACAACGTCTTTGGGAGAGCTACCACCAATTTGGCTTGACAATGCTCAAATATAATGAAAGAGCCATATAATTTTTTTTTGTAATATAAATATTATTATTTGATAAAATATAATTGTAATTGTATATATTTACCAATATAAAGTTTTAGACATATATGCTTTAGATCTTTTTTTGGTGGGGACAAATGTAATTTTTAAGGAGTTATGTGCAATTTTTCTTATCAAAGTTATCTATATGTTAAATTTTGTTTTGTTAGTGCCGAGAAGAGCCCATCATCTCATTTAGGTTATACATGTAGAAACCATCCCAGGTTTTCAGACATTGTTTTACGAAAAGAAATTGTGATACCTTGTTCATAAACAACGAACAACGTATTTCTCTGTATATTTTATATTAATTTTAATTTGAGCTTTTCAAAGTCATGCGTTTCTAGGACTAACAAAGTCGTGCTATTAAATCTTCATAATTTCTTAAAAGATATGTTGTAAATGAAAGGGCCAATATATTGACACCTTCGAGGGACACCGACACAAAGAAAATATGTTCTATTATTTTATTGAATGCATGCATATTGTAATATCCATGCTTAACAAAGCACAAATACACGGATTTTGAGGGCAGCGCCAGATCACTTCTGTCCCAATACATAATAAAGAAAAACAAATATTTGAAGATGAAGCCAATACTGTAATAGAATGAGAATAAACAAATTTAAGCAATGCATTTATTATTTTAAAAATTGTACATAAAACGAAGAAATGTTCTCCTCTTTTCCTTTTTGCTGTATTATAAAGTGCCTCGTTCCATCCATCGCGATCTCTATTTGCTCACATTACTAGATCCTGTTAACACATTATACAAATCATCAGTTCACGTCATTATATTGTACCACCCAGCTGATATAATCACAACAATCGAAATATACATATGAGAGGAACAGGACCAGTTTCAATCGTTAAATTATTAGGAGGAGCGTGTTTATAACAAATAAAATATACTTGCTATTTGAGAAGTCAACGATAATGAAAATTTCTCCATGATATAATCATTACTTAAAATACCATATTGTTGATTCTAACTATGTAGACAAAAATGCATCTCTTTTTCCATTTCATAAAACGAACAATGTGGACAAAGATCGAAGGGAAAGGTAAATTTACCATTGGATGGCAGAAATTGAGAAGCATTTTCTAGTAGTGGTGAGGAGGGGGTGGGGAAGCATGGGCGTAGGGCTTGTGAACTGGAGGAGGAGGAGAAGAGTGGTAAACTGGTTTTGGGTGTGGATGAGGCTGTGGGTGATGGTGATGGTGTGGATGGGGCTTAGGGTAGACGTGGACCGGTGGTGGAGGAGAATGGTGGACCGGGTGAGGAGCGTAGTGGTTAACCGGGTGAGGAGCGTAGTGGTGAGCCGGAGGAGGAGGAGATGGGTATTTGTATGGCTTCTTTGGTGGTGAAGAAGAATGGTAGACCGGGTGAGGAGTAGTGTAGTGGTGAACCGGAGGAGGTGGAGATGGATACTTGTAAGGTTTCTTGGCTGGTGGTGGAGAGTGATAGACCGGATGGGGAGCGTAATGATGAACCGGAGGTGGAGGAGGAGAAGCGTAGTGGTAGGGTGCCTTAGGAGGAGTGTGCACCACCGGAGGCGGGGGTGGAGAGTGGTAGATGTACGGCGGAGAGTGAGGAGGATGAGCCGAGGAGTCAACGTAGTTATTGGCACTCACACACACAATAGCTAAGAAAAGAGTAAGTGTAGCAGAGGCCATTTTGGATCCCATCTTCTTTCCAAATTCGGACTTCTTTTTGATCTTTTCTGCAACCTCATACCTCCCTTTATATAGTTTCTTTCTTACCCAGCTACCACTGCACCTACCTCTCACCTTTGGTAATTTTAATTTCTATCATCTCCGAGCACTTGGAAGCATTTAAATGATTATTTATTATGTGCCTTATAAGCAACGTGACACAAGTGGGCTTGGATTCAATGGACGCTGCTTCCTATGCTAGTTCAGAAGCAAATAAAATAGAGCGTATATTGCGGTAGGGCTGGTGGTTTGAAGAAAATCCAAGTGGAGTTTGTTTTTGCACAATGTCCTGTATATAGAAATTTTATACTGTATATTAAATAATGTCAAATTGTCGGTGCTATTCCTGGGCAAACTTGTATCCTATTCCCTCCCTCCCTGTATATAAGAGCCTTTCAATTGAATCACGATATTCTTAAAAAAGTTAAAAGTAGTTAAACGTAACAATTATGCAGGAAATTTAATTTTCTTTCCAAAATGCACCTATTTATGAATATATAGGTAAGAGGGAGAGTAATAATGAGAATAGGATGAAAGGGAATGTATGTAGTATAATAATTAATTGAGGGTAAAATAGAAAAAGAAAGAGTGTATTTATTATTAAGACAAACTCAACAAAAATATATTATATTTAGGGATAAGTCTATTCTAAAAAAAAAGTCACTTATATATAAGGATCGAGAGAGTACTATAAACTCTTTAAAATTTTAAATAAAAGGCAATTAAAGAGATGATAAATTTTTTGCCCAAAGCCACACATGAGATTAGTCAATATTGTCTATTGGAGTTTTTATATATGTTTTTGTAAATCAATATATGGATATATATTTATTATTTGTAATTAGTAAGTCATTTAATCCTTATTTTTTTTAGAAAAAAAATCTTGTTGTTAAGAATCAGCTCTTTCATGATTGTTCATCTTTGATAATTATAATCGAACTTAGTAAACAAGCAATTATTGGTTGAGATAGTAAGTGACTCTACTGTTGGAAAGAGGATAATACAAGTTAATGTCTGGAAACTTAAAAACTCTTTGTGCTCTAAATCTTAAAAGGGATTAATCTCAAGCTTAACATGACTTAGGGATACCCTTGATTAATAAATAAAAGAGTAAAATACTCTAATTATCCTTCTATTTTATCATAATTACATGGACCTCTCTTCTTTTTGGAAAATATACAATTAGGTCGAAGCAGTTAACTTTATAAAGAATATTCTAAAAGGATTCTAGAAAAAAAATTTTATTTAAAATTTATATTAAAATAAATTTTATTTACTAATTTTCGCTCTATCATATCAAATCTTTAATGTATTTTTGAACGTTTACAAATTTTAGGGAAATAAATCAATGGCTAGTGAGGAATTATTTTTACATTATCTTGAACTTATATTATTTATACTAAATGATAACAAAATCATGTGTTTGAAATATTTGTTTACCAATTTTAAAAATCCTAAACAATCATGTTCCAATAAATATGTTGAGAAAATGAAATTATAAAATTTTATAATATAATCAAAATTAATAAATTTTATAACATATAAGAATTTTGAAAATATATATTAGAATTATTCTTTGGTTATATACTTTTGTGATAAATATAAATGTTTAAGTAAATCTTATGTTAAAGAGGGTTATTTTAGTAAAAAAAGGTTTGAGAGTCAAACTTAATGGTCCACTACTGGTTGGATGGGTAGAAAAGGAATCTTAAAAATACAAGGGAAGTTTGTAACATATATTTTAATTTTCATAGGGGTTTATATAAGTTTTTAAAATAAAAGAGAGGTTTGTATAATTAAGGTTAAATAGATGAGTGGTTGAGTATTTGTCTCGAATAAAAAGTGAGCATGGCATGGTGACATTGAATTCTACAAGAAACGTTACAAGTAGTCGTTAAAAACTGGTACAAAGTAATGAAAATTCAAGGAGAGGGTAATCATGAGAATTGTAATTTTGGACTCACAAATTTTTTTTATCAAAATTAAATTTAACATTAAATCTATTTATAAACCAATTTAGATTGAGATAGAATGACAAAACTCGTTCATCCAATTTCTTTAACGAAGTGTATATAATAGCATGGCATAGTCGATATCTGGACCAGACACATCAATCACGATAGATCAGCTCAAATTTTTATAATCAAAGTCACGGAAAATCACAATAATGAAGGAGAAGGCAATTTCTAGGGAAATGAATATCTACCAAACTTGTTATCGTGTTCAAGGAGTAGCATTATTTATTCATCAAAACAATAAAATATAAAACGCGCGCATATGTGTTTATATGATGGGCTTCCTCGGCCTGTCTTGTTTGACCTCAACAATAATAAAGATGCCAGAACCGAAAGCAATTGTAGAAAATAAGTTTTTGATCAATAAAAGGAAAAAAATAAAAAAAATAATGAAAATTAAAATATGAGTCTTTTAAGGATACAACAACAGTATCAACATCAACAAGGACAACAAACCTTGTTCCACTATATTGGGTTAATTATATGTATACAGATCATATAATGTTATTGTGTTTTATCAACAATCAATTCTTTAGATAAATTATTAATTAAAAGGTCTTATTCACTTAATAAGATCAATGAGTACATACTGTTCTTCTTTGTATTCCTCTGTTTTTTTTTTTTTTTTTGGCCTCACATTATATATATGATTTACCTTTCTTCCTTATGCCTATAGGCGGGAATGACCTTTTTAATACATGCCCATGCAACCCTAAACAATTCTTTTCCTCTTTAATTGAAGGACGATATATATTAATTATTTGTTACAATTATATATTTGATAATGATTTTATCTTTTTACTTTTTTTAATAACAAATCGGTGCGATGTACACAAATTATTTTATTCGTAGGGATAAATTTCCATTACCGCAAATATGTGTCATACCAAGTAAAAAAGCAGTGAGTAAATGTATCACCCCACAACGGAGTCAATAAGATGACCTGATTGCATATCAATGCCATGCATTCACTGAGTTTGAAAAAAAATGCAAATAATTGGAATGAAAATATTACATCCGTCATTTTGATGCTTCTTTTATACATTCTGAAGTGCTATACATATGGTTCATTCAAACTTTTTGGTCCAACTCTATCAGATGTCATCATATTTAAAAAATAAAAAATAAAACTGAACTATAATATGTCATACGTATCATTCACTACAAAAAAAAAAACATTAAATTAGTGACAGAATTTAATAGAGCTTTTTTTTTTTTTTGCAAAATGTCCTCTATATAGCAATTTTATACTGTATACTAAATAATGTCGAATTTTCGGTGCTATTCCTGGGCAAATTTATATTCTACTCCCTCCCTCCTTATATACAATTCAACTGAATAGCGAAATTCTAAAAAAACAGTTAAACGTAGTTAAATGTTGTGGGAAATTTATTTTTTCTCCAAAAAATGCCTTATTTATGAATGGGTGAGAGAGAGAGTAATAATGAGAGAAGGAAGATAAGGAATGTATGTAGTATAATAATTAATTGAGGGTAAAATGGAAAAACTGCATTTACTATTGAGACAAACTCAAAAAATATATATATTCAGGGATAAGCACATTAAAAAAAAACAAGGCTCTTATATATAGAGATTGAGGGAGTACTATAAAGTCCTTAAAAATTAAAATAAATGGCAATTAAAGAGACGATAATTTTTTTTGCCTAGAGCCAGATATGAGATTAGTCAACAATGTCTATTGGAGTTTTTATGTTTTTGTACATCAATATATGGATATATATTTATTATTTGTAATTAGTAAGTCATTTAATCCTTAGTTTTTTAGGAAAAAATTCTTGTTGTTAAGAATCAGCGCTTTCATGGCTGTTCATCTTTGATAATTATAAGCGAACTTAGTAAACAAGTAGTTGTTAGTTGAGGTGGTAAGTGATCCTACTGTTGGAAAGGGGATAATACAAGTTCATGTCTAGAAAAACATACTTGATGAGAAAGTTGAAAACTTTTTGTACTCTAAGTTTTGAAAGGGATTAATCTCAAGCTTAACATCATGACTTAGGGATACCCTTGATCAATAAATAAAGGAGTAAAATAACTCTAAACACCCTTTTATTTTGTCCTAATTACATGGACCTCCCCTTTTTTTGGACAATAAACACTTAGGTCGAAACTATTAACTTCATTAAGAATATTCTAAAAAGATTCTAAAAAATAATTTTTATTTAAAATTATTAAAATAAATTTTATTTACTAATTTTCCCCCTATCATATCAAATCTTTAACATATTTTTGAACGTTTACAAATTTTAGGGAAAGGATCAATGGCCAGGGAGGAATTATTTATATCATATCTTGAACTGATATTATTTATACTATATGATAACAAAAACAGGTGTTTGAAATATGTGTTTACCAATTTAAAAGACCCAAAACACTCACGTTCCAATAAATATGATGAGAAATTGAAATTATGAAATTTTATAATATAATCAAAATTAATAAATTTTATAATATATAAGAAATTTTGAAAATATATATTAGAATTATTTTTTGGTTGTATAATTTTTTGATAAATATAAATGTTTAAATAAATCTTATTTGAAAGAAGGTTATTTTAGTAAAAAAAGTGTTTGAGAGTCAAAATTAACAGTCCACTACTAGTTGGATAGGTAGAAAATGAATCTTAAGAATATAAGGAAGGTTTGTGCAACATATGTTTTAATTTTAGCAGAGGTTTATAAGAGTTTTTAAAATAAAGTGGAGGTCTGTATAATTAAGATAAAATAAATGAGTGGTTGAGTATTTTTCTCGAATAAAAAGTGAGCATGACATGGTGACATTGAATTCTCCAAGAAACGTTACAAGTATTAGTTAAAATCTGGTACAAATTAAAGAGAGTGTATCATGAGAAATGTAATTTTGGACTCACTAAATTTGTTTAATCAAAATTTAACATTAAATCTATTTATAATCCAATTTAGCTTCATATAGAGTGACAAAACTCGTTCATTCAATTTCTTTAACGAAGTGTATATAACAGCATGGTATATATAGTCGATATCTGGACCAGACACATCAATCACGATAGATCAGCTCAAATTTTTATAATCACCGTCACGGAAAATCACAATAATGAAGGAGGAGGCAATTTCTAGGGAAATGAATATCCACCAAACTTGTTATCGTGTTCAAGTAGCAGCATTATTTATATATTCACCAAAACAATAAAATATAAAACGCGCGCATATGCTTCCTCGGCCTGTCTTGTTTGACCTCAACAATAATAGAGATGCCAGAACCGAAAGCAATTGTAGAAAATAAGTTTTTGATCAATAAAAAACAAAAAATAATAAAGAATAACGAAAAATAAAATGAGTCTTATAAGGACACAACAACAATAGCAACAAGGACAACAAACCTTTTTCCACTATATTGCGTCTATTATATATATGTATATCAATCATACAATGTCATAGTATGTCATTATGTTTTATCAACAATAAGTTCTTTAGATAAATTATTAATTAAAAGGTCTCATTCACTTAATAACGTCAATGAGTATGTGCTGTTCTCTTTTGTATTCCTCTGCTCGTTTTTTTATTTTTTATTTTATTTTTTTGACTCCAATTGTATGATTTACCTTTCTTCCTTATGCCTATAGGCAAGAACGACCTTTTTTATACAGGCCCATGGAACTCGAAACAATTCTTTTCCTCTTTAATTGAAGGACAATATGTATTAATTATTTGTTACAATTATATATTTGATAATGGTTGTATCTTATTACTATTTTTAATAACAAATCGGTGATGTATACAAATTATTTTATTCGTAGGGATAAATTTCCAATACCGCAAATATGTGTCATACCAAGTAATAAAGCATTGAGTAAAAGTATCACCCACCAGGATTCAATAAGATGACCTGATTGCATATCAATGCCATGCATTCACTGAATTTGAAAAAAGAAAGGCAAATAATTGGAATGAAAATATTACATCCGTCATTTTGACGCTTCTATTATACATTCTGAAGTGCTATATGTGGTTCATTCAAAATTTTTTGTCCAACTTTATAAGGTGTCGCCATACTTAAAAAATAAAAAGTAAAACTGAACTATAATATGGTATACGTATCACCATTCACTTCAAAAAGCATCAAATTAGTGATGACAATTAGTTACAAAACCAGACAAGCAATGGCATTTGTTCCATTGGTGAAAATACCATTACTAATTGATTCGAGATGGAATTTTGAATTCCATTGGTAATTTACGATGCATTACCTAGTGATGGAAATTTTCCATCCCTAATTAGCAATGGAAAATTAATTCGGGATGGAAAATTTCCGTCACTAATCTATCACAAAGTTTGAATAGGCTATCCCTAAATTTAGCAACGGATTAGTGATAAAAAAATTTTCTCGCTAATTAGGGACAGAAACTTCCTTCAATAATCAGTCACAAAATTGGAATTGGCTATCCCCTAAATTAGTTATCGATTAGAGATGGAATTTTTCATCACTAATTAGCGATAGAATTTCAGTCCCTAATCCATCGCAAATTTATTTTTTCTATAATTTAAATTCCCACATGTCCTTACCACAAGCTTCCACATGTCCCTCTATAAGACCTCGTCTTACATACCTTTTAATGTTGCGAAATTAACCAGAGTAGCAAAACATGACTCAATGGGCACACAAGGAAAACATAGATATACTGATATTAATGATACGATGTACTTAATTATATATAGGAATTCCTATACAGGGTGTTGTACAATAAATAACATACCTTAAACTTACTAAAATGTCTTCAGATAACCAATGTCGTCTTTTGATCTTGACTGGAACCTTCAATTGCTGGTAATTATGATTTTGCCCTCATAACCATTTTCCGCTGCTGCAAACTTTGTACATTTATGGGAAGGGTGAGATTCAAAAGAATCTCAGTAGTAGCATGCAACCAGTCATATAAAATGCAAGAATTAAATATACCCTGCACCATGTAATGCAATGTAACACAAACAATTCGTAGCTGGGTCCCCACTAGGCCGAATGATGCATACATCCTTCCCATCGGGCAGTACATATACACTTCTCGTACCACAGCTAGAATACCGCATGTGCACATGAGTCAGGGCTAGTTCCCCTCTACCTATAAACATCTTGGTTGGGTTTCTTGCTTACAACCAGGTAAGTGTGGCTCCTCACACAATTGCCCTACTCGGCAAAACAATGTTCATATCACATAAGATGGCTACACAAAGCATATAGACAATTACATAGTATATGAAAGAAAGTTCTATTACTTTATATGTCCAATTAAGTCCTTAATTCGATCCGGCTTGGACTCAACAGCCTAATCCTAAAATTTCAAGTTTATAAGAATTAGGTTTATACCCATTCATGTACTACTCTAAACTCTTTTTAACTTATTTTGTTGGTTATATTAGCTTAAAATTGTGAAATGACAAAAATACCCCTAGGGACCCAGGCTAAGCCCCTTTATACTTGGTCCAATTATACTTTTGTAAAAATTATGATCCAAGCTATTCCTACATAATTTCGCCCAATTAATCCATTTTTGACCTCAAAATGACTAAATTCACTGTCAAAAGATATAAATGCCCTTGGCAGCCCCTAACTAAGGGTTTTAGGGGTAATTTTTTGCCATTTGACCTTCCAAGGCTTTTCACACTTCAAGATCAACATGAACCCTACACAATTTTTCCTTCTAAACACACTGGAATAATCAAATTGATGAAATTCCAACTCATTCCCCCTATTTTCAGGTCTGGATGAAAATCACATGAGAGTGTGAAAAGTATAGTTTTCATGATTTAACCCTTAAAGCTCCTTCCTTTTCACTCCTAATTTCTTGTTGATCCTTTTAAACACTTATTAAACATGATTTGGGGAAATTTAGGCAGCATAACCCCTTATGGTTTTATCATCCCAAATTTACAAAAATAACCAAAACAACCACAAATCAAGCCAATAATCACAACAACAATATCATATCATCAAGAGAATCAAAGTTCTTGAGGTTACCTTTGATTTCTCAAGTTTCTCTCTCTAGAATGTCCTCCCTCCCTCTCTCTTCCCTTGAAGTCTTACTTGCTACACATGATTTTCATGAAGAACAAGAGCTTAGAAGAAGAACTACACAAGATAGAAGGCATAATCACTTGAAAACACAAGTGCTTACCTTGGATTTTTCTTCCTTTAGCTCTTTTTCTCTAAGTTCTTCAAGCTCTCTTCTATGACTCTTTCTCTCTGTATTTCTCTTGAGCTAGGCATGAAATGAAGAAGGAAAGATGAAGAGGAAGCTTTTTAAAATATCTCTCCATCTCTCTTTTTTTAAAAAATATATTAATTTATGACACATGTTTCATTTAATCTTATCCTTTCTTAATTTGTTTCATAAATTTCCATTGCTTTTGGACCAATTTCCTTCCCCCTTCTTGGCCCAAAAACACGCCATATAGGGTTGGAGTGAAACCAATTTGGTTTTCTCCAATTATCCCAACTAATTGCACAAGATATATTATTTTATTGAAATTTCTCATGTGCTCATATCTAAATAATTTCTTATTTATTCCTTTGACTTGAGATAATGACACTTGGCATGATTATTGTCCAAGAAATTATTTTCCGTCCCATTTCCTTCATTTAGATGAAAATAATAAGGAAAAAGGGAAATAATATTTATTTCATGTAATTCCCATAATCTCTCTCATCAAGTAATTAATTTATGTACAAGTTCTCCTTTGACTTTTCAAACTTTGATTCATTTTGACCAAGAATGTTCCAATTATACATTTAACACCCCAAATTTTATTCACCAATATGCCTTGTACTTATTTGTGAAATTTAATAAAATAAAATGGTGAATATTCATGATCATAAGAATTAAACAATAAAAATTTGAAATGTGAACAGTGCTGCCAGTGAAATTTCCCACGAGATAGTGAGTTTTTCATGTGGTTTTGGATGACCAAACGATGACCAAAAATTGTAATATTTTAAAGGATGAAAGTAGACATCCTAAGCTTTAATTGGATAGGTAATGGATAATTTTTGGAATTGTATACTAAAATATATGGATTTTTGAAATTAGCTAAGTGAAACTAGCTAGCATCCATGGCAGCGTCCAAAAACAATAATTCTTGGAAGTTTGAGCTTCCATTTGGCTAAAGGTTATATTTGTCCTTGAAACTAGACTCAATAAGGGTTTCATATTTTTCCTTGGAATCACTCCAATTGAATTTCTATAAATAAATATATGAATTTTTAAAGTTTGATGAGAATTCTGCCCAGTCTTCTAGCAAGTGTGAAAATGGAAATAAATATAAGGGCAAAATGGTCATTTGACTAATAAAGCAAGCAGCCATTTATTTTATCCTTTAATTGGGATAAATTTTGGGTGTGGTAGGGAGCAAGAAAAGAAAATACTTTACTTGGCTAGGATTAATTCAAAGAAAATTTGTGGCCAAGTAAATTAAGCACATGGTGGAATTTCCATAAAATATTATATTTGTGTAAATAGTTGGGATAATTGGAGCAAACTAAATTGGGTGTATTAAGGGACCCTTGGGACGTCATTTATGGGCCAAGGAAGTGAAGGAAATTTGATTCAATTGTAACGGAAGGGATTATGACACACTTAGTAGAAGATAAGCCCAAAGTACAAGTGATCTCATAAATTGGATTTATTAAGGAAAATGAGAGAGATATTTTAAAACACTTGGTTCTTCTTTCTCTTTCTCATTTCCATCCAAGCCTCACACAGAGAGAGAGAGAGAGAGAGAGCTTAAGAAGAGAGAGAGAAGTAGAAGCTCAAGGAGGAAAATCTAAGGTAAGGCTTTGTGATTTCAAGTGTTAAGGCTTCTAACTTGTGTAATCTCTTCTTCTTCATGGAAGGCCTTGTGTATCAAACAAAATATCAAGGTTGAGGAGAAAGAGTGAGACGTCTAGAGAGCAAAAGTCCAAGAAATCAAAGGTAACCTCAAGAACTTCAAATCTTTTGGTATATTGTAGTTTTTGTTGGGGTTCTTGGCTTGGTTGGTGGATTATTTGTTGATTTTGTAAATTTAGAAAGTGGAAATCCTAAGGGGTTATGTTGCCCAAATTTCCTCAATTCATGGTTAATTAGTGTTTAAATGGTTAAACAAGTGATTAGAAGTGAAAAGGAGCAAGCATTAACACTATAAAAAAAACATAAAATTTCATACAGAATTTTTTCCATGGCAAAATTAGCCACGAAAAGTATTCTGTGGTAAATTTTGTAACACCTCAAATTTTATTCAGTAAGAATGCATTGTAATTATTTCATATATTCAATAAAATAGTGAATATTTACTGCCAAAGGAATTAAATATTGGAAATTGAAAGTGAACAGTGTTTTCAGTGAAATCGCATGTGAGGCAGTGAGTTTGTCGTGTGATTTTGGATTACCAAATGATGACAAAAATTTATGAAATTTTTTTGAATTAATTAAACATCCTAAGCTTTAATTTGATAGGTCATATGATTCAATTAGAGTTATATACAAAAAGTTATGAATTTTAGAAGTTAGCTCAAAAAAACTGTGAAGTTTCTAAAACAGAATTCAAAGAAATTAATTCTGGAAATTTTGTGCTTCCAACTGGTGAGAGCCTATATTTTTCCCTGAGACTAGACTCAACAAGGGTTTTATATCCTTTAGAATCACTCTGATATGATATCTACAAATTTAGTTATGATTTTTCAAAGTTTGGGCAGAAAATTTACCAGAAATCTGAAAATAAAGGAAAAATGTAATGGCAAACTTGTAATTTTGGCAATTTAGCACAAAATTAATTATTTTTAGATTAATTGAATTTAATTTCAATTAATTAAGGAAAATAAAGGGGGGAAATATATTTTGAATATTTTGGTCAATTAAATATGACTTTATGGAAAATTTGAGCAAAAAGTGCAATTTTGACCAAAATTTGAACTTTACATGTATATGTAACTGGAACAAGTTGTGAAGCCAATTGAGACTAAAGGAAAGGATTCTTAGGTTTAGCCTACATGTAGTATAAAGAAGAAAATATTGGTGGGACCTAATGAGCATGGTTACATGTACATAAGGGTTACATAAAATTCAATTTTTGGAATTATGACATAAGCATACTTAAAGATGACATAAGCATGGACTTATAAAATACTTCTCATCTTCATCCTCCTCTCATTTCCGACGTGAAGTGCAGCTGAAAATAGAGAGAAATTTGAGAAAATTAAGAGAGAGAAAGAGAAGAAAAAATTGCAAAGGTAAATGATTTCTTTGCACTACTACAAAAAAGTAAAGCTGTGGCGCTTATAATTGCATTAACTGTGGCGCTAGAGAAGTGTCACATATCTAGATACCACTAAAAAAAGCTGTGGCGCTTGGAAGCGCCACAATATTTTAAAATTTTTTTTTTAAAAAAGACCCTATTGTGGCGCTTGCTCAAGCAAGCGCCACAGGAGGGGGACCTCCTGTGGCGCTTGCTCAAGCAAGCGCCACAGTAGGGGGGCCCTACTGTGGCGCTTTCTTGAGCAAGCGCCACAGGAGGTCCCCCTTGTAACCCCCTGCCGTAATTAATATCCGGATTACGCGATTAACGTGAAATAGAGACCAATAAGTCAAAACAACATTTATAAACCCATCAACCAGACGGGGTTTTCACAAATACATTCCGAAATCATTCTAAAACACGGTCTCATATTTACACTCCGAATATAATTACTATGCGAAGATAAATTACATTAATCCAATTATCAGAGTACGCAATATAAATTCCCGACAATTCCGGGATCATATCTTCGCTCAATAATCATAAGGCATAATAGCCCATACAACTCATTCAATAGGGATTACACAACTTATCCAAATACATTCTCAAGTATTGATCCATATAAACAAATACATAATCCCATTTACACAATGATAACCAACTACTAAGCTCTCACCCAAAACGAGTCCTCTTCGTCCTTGGATGCTTGCTTCATCCTCAATCTTCCTTCCCTGTCTAAAATGTTGATGGGGGAGGGTGAGATTCTGGGGAATCTCAGTAGGAAACACATACCAATATGCATGCAAGATAAGTATTTAATGCATGACATGCTTGCATCACAATAACTCATGTTCACATCATGATATATCCGCATGCTCAATGTTTCAACAACATACTCATGGCCATAGCATAACTAGAAACAGAGCTACAATCATTCATACATGTCTCACATAATCACGCAAAGCAATAACATGCATCAATACACAAATACAATTATCAATACATGCAGGAGAGGTAAGTTCCCTACACTCATTCTTTCCACGTATGCTCCAGCGTCGGCTACTCACGATCCAAGCGGATATCAAATCATAATCAGGGTGAATACCCAACCCTATAACCAAATCAAGAACATATGGTCATTCTCTTTTCCAAATTCTCACTTTCATAATACTTAGATTTGGCTATCATAATTGACCCTTAAGAGGCCCCAAATGCCTCTAATCAAAGCCCCAAAAGACTGGGAAACAATAGATTGAAGGTCACTTTTCAAAATCACAAAGTGCTGGAACATAGGCGTGGGCCCCGGCCCACCATTCCTTGGGCCGCGGCCCAAAGATGGTCAGAAGGCCTTGGGCTGCGGCCCACCACTCATGGGCCGCGGCCCAGATAAGGCCAGAAAGTCTTGGGCCGCGGTCCAGCCACTCTTGGGCCGCGGCCCAGAAATTTCCTGACTCTGGGCGAACTTCCAAAATTCATAACTAAATCTAGAAAAATCGAAAAGAAGTGATTCCAAAGCCAAATGAAAGGTATATAAGTCCTCTTTCAAGGAAAAATATAGCCATTCACTGGAAATCACTACACAAATCCAGAATCACCAAAAACTCAAGACTGTCCCAAAACAGAATCCATTTTCGACCTCAAACTTTGGACAGCTATAACTCACAGTAGACAAAACGAAATGGCACAAATTATATGTCCATTTTGAAGCTTGGGATGTGAACTTTAAGACTGGAAAGTTTCAGAATTTTCCAATACCATTTGGTCATTCAAAAAGCTCATACAAAATTACTGCGCAACACAGAGCTTAAACCAAACAGATTTCCAATTTTCTACCAAGGTGTTCAATAACTCCAAAATTAATAACCAAGCTTATTCCCACACAAAATCACTCAAGGAACACAATGGTAACCTCAAAATGACCAAATTCACAACCCATTTATATGCCCTGTTTTGACCAAAGCATAAAACCAACACAAAAGTGCCAAACTTCACATTTAAGCTTCAATTCAATACCATTCATTCAAAACACTTAACAAGGCACTAATTCCATGACAACAATAATTCCAAATACCACAAGTCCCTAAATCACGAAATTAGGGCTAAAATTCCAGAAATTTAAGGCCTAACCAATGGCCACAAATCTTATATGAGAAGGAAGCTTTCACTTACCTCAACAACTTTCCCAAAGGCACTTCATGATTCTCCCAAGTTCATAATTTCGTGACTCCTCAAATCACCACCAATGGAGAATCTAAAACCATAGGATGAAAGCTCTTAGCTCCAGGAACAATGTTAATGAAGAGCATTTTGGCATTAGAAGTCATTTGCTCACCTTAATCTCAAGCTTTTCTTTCTTCTTCTTTGGCCAACAATGGCGAAAATGAAGAGAGAAGAGAGAGAACGTGAGAGAGAGAGAAGGAAGAGAAGGAAATGATGAGGAAGATGAAAGAAGCATAAACATACTCCCTCCCATCAGTTTTCCAGCGCCAAGTGAGGGAAGAGAGGAGAGAGAAAACAATTAAAAATCCCCTTTTTGACTTTTCTCCCAATCCCTTCACATGTACACTTGCCAAGTGTCCACTCCTCATTGGCTCTCACACAATAAACACCCATTAGCTTCTCTAATCTCTCCATTAGCCATTTTAATTTCACATCTCATACCCTTTTAATTAGTAATTAATCTCTTCCATTAATCACTAATTTAGAGCCATTCTTTCAATTTCCCAACAATTATGGCATATTAATTAAAATTGCCATACAACACATAATTATTCCACTTTAATTCGATAATTATCCTCAATAATTACCATTAGCCCTTAATCGAAAATCGGGGTGTTACACCCCTCCTGTGGCACTTGCTTGAGCAAGCGCCACAATAGGGTCTTTTCTTTTTCTTTTTCTTTTTTCTTCTTCTTCTTCTTTTTTTTCCTGTGGCTCTTTTTTATGCTTCCTGATTGTGAAATTTTATATAAAATGAGTGGATTTCGTGTTTATCATCTCCACAAATTGTCAATCTTTCTATTTTATATTTCAACCTATTATATATATATATATATAATTTTCATATTTAAAATTCAAGTTCCCCAACAATAATGTTCTTACATTAATACTCTCCAAAGCTAACATAAAAAATATCACAATACAAGAACTTGATATGTGAACACAGTACATCAACAACTAATTAAGTAAATTAAAAGATTACTAAAAAACGCAAGCTTGTCGGCAAAACAATTTAAACAAAGCAAAAAGGCAAACGAAACAAGCTAGGTTTTCATTCTTTCCTATTAAATTAGGAACATAAAGGCAAACGTTATATTACGGTTTATCTTGACTAAAAAAAAAATTTAAACAAAGCAAGCTAGAATGAAATAGTCTTCTTCTTACAAATCTATTAATTGACCAGTGCAGGGAGTGGGAGACCACGTTGGTGATGCTAGCTTGAGTGACGAGTGAGCGTGTGGGTGTGTTTTTTAGTGTGAAGATGATAGGAAATGGAGGGAGGGGGTCGACGGATCCACTAAGAAGATGAGAAAGGGAAAGTAGTTTAATGGAGGAGAGAGTAGTTAAATAATTAAAGTGGAGTAGTAGTCAAAAAGAGAAGGAATAGGGGGCGGACACAAAACCACTACGCGGGAAATGAAATAATTGTGGTCAAAAAGAGAAGTTGAATTTTTTTTTTTTTTTTTTAAAAAATGTGGGCAATTGTGGCGCCTAAATAATTAGGCGCCACAATTGCCTCTCTTCAGCTATGGCGCCTAAGCATTAGGCGCCACAGCTGAACAATACATTAGCATGTGTGGCGCCTATTTAATTAGGCGCCACACATGCCCACATTAAAAAAAAAAAAAAAAATTTCAATGCTGCAGCTGTGGCGCTTGGTTGGTTAGGCGCCACAGCTGCTTTTATGGCCCCAAGTGTGGCGCCTGCGTAGGCAGGCGCCACACTAGGCCTCCTCAATTGTGGCACTTAATCTATTAGGCGCCACAGCTGGTACCGAAAATTTTAAAAAAAAAATTATAGAGGTAAAAAAAAAAAAAAAAAGAAGCTGTGGCACTTGTTTAAAGAAGTGCCACAAAATGTGCGCCACCTTTTAACCTTTTTGTAGTAGTGTTGGTAAATTGGTTTTTGACGTGTATAACTCTGTTCCTAAGCTACTCTACTATGTTATTCAAGGTTTGGAAAGCTCAATTTTCATTGTGAAGAGAGCTAGGGTTTCGGCCACTTTGAGAAAATCCAGAGGGAGCTTGAGGTAACTTTCAAACCTCTATATATTGACTGTTTTGGCTACTATAGACAATTTAATCATGAAATTTCATCGAATTGTCTATAATTTGAAAATTTGGAAATGTATAGGCCTAGGGGTTATGCTTCTGAAATTTGGTCCAAATGGTAGTTATAACCTAATT
Source organism: Inga leiocalycina (assembly GCA_963242795.1). Taxonomy (NCBI): domain Eukaryota; kingdom Viridiplantae; phylum Streptophyta; class Magnoliopsida; order Fabales; family Fabaceae; genus Inga; species Inga leiocalycina. The sequence goes on from OY725322.1 coordinate 69,723,792, forward strand.
AAATAGTTAATAAAGTGATTAGGAGTAGAAATGAACACGCCTGCAGCGTCGAAATCGAAAAACCCCAATTTTCTTCAGAGTTCCTATACATTTTGGCGAGCTCTAGTTAGGGGGGCTAGGAGTTGTATTTTTAATGATTTGATGATTCCATTAAGTTCAGGATGGAAAATTAGGTGGAGTTACAATTGGTTACTTTTTCGGAAAAGCCGAAAAAGCATAATTACGAAAACGCTCCAGAAAACCTTAAAGTGGGGCTGCCAAAAGCAATTTCATCTTTTGGCAGTGAATTTGATAATTCTGAGTCTGAAATGGATTCTTTGGGCAAAAATATGTTTGAATAGCCCTAGTCAAAATTTCAAGAATAGTATAGTCGGACAAGGTACGGCGGGGTCGGGCCAAGGTCCTAGGGGCATTTTGGTAAATTTTCACTATAGGCTAATATAACCACAATAAACACTATAGTAGTACCTTAAATGATACATGAATGAGTTTTGACCTAATTCTTGTACATTTAATATTTTAGGATCGAGATGGGAGCCTAAGGTTGACACGTTTTATGAGGCACAAGATACGGGGTGAAAGAGCTTTGAGGTAGGAACATTATCTTTCATACATCATGCCATAGTTCATATGATTGCTTGGATGCCATTGTTTGTGCTTTAAATCAATATAGTTTGCCTAGACAAGGCAGTTAGTGCCGAAGGTGCACTTACACTTAGAAGTTGGGTAAGAATCCACCTAGTGTATAATTAGTAGGGCAGGAGCCCTACTCATGTATACATGATGATGATGTTTAATGTTTAATATTGTTCATTGGTTGATGCATATATGGTGCATATCATATCTACTTGTCCCATTTTATATGAAGATAATATGTTTTTACTAGGATTCCTTGGAATCTCACCCCTTTTTCTAAACAAAACATCTCAGCGAGTGCCAGCAGCTCGAATGGAAAGGAAGTAGATATGGAAAACTAACGGGCACATTTCCTGAGATGAAGACCATGATTATATATAGTCTGTAATCAGAATATTTTTGCATAGTTCTGTACATATTTGTAAATATTATCAAATACTACACGGGTGTATCGGGTCTGTAAACAAATACTTTTATCAATATATTTATACTCTTCTGTATGCATGTGGAATATGGTCTCTATTACTCTATATATATCGAAATAGAAATGGGTGTTGACATTTTTGGTATTAGAGCCTAAACGGTTCTAGTAGAGCTAATAAGCGGTTCTGACATTATTAGAATTGTATATTGATACAGTTTTGTTTGCGTAGTGATAGGGACTATGAGCGGTTGGAGTTTAAGCAATTCGAGCAAGGAACATGAGGAATCACTCTCGTCTGTGAATCAAGGTACCTCGGGCCAGAGTATCTCTAAGGTGCAGTAGTCTGTCGAGATGAGGACACCCAGGGAACAGGTCCAGGTTAAGTGGTATATGGGCTTTAGCCAAGACCTGAACCAGTACCTCGAGAGTGGATGGGAGATTCAGAGTAACAGTTTTTTGATGAGTCTGAGTCTGAGTTCTGCATTGCTACTGTATCCAAACCTAGACCAGTATGTGTGACATACGATTTGTGCCAAATCTAAAGTTGTGGAAGTTTGCTCGGCGTGGGTACTTGTGGGCCTTTAAGGAGTCTCGTAATCCTATAGCTCAGTATCTTAAATATATAGATATTATGGGTACATTCTGGTTCCACTACTGTTAAAGTATCCAAATTGGGCTTGGATATGTACGATCATGTATTTTTTCCTAGATACAACATTTTGGGCTAGGAAAAAGAATGATATAGTCGAGTGGGGCCTGAATTAGGGATCATATGAATCGATATATAACGGATTACATGTACATCGTGTAACCCCCTTCGATAATCAAGCCGGGATTAGCGTTTAAGCACATTTAATTATCGAATAAGAAATCCGGGACAATTTAAAACTTTTTAAAACACCTGTACAAATGGATCTCCATTCATTTCATTCATTAAAACAAATGGCCTATTTGGTCTGTTACATAGACAATATCAGAGTAAGCACAATTCCCGACGTTCACCCGGGATAATAACATTAATCCAAAGGTTTATACAGGGCATCAATGCCGATCTCAGTATCCATACTGGGGATTACACAAAACTATACCACTACAATTCTATTCAATATGTATACATTTATCCAAAATGATAACCAGTTCAATATAAAACCAAAATATATAGCTAAGACTACCACTGGCAGTCCTAATCATCCTTTGCCACTTGCTTGCTTTTCGATCCACTTGCCCTCTCTAAAAATGTTATTTGGAAAGAATGAGATTCTAGAGAATCCCAGTAGCAACAGTTTATTTATATGATGCATATATACAAAGCAAGTCACATATATCACAATGCAACAATCAAAATTCGAGACCGGGCTTTCGCCACGTTCCCTTCACTATATACGAGGTCGGGCTTCCGCCACGTCCCCTTCACTTTCACTGTAATCGAGTCCGGGCTTTCGCCACGTCCCCTTCACTTTCACTGTAATCGAGTCCGGGCTTTCGCCACGTCCCCTTCACTTTCACTGTAATCAAGTCTGGGCTTTCGCCACGTCCTCTTCACTTTCACTGTATTCAATGACTAATGCAAACAAGCGATGCAATACACATGATATAAGATAAAGTGTTAAATTACTACCTTTGTCTTTCCTTCCTTAAGCAGGCGTATGCCTTCTATGTTCCGGGCAAATATCAAATCCTATAATCATTAAGGACGAAGCATTATTCTCTATTCCAATACTCAATTGACTTCAAAACACTTAGTTTTGGTTATCATTAAAGTCCCTTAAGTAGATATGAAAGTCTCTAACAATCGCCTAAAAGGATTGGGAAACACCGGGTTGGAAACCACTTTTCAAAATCCCAAGGTGCTGAAAATAGGGGGTTGGTTGCAGCCAAGAAACCTCTGGCTACGGCCAAAACACGCAACCAAGAATTTCTGGCTGCGGCCAGAACACGCACAGAAACTTTTGTGCTGCAGCCAAGACTTTTCTGCTGCAACCAAGGCAACTTCGAAAATTCATAATTAATTGTAGAAAAATCGAAATGAGGTGATCCCAAAGACCATTGAAATCTATTTTAGTCCTCTTCATAGGAAAAATATGAACCAATACTGGAAATCACCATACAAATCCCAGAATTTCACAAAACGCATCACTACCCCAAAACAGAGTTCTGTTTCAATCCCAAACTTTGGACAACCATAACTCACAGAATACTAAACGAAATGACACAAAATACATGTCCATTTTGAAGCTTGGGATGTGAAATTTAATACTAGAAAGTTTCACAATTTTATGAAATCATGCGGTTATTCAAAACGCCAATACAAACAAACTGCCCAGAATAGACTTTCAATGGCAGCATTTCCAATTTTCTACTAAAGTGACCAATGGCTCCAAAATCAACAATCAAGCCTATTCCTTACACTAAAACACTCAAGGAATCCAATAAAACCATTTAAACAACCTAATTTCCACTACATTAGTATGCTTTGGTCCATGGCCACACTAAACACTAACTTTCCAATCTCACTCATTTCTTTCCCAATCAATCCTATCTATCCATACACATTCCAAATAGACCATTTCTATACCTTTAACATGCCAAAAGAGCAATAACACTCATTTTCGAAAATGGCCAATAAATCCCAGAAATTCAAAGCTACCTCAAATGGCACAAAACTTAGATGGGTAGATAGGTTTCACTTACCTCTTTAACTTTCTCAAAGTGACTTTTCAATTCTCCAACTTTCACAATCTCTTGAGATCACAAACTAACACCAATGAACACATTACAACCATCAAAATGAAGCTCTCACTCCAACGAACAACTTTATAGAAGGAAGTTTGAGCATTAGAGATAATTTGCCCTTACCTTTTCAAGCTTTTCTTCCTTCTCTTTGGCCTTCAATGGCTGACGAAGAGAGGGAGAAGAGAGAGAACGAGAGAGATGAGAGGGAAGAGTGATGAAGAAAGAAATAATCATACTCCTTTCCCATTTCAGTTTTTCCAGCGTAAAAGAGGGAAAGAGAGGAGAGAGAAATGCTTAAAAAAACCCTTTGACTTTTCTCTCACACACACACACAAGCCAACTTGCCACATGTCTTCTTCTCATTGGCCCTCACACAATAAGCACCCAATTAGCTTATTTAATCCCACTTCTCATTTTTCTCTTAGTTAGTAATTAATTTCCCCATTAATCACCAACTTAGAGCCAATAATTCCATCCTTTAAATTTTCCATCAATTATGACATATAAATTAATATTGTCACCAATATACATTAATTCCACTTTAATCCGATAATTATCCTCAATAATTATCATTAGGCCTTAATCAAAAATTGGGGCATTACACATCGGGTGATATGGGACCCAGGTAGTATATCTTGGCGATTGGAAGTGACCGACACGTATTTCGAGGTAAGGGCAGTCAGGTGAAACTAGTGGACGAAAGAAGATGGAGCGAAGTCGGTATTTTGGGAGGGTACATAGAAAGTTAAGTGTGCTCGACCCAGGGGCATCCTAGGATAGGTGACACCCTGGGAAGTTGCCTATAACTTAAGTGTTATATGATATAAAAGGACAAATGTGCCATGTACAATAGTTTATAGATTGTGTGATGTTTCTAGTTTTCTATAACTACTGTAAATAGCTAATATATGTTATAAACGCCATATCTGTGTACGCAAATTATTATGAAATGACAAAAATATCCTTGCATCTATATGGAAATTTATTTTTCCTTATTTTCATTTAGAGAGGTACCAAGATGATGCGTACAAGGGAAGGAGATTATGACCCAAATTAGGAAGATAGCCCTGACTCTATGCAACAAATTTAGAGCAGGATGGCATGACAACAACTTATGATAAGTGATCTTAGAGATGAATTGTGCGAGTTATGATAAAGACAGGGAAGATTAGAGTATCTTAAAAGGTAAGAGGTTGAATATAATTCATTTGAGCAACCTCATCAAGAGCCACCACCCATGCTTTTGTATGAAGAAAATGTTTTTCAAATATGGGTGAAATGATTTGAGAAACAACAACCTCCTACTTTCTGAGGGAGATTTAATCCCCTACAAGTAAAAGAATGGTTATTCTCATTGGAGTAAATTTTCACAAGACTGACGTGCTCTAATGATACGAAGGTTCAGCTAGCCATTCACAAATTATAGGGAGAGGCGGATATTTGGTGGAGGAGTACATAGTTGATTTTACATGTATGGAATATTCCAGTAACATGGGAAATGTTCCAAGGGAAATTTAATGAAAGATATTTCTCTCAACCAGACAAGTTAGCAAAAAAAGGGAATTTCTCAACATACGACAAGATAATGAAGAGAGTTTTGATGAGTACTTGGCACATTATGTCCGATTGTCTCAGTATTCCTCGTACCTAAGACATCAAGATGATGAGGAGTGGAGCTCTGATATATTGATATAAGGGTTAAAGCTAGAATTGAGAAAGAAATTGATTTCTAAATACTTTACAGTGTTCGCCAATGTGATTGAAGAGAGTCGACTCGCTGATTATGACATGTTAAGCTTGCACCATGACAGAAATGATGACTATAGAGATGTTTTTGATAGTAGGAGTTCCTCACAAAAATGAAAAGATTAGGATGAATTGTGTAGAGGGAACTATAAACGGATAAAACAAGCTAGGGGCTGCGGAGGTCAAAATTTTGCTAAGGGTAGAAAATGCCAGCGGTGTCACAAGCCATATCATCCTGGTAAATCATGTAGAGATGTGTCAGGACGATACAGTTCAACTGGACAGTATCCAACTAGTCAAGTATGTTATTAGTGTTTAGAACTAGAGCATCTTGCAAAGAATTGCCTATAGAAGCAATAGCTAGAGGAGACTAGACCAGGGGCTCATGAAGTACAAGTAATAAATCAGGAGGAGGTCAAAAAATCCCTTGAACTTATCTAAGGTACAGTTTCTTGTAATGGCAACTCAATACAAGTGATGTATGTGTGAGCTCTAACATTTGTTTATTATATATGCTCCCTAGTCATGCTTGATGCTTGATTAAATTAGGAATATAGTCCTCAATATGAATAGAATAGAGAAAATAAAGGATAGGTCAGTGGTTGGTAAATCCCTAGGTCCTTCCGAAAGATATTAGTGGATGATACGGATAATTGAGGTGGAATGATGTTAAACCCAGATAAAAATTGAGGTTTAAGTTGTGATTGAAAGAATTGTAATTTGAGAATCAAACTTAGTAGTTGGGTTGACTTCTTAGGCATTTGATATGGTCTAAAGTTGTTTGAGGTATTAGAATGTGATACATAATGTGGGGTAATTATGCAGTAAGTCATTCCTAGAGGATCCGATCTGATGATAGTGATGGTTGATGATATGCTTAAATTTGATCTAAGCTGAGATAATGCTTTGATCAAAATGTGATTGGTTGCATGTGGTTCTATTCCATATGGAAGGTTTAACCTTGTGGATAGTGTTAAACCTTCAGTAATATTTTGAGGATAATTCTTGAATACCATGAAGGTTAGAATAGGTGTTATTGATCATAAATCTTAGCGAATCGATTAGGTATATTGATGAAAATGATTTCTATTATATATGATGTTAAGGTTCAAGATTTCATGATGGACCTAAAAGTTGGGTTAGGGACCCTAGACTGTAAAATCTTACACGCTGGATATTATAGCGGACCTGCATGTCAAGTGGCCCTAAGACCTAGTGGACTAGTATGTCGTTAAGTGGCGAACTTATTTAGAATCGTGTTATGATAATGGTAATCCATGGAATTGAGGAAAGTGATTCCTCAGCTCAGCTCAGCTTGAGGTTCTAAGAGTTGATTGTGATTCAAGAATTAGACTCAATAGTTGAACTAATTTCTTAGGAATTTGAATTGACCTGGATGGTCTAAGTTACTAAAACATGGTACTAAAATAAACCAAAATGTGTATGAGGTTTCTCAAGGTTGCTAGTTACTAATCTAGCATAGGGAAAGATGTTGATAATAGAATATTCCCTTATTCAATGAGAATAGTTCTTGATAGAACAAAAGTAGCCACAAGATAGGGTCTCAAGGTTGAGACAAAAAATAAAATGTATGAATGGCTTTTGTTTTCCCTGTACAATGAGGGTCTTGATGAAAAAAAGAATTGATTTACCTGCTATTTGCTAACTTGAGGCGTTACTAGGAGTTGATTGGTAGATGATAGATAGTTTTTTGAAAGGTATGAATAAAGGAAAGTAGGGCATCGTGTTTTGACAGACTGGTAGGTTGACAAATTCTCTAGAATTTGTTTTGGTGGACATGAATGGGCTACCCTAGAAAGAGTAGTATAATTGGTAAGTAAGTATAGATTCCCATAAGAATAGACTATGTCTACACCCACGGGTGTTAGGGTTGTCACAGTCGATATGTGTATAAATGGTATAATGAATACTGAGGGACATAAATCATTAGTGGACTTGATTGTCTATTATTGCATGGCTAATGTCAAATATACCTGCTATGTTTATTGACCGTATGAATCAAATTTTTTGCTCGCACATGGTCCAATTGGTGGCAATCTCTATTGATAACATATTGGTGAACGATGTTGAACCCGGTAAGGGGAAAAGCATCTCTATGCCAACTTGAGTAAATGTGAGTTATGGCTTTTAGACAACATTTTTGGGCCACATAGTCTCATAGTAAGGGATCCTAATGGATCTTGGTAAAGTGGAAGCAGTACTGAACTAGGAAGGCTAGAAATTGTGGTTATGATACGCAATTTTCTGAATCTTGTTCATTAGTATGAAGGGCTTATACCAAAATTCGCTGGAACTCAACATCATGTATGGGATGATGACTGTGAGAGGTGTTTCTGAGAGCTAATGACAAAAATTTATTAATGACTATGAGAGGTGTTTCTAAGTGCTAATGACAAAAATTTATTAAAGTACAAATACTGATAATCCCATATGTGAGTAGGCATGGATTGAGATGTGAATTGATGTGAGCTAGGTGACGGCGTATGCATCTCGTCAACTAAAGCTTCAAAAATTAAACTATCTCATCCATAATCTTGAATTGATTGTAATAATGTTTGCACTGAATCTAGAAATATTGCTTTTATAGCATAACTGTGGAGTTGAACTGCGACCACATATGTTGAAATATGTATATGATCAAAAAGAGCAAAATATGATGCAGTGTAAGTGGATAGAGTATTTGAAAGATTAAGACCTGGAATGTAAATGTTATCTAAGGCAGGGTAATGTTGTCACTGACGCATTGAGCCGTAAAACAGTGTAGGTGGTAGATATGATGATTTATGAGCAAAAAGCCAATCAAGGAATTTTAGGGATTTTAGTCAATATAAGCAGACTTTGATTAGTGGTAATGATGTCAGTAAGACATACGTAGAAGTGTTACCCTGGAGTTTATGCTTATGAATGTGTAGCAAATTTCGGGGATGAAATTTATTTAAGTGGGGGAGAACTATAACACCCTAAATTTTATTCACCAAGAATATATGGTATATATTTCATATATTCAATAAAATGGTGAAAATTTACGGCCAAAGGAATTAAATATTGGAAGTTGAAAGGTGAACATTATTTTCAGTTTTCATCTATTAGCAGTGAATTTGGTAAATTCAAGGTCAAAAATGGATTCTACATGCGAAATTGTGTAGGATTAGCCTGGGTCATAATTTTTAGTAAAGTATAATTAGACCGAGTACAAAGGGGCATAAATCGGGCCCCTATGGGTATTTTGATAATTTTGTTATTTTAGAAAAAGACAACCAGCACAATGAGTTTAGAATGAATTTTGAGTGAATGATAACTCATTTATCCTAAAATAGGAATTTTTAGGATATATCAGTAGCCTAAGAAGGATAGACAGAATTGGACCGATAAACAAGCAAGGGAAGGGCAATTCAAATAGTAAACTTACCTCTCCTACATGTATTTGATACTTGTGCTTGTGTATTGATGCATGTGATTGCTTTGCTTGATTATATGAAACATATATGAATTATTGAAGCTTTGTTTTTATTTATGTTTTGACCATAAGTATATTGTTTGAAACATTGACCACGTAGATATGTCACTGTGTTAGCATGAGTTATGTAACACAAACATGTCATGCATAAAGTACTTTTCTTGCATGCATATTAATACTGTTTACTACTAAGATTCTCTAGAATCTCACCCTCCCCAAACTATCCATTTAGATAGGTGAGAACAGGAGATGAGCTGAGATCAAAGAAGAGAACTATGCGAAAGGAATGCAGTAGTGGAACGAAGAAGGGAAGATATTTGCGTTTCATTGTAACGGGTATAGACACCCTAGTAGCCCTGTGCAGCTACATTGTTTGTAAGTATTATGTATGAACCCCTCTGAGAAATTTCTATAATCATGTACATATTATCAATATATTTATACTATTCTTGTGTGCTCATCGAATTGCACAATTGCTACTTTGATTAATATTGGTAATAAGTGGTATGTAAGGTGGGGCCTTACATTTTGGTATCAGAGCAAAGCTATTCTAGCAACAAGATGGTATACTGATAAGGTCTTGATTATATGGTGAAAGGAGATGCGCACAGAATAGGGAACTAAAGCAGTTAATTTCCCCTTTCCTGTGAACTAGCCTCGGAGAAATGGTGAAAACCCAAAGGGCAGCCAGTATTACCATACTGGTCCAAGGGCGGTATAAGGATGTCATGGTCATCGAGGGAGTGGATCCGAACGACAACTTGGTGGAATTCAAGAAGCATATCATATGGTACGTGCTCAAGTATATGTAATGGAGCTGATATACTGTCTAGACACAATATTTAGTTAGTCAGAAGTAGCTGGGATGATGTTTGAGATAAGGGTAGTCTCAGGGTACTGGTGGTCAGGAGTAGATAAAGCCGGTATCTATATTTTAGCACAAGCACACAAAAGTTAAGCGTACTTAACCCAGATAAATCTTAGGATGGGTGACCCCTTAGGAATTTAAGTTAATTTAGCTATGGAGACTTGAAGAATAGTGATTGCCTTGAGATTTCTCCATGACTATTAATTATTTTACTTAGATGATTTAAAGACTACCTAGTATCATGGAGATGATAATGATGTAAGTATTGATTTTAAATCTGAACCAGTTTTATTGCAGTAGGTACTGTGCAGAAAAGTTTATTTGATGAGGTGATGGGAAACTTGAGGTGTAGAAAATGTTTTGAGGTTTCTCCATGCTAAGTGATAATCCTTAGAAACACTGTGATGTTAAAGGAATGTAGATATGATATACGGTGCTATATGATGAGTAGTGATCATATCATATATTGATCTAGAAGATCCGATCTAATGATATTGAAGGTTGATAATAGGCCTGAATCAGGTTTAAGATGAAATAATGCTTGGGTTGAAATGTGAATTGGTTGCACCATGGTTCTGTTTTATGATGGAAGTTGGAACCTTATGAATAGTGTTGAACCTTCAGTAATGTTTTAAGGATATTACCTGAATACTGTAAAGGTTAGAATAGGCACTATTGATCATGATTTTAGTATGCCTATTAGGTATAATTAAGGAAAATGATTTACGATCTTTGTAATGTTGAGGTTCTGGATTTCATAATGAACCTAAAAGTTAGGTTAGTGACAAAGTTCCCCAATGTTATAATGTGCCTACAGATACACTGATATATAGTGTCTATGAGTACATTGATATGCTTAGATAGAGGAATGAGGGTACAGAATACGTAGGGGTTGCAACAGTAGTTGGCCCTGAATACATTTCTAACTGAACTAAAGTATGTGTTATTATGGTGGTCAAGTAGGATCCAATTAAGGAAGTAAGACAAGTGTGGGCAGACAGTGTAGCCCCACCTATATTATATTTGATAGTATGAAACATCAGAGTAGGTAGCGGAAGCATAGTGAATTTATGTGCAACATTTGAGAACAACAGGAGAGATTAATAGTTCTTACCAGTATTGATCATCCTAAATCCTAAGTAGAATTGTGTAGTTTGTTGTGCGTTTTATAATGAGGTGGCTTAAAAGAGCATGTTAAATATGTGACTAATTAGTCCATGATCGGGTGGCTCTTATCCCGACATGGCCAGGCGGGTTGCGCTACTCTGGTTACTTACAGTTGAAAGGCTGGGTGTAAAACATGTGTGCTGAGGCAATGTGGCCAGCCGTATTATATCAAGTATAGTGACGTGAACCTTTGTGGTTAGTAGTGAGGTGACCTATGTGATGTGCAAGGATATCATCTGTGTGGTATGCGATCTGTATATAGTGTAATATGTGTCGAATGTGATCTTGTATGGTATAATCTGTGTGCTATGCAATCTCTAAGTGGTATGTGATATGTGTGTGGTATAATTTGTGTGCTATGCAATCACTATGTCGTATGCGATTTGTGAGGTGCAAAGTGTGTGGTAGGTGATCTGTGTGGTTTGTAGCAAAATATATAGGCAAAATTGGAATGAGCCCTTATGTAGTAGGGCATAATGGTAGCAGGGGAGCTATGTAACTGGATTTTGGTTACATGCTTTGTGGACGTCATTTCAGTATATTGAATAATAAGGAATAGATTGAGTGATAAGAAGAGATCCCCAAATTGTAGACATTCAAATTTCGAGGACAAAATTTTTTTAAGAGAGGGAGAGCTTTAACACCCAAAATTTTATTCACCAATATGCCTTGTACTTATTTATGGCATTTAATGAAATGAAATGGTGAATATTCATGATTATAGGAATTAAACATTGAAAATTTGAAATGTGAACAGTACTGCCAGTGAAATTTCCTTTAAGGTGGTGAGTTTTTTATGTGGTTTTGGATAAACGAATGATGTCCAAAAACATCTACAGAGATGAAAGTAGACATCCTACGCTTTAATTTGATAGGTGATGGGTAATTTATTGACTTGTATACTAAAAGCTATGGATTTTTGAATTTAGCTCAGTGAAACTGGCCAGCATCTGTGGCAGCATCCAAAAACAATAATTCTGGGAAGTTTAAGCTTCCAGTTGGCTAAAGGTTATATTTTTCTTTGAAACTAGACTCAATAAGAGTTTTATAGCCTTTGGAATTACTCCAATTAAAGTTCTACAAATAAATATATGAATTTTCTTTCTAATGCTCACTCTAATACAATCAATTGCATAGCAAGCTAACCACAAAGCATTTACTTAACTATTCCAAATATTAACTCTACAACACAATTAATCAAAACATTGCAATCAATTATAAGAATGCTTGTTAGCATTGTGAAATTCATATCAAAGTGGCACATTTACACTTAATTTATCACACTTTTTGATTGATTAATGGGTATATGAGGATTAAAGTGTGAAGGAAATGTGCATAATGAGTATTTGGTTAAAAAGGGTATAATTCTTTGATTAAATGTGAATATTTTGCTGTCATACATCATCCTTTGCTTTGTATAGACTTTCTTGTGTTCATAGGATCACACTTGAGACACTCAAAGAGCCAATGGAAGTACAAATCATTAAGTAAGAAGTTGGGAAGAAGAGCAAAACATCATTGCATCATTGGAAAAGCTAAAAGAGTTGAAGACAAATGCTTGGCTGCAGCTAAGAAATTGGCTGGTTGTAGCCAGAAAACCTCTAGAAAGTTTTGGGCTGCAGCTAGATGATAGACAGAGGCATGACAGTGTTTTCTGGCTGCAGCCAAAACGCGAAATTAGCAGCTGTGTGTTTTGTTTCTAGGTCATTTAAAAGGCAAAATGCTGAAAGGAAAAGGGGAGGTCCGACATTCAGAGGTTTTGTGAGGCGGCTAAGGAGCATTTCCAAGCAAAGGAGAGGGGTTTTCTCAAGGAAATCAAGTGGGATTGAAGATTGAAAGAGATTCCAACTCCATTTCTCTTGGTTTTTCTGTACTCATTCCCTTTCTCCTTTGTAACTCTAATATGGCTATACTGAATGTTGACATATGTGATTTGTTTTTGAACATGGTAGCTAAGGTTTTCATTCTAGGATTGTTTTTGAACCTTTGTATGGATTATACTTGATTCCTCTCTCTCTTTTAGTATATAATGGCATATATATGTTGATTCTACCCTGTTTTTCTGATATTTGTGACTGGCCATCACTGTGGATATTTTGTTCAATTAAATTAAGCTTGAGAGAGTTAATTTAATGGTAGAACTTTAGTAGAATTATGCTAGACTTGAAGTTTAAGAACTAAACGGATGGTTTGTTAGTAACATAGAGATATAGTTATTAACCTAGCATTGTCAAATTAAGGTGGTTACTTAATGATTATTTTCCCTTAATTGTAGCAAGAGATTGTGTATGTTAAAGGAGGATATAAATTTGGTTATGACTTGAGAGAGCTTAACCAATGGGTGGTGAACCTTAGACTTACATATATATATCCCATGAAAGTATTCTTGAAGAGGAAAGGAATTAAGTTTATGAAATGCAAAGGGGATGAACAATCCTAGGCTTGGTATAATTAATTGAATTCAAAAGAATCAGAGTTTTGTTCAGTAATTCTTAGTTTTTATCAAAATATCTTTTGAAACTTCTTTTTCCCACACAACATGTTTGGCTCAACTTAATTGATTTCAAATGAGTCTATTCAACCTAATTGAATACATGATTGCATTCGTTAGCTCACTTTCATCGTAGTCCTCGTGGGAATTATATTTACTCATCACTTTATTACTTGCGATCCGTATGCTTACGGAAGCTAAACGGCAAACAATGCTCAACTCTTAAAAGCACTAATGATATAGAAGCTTTCTTTTCTCAAAATAAGGAATAAGCAAAAAATATAATTGTGGGTTCATTTATCTTCCCATTCTCTTGAAAAGCAAAGCATGGTTTTAAAAAGTTACCAAAACACTAGATCTCATAAAAGTTCAAAGAATTTCTTACAATTCACATTTTCAAAGTGGCAAATGTGACCCTTTACCACTTAAGACATGCACCAAAGCAAGTCATTCCTGGAAAAAAAATTTTGAAAAAACATTTCTAGTTTAAGGCATTTACTCATTTAAAACAACCAATGGGATTCAAATAGTATTTCCCTCCCCCACACTTAATCAACACATTATCCTCAATGTGGAAAACACTATAAAGGGAATGCTTAGCAAGTTAAAATTCAAGGGACAATGGTAATTAAGTATAGTAGTGGCCAAAAATATAAAGCATACAAAGGGGGTTCTTATTCATTGGATTAAACTATATTACTTCTACCTTTTTCTACTGGATTGTGTCCCTCTCCCATACTTATCTTCCTCACACAATAATTAAGCCCAAAGAATCATAGGAATCAGGAAGGAAACAAGTGAGGAAAGAGACAACCTATTTTAGAGAATCTTCAGTCATTTGAAGGAGAAGTTATCATCCCTGATGAGAATCATGCATTTGTCTTTAAAAACAACTTCTCCCTCATTGGATTTCCTAGGTGGAGCTGGCTCAGGATCAATCGGAAGAGGTTTAAGGATATATGGTGGATGTTGGTTCCTTTGATGTCTATTCCAAGAATGCGCCTGTAAAGAATCAGAGCAAATAGCAGTATCCCATCCAAAAATAGAAACACGGAGAGATTTCAAGTGTATTAAAGACATTTTAGAAACAAAACTCTCCAAGTAACTATCACATCCAAGGAAATCAATGGCATTCCTATCAGTTAGAGGTAAACAAGCAATTATATTGTGAAAATTCTTTTGTATTTGCAAAGTGGAAGGTGCGAAATCCAACTTAGTGTTAAGGTACACCATATCATCATTGGAATCACAAGAGATGAAAGGCAAAAGAGTAGAATAAGAAGGAGAATTTGTCAAATTGTTGCCACTCGAGGGTTCCAAAATTTCAAAGCAATATGTTTCTTTTTAAATCGGGTGGCAAATTACAAGAAAGAATCATGTGGAAAGATTCATTGTCATTTTCAATATCATCAATCAAAACAGTTGAATCTTCCCTTCATAAACTATCATGCAATTCATTGGAATCAAAAGAAAGATTGTGAACTAGGGCATGGTATTTATCACTCACATCAATCATATTGGCATCCACACAAGAGTCAACATGTTTGCAATTGTCATGCTTACAATCATCAATAGTACAAGGAGGTACAACAAGATCAATGGTAGAATCAACCACTTTACCAAATGTTTTCTTTCGAAACTCAATAAGCCAGTGGCATTTTTCATGATAACAATCTACAAAAATATGATCTTCCGCACAAGAACATGAAGATATATCATCCAATTGAGCACAATCATCCCTAGTACTATGAAAAGAAGCATTTTCAACAATAGAAACATCACACAAAGAAGTAGAAGCATAGTCATCAACAAGTACAATTGAATCACTACTACTAGAACCAATTGATTGAGCAATTACATTTACAAACATTTGAGAGGATTCAATAATAATTTCTGCATCCACCTCATCATCACTCAAATCATGAGGTGCATTATTAATGAAAGTAGTATGAGAGTCTACTTCTACAAAGATAGGATTATTATCAAATGGTAAGGGAGACTCTTCAATACTCTTTTGAACTTGCTCTACTTCTTGTGCCTGTGTGGGAATAGGCACTGAAGGATTGGAATCTTCCACTTGTGAAGTGGCATGTCAGTTTTGCTCTTTGATTTCCCTATCATCATTGGCATTATAGGACCATGGAGCTCCTTCTTCTCCTTCGGTCTTTATCCATAGTATATGGTCAACAAAGGCTTTGATGAAGCTTTCAATATCCTCTATTTCCTTTTCCATTTCCCCAGAGAGTCCAAGAGCATCTTTGAGCATGAATAATTCTAGATGCCAAACCTTTAGTTGGTCATACCTTCTCCGCAGGGAAAGGGTTTGGGCATCTATATATGGCAATGTGAGAAATGCATCAAGTCCAGAAGCTTAAGGAGTAGGGGGGTTGGGGTGAATGTTCGTGGCATGGTGGAGAAGGTGATTCATATGGAAAGGTATATGGTGGGCGAGTCTCTGGTGGAGGATTAGAATGAGGCTTGTAATATGGGTTGTATGATGGAGGAAAAGGTTCATGGTATGATCTGTTGAGTAGGTGTGGTAGGTGATTAAGTTGAAATGAAGGTTGTAGGTAGGGTTCATAATATGGAGAGTGGAATGGACCATGACATTCTTCACTAATTGGATTATCTTGACATCCTAACTTGGCTTGAAGAAGCTGCAATGTTTGTTGAGTAGAATATATGCTTTCAAATATAGTCTCTTTCTCTCCAATTGAGTCTCCTACAAAAGAGTGTGATTGAAAAGGTGAATCCTTATTACCATTAAATCAAGCCATGAGAATTCAATACAATAAAATTCTTAATGAATCACGAGATAACTATCTAACTAAAAACTATGAAAACTAAGAAAAAGAACTTAAGAGAATACGAATGCAAGTGAAAAGGAAAAAAATTCAAAATGACAAAAGAAGGAAGTAACCTATGAATTAACTTGGAGACATAGTGAATTCAAACAAGTGAACTCAAAATCATATCAAATTAAATGCAACAACACCACACAGAAGCTACCAAGTCAAATCAAGACGAAATGCAAAAACAAAGAAAAATCAAGATATTTGGTTGGTTTTCTAAAAAATTTTGATGCGAGACACTCTACAAACCTCAACAAACTATGAAAAAGTGTTAAAAACTATGAAGAAAAATGAAAGAAAACCTAATAGGCTCACAAAAGCAAACTCCAATCAATCTAAACCAATTGATACTTAGTAAACAAAGGAGTCAAAATTGACTCCCTGGCAATGGCGCCATTGATTTGACACAACCTTAGCCACCTCGGGGTCAAATAACAATTTACCACGAATTAAATGCAATATAATGCAAACAACTCAGGATCTTTCTCTTATCAAGGAGCCATTTATTTTGACTTCCTTAAGTAAAACTAAGTGCTATAAACATGGTTAGAAAAGGGGTTTTGAAATTGGTTTTCTTTAAATCAAAATTCATGAAAATAAAGCTATTTCTAATCTTTTTTTTTTTTATTTTTGAAAATAATGAGAAATGTAAAATTAAGAGTGAAGATATGTATAATGGATGCTCTTGGTGATGAAGAAAATACCTATCCTTGCTCAAAGAGATTATGAGAGTTAAAAATTCATCACGTTTTAAGAAAAACCTCAAGATAACACTTAAGTCCAATATTCCCAATCAATAGTAGCTCCTACAAACATAGCTAACTACTACCTCTTGAGATATTGTTTAAAACCACTTAATGTGAAATTGAAATTGGAATAATGCAACATGAGCCTTCTTGAAATTGAGTGCTAAACAGCCCTTCAAGGGTACAAATCAATTACATTAACTAGATAATAACACGCCAATTAACATAATCTCATTGCAACTACAAATAAATTCAAACATATATAATTTTCACACTACAAAATCCAATCTCAATTACAAATATCAAACAAACAGAGACAATTAACATCAATCTCAATTCCAGAATCACATATATAAAAATTCATAAAACTAGGCAATTCAAATATATAATTCTAGACTAATGGAATGATAGCAAAATTTCCCTTTGTAGTCTAATAAGCTCAAGCACAAATCTTCACTGCCAAGAATCAATGAAAATCGGCCTCTCATGATGTTAATTACTCCAATAGCCTCTTCAAAACACTACTAGAGAATAGCAAATAGAGAATTACAGAGACCAAATCACAGATATTAGAAAATGGTGCTATCGGTTTTGTTGGGAATGACTTAAGGAAATGGCAGAGCCACAGAGGAATGTCGGAGCTGTGAAGAACCAAAGTTGTGGCTGTGGTAAAACCGGAGCTAACGGTAGTGAAAAACATAGCAGAACGACGCTGGTTGAGGTCTGAGATTCTACAACGTCATGCTTGGTCTCTCTCTTTCGGTGGGTTGTTATGGAAGTGACGGTGGTGTGTTGCTTGGTCTTTTTTCTTCCTTTTCGTTCCAGTTTCTGCAACTCAAGATCAGCACTCTCTTTGCGGTACACCCAGATCTGGTTCAGATCCTATAGTCCTCGGCTGTGTATCAATGGTGAACGGTAAAGGTGATGAAGGGTCGCCGGTGATAATGGAGGTAATAGGATCACCGACGACCAAGGAGTAACAAAAGCAAAGTGATTTCGGTGATCAGATGCTTGTGTAAGAGGCAAGCTTCACCCAAGAGGGGGGTGAATTGGGTGATGTTATAAATTTTTCGTTTGAGATGGTGATATGTAAATATAGTGGATAGAGTAGAGTAGAGAAGATTTGAACACAGAGAGTTATACTGGTTCGGCCTAACAACAATGCCTACGTCCAGTCCTCAGAGATCAAGACCTACTGAGCTTTTCACAATATCTCCAAGATTCAATGGGCTCTCAGAACGCCACAAGACAACAATCGTCCTTGAATGGACTACGAGCAGAAATATTCTCTCAACAAGAAACTTCTCTCCCCCTTACGACAAGTCTTATGTGCAGAGAAACAACCTATGACTCTTCTCACTTGCTTATGTATACAAGACTTATGAGCAGCAACGTTTTCTTCTGCTTACACCACTGTAAGTCTTATGAACAACAACGTTCTCTCCTGCTTGTATCTTATAAGACTTATGAGTGAAAAATACTACAAGGAATTCTCTCAACTGCTTCTCTCGTAAGGAATAACTACCCTCTCAAGATCCCACTACCTTGAGATTACACAAACATAGAATTTTGAGTTTGTATGAAGACTCTCTTACAGAGTAAATGAATAAACACTGAAGATCAAAAGTGTATACAGAGAAATCAGATGAATAACAGAGAATTGATATGAGCTTGTGAATTCTTGTGCTATGTTGCTATCTTGATTATCCTTGAATCTCTGTATATATAGTTGCTTCAGTTTTTGCCCGTTTTGGAAATCAACATTTGAGGAGCGGGACTTTGCAACTATTGAAGGACACGCGTACGTTTGAATATTCTGAATGCGGTAGGTGCGAACGTGACTATAATCATATTGTCTGCCGTTGTTTGACTTTCCTCATGTGGTTCATTTCAAACGTTCATATTCCTGTATCATACTTTTAAAACATTCAAAACAATGTTAAACAAAGATAAAAAGTAATGATGATATGAATTAATAACAATAAACTATATTCGTAATGAACGTTGTGATACTTAGCATTTTCTGTGGTCAAACAGGGCATCACTCGAGCATGAAAGGCTCACTTCGAGTGATCTCCTATTTTCCTTCATATACCTCTGTTATCGGGTTGTGCTTGCATAGAAAATCAGAGAGACAAAATCTTCACTCGCGGGTGAAGAGGGGTCTCACTCGAGCACAAAATCTCTGCTCGAGTGATCTTTGCACTTTACACTAGGAGTGTCTTCTCGGGTCATCACTCGCATACCATTTTGACAAGAGTGAGAATATGCACTCGCGGGTGATATGGACCCTCACTCGAGCATACTTACCTCTGCTCGAGTGAGAAGCATATTCTCAAGGAATATGCTCTCTAAACCATCACTCGCATCAGAATTTCAGAGGGATAGAATTTTCACTCGCGAGTGATGTGGGCCCTCACTCGAGCACACTTACCTCTGCTCGAGTGAGAAGCATATTCTCAAGGAATATGCTCTCTTGAACAAGCACTCGCAACTGATCTTGAGAGGGATGGAAATATTACTCGCAAGCATGGACGTGTCACTCGAGCATGGACAGGTGTGCTCGAGCACACTTGTACTTTTCTGAATTTCAAGACTCTCGGCCAAGTACTCGCATGCCCTCACTCGCATGTGTGCTCGAGTGAGAATGACTTCTTTGCTCGAGTGCATACCTTGTGCTTCGAGTGATCCATTGAATACAAAGGGAGAATGTCTCTCAGGTACTTACTTCCTGGCTTTCTCTCACACCTGCTCGAGTACAGAAGTGATTTGTGCTCGAGTGCATATTTCATGCTCGAGCACTCAAGTGCAATTTCACAGCAGATATCAGCAAACTTCAAATATGCATTTGGTAACTTGGAATCTTTTCCTAACCTTCTAAAAACATGTTTTAATCATAATTGAATTATTGTTATCATCAAAACTTGGGATCTAACATTCTCCCCCTTTTTGATGATGACAAAACTCTTTGTGATGAAGGTTTAAAATAAATTGAATGAAATTGAAAAGTTTTGAAATTTCTTCAAAGTTTCCAAAATGCATATCAAGTTTAAGTTCCAAATTCAAGTTTTCCTGCAATGTTTCCTCTGGACACTTAACAGCCAAGATAAGTATAGTATGAGGTATATAACTTAACAAGAGCTTAATAACTTGAAACATTGAAATTTTGATAATTAAAAACTTGAACCATGTCATTAACTTTAACAACTTTGAACAACACAAGATAACTTCAAAATAGTAAAATGACATACATATACACACCCTACAGCCTACAGAAGTTCAGAAGACATCACACATCCTTCTCCCCCGTTTTGTCAACATCAGAAGGGGGTTCTGGAGGTGGAACAAAAGATATCATTGCAGAGAGAGGGTCAATGGGCTGGTCAGGAGGAGATGGTGGTTGAGGGACAAATGTAACATCTACATTAGACTCAGGATCAGTGAAAAGTACATGAGTCTCTGGATGAGGGGGTGAGGTATGAGTGGTCTCTGGAGGCACCCCGGAAGATGAGGAGGGAAAATGTGAATGCAGGAAGGTCTCCATATTAGTGATCCTCTGTGACATCTCATCTTGTGTTTTGAACATCAGTTCAAAGTTAAGATTGGCCTGGTCTACCAATTTAATAACTTGTGATTCCATCTTCTCCACAAGCTTCTCATACTCAGTCACTAACTCCTTCTTCAAACTTGATACAGCTTGATTAATTACCTCAGACAGATGATTGAACAGAGAGGCATTGAGAAATGAAGGAGGAGGAATAGGGCCTTGTGCAGATGATTGTGCCTCATCTCCTCTGGATGGAGTGGCTTCCCTCTTTGATGTGGCTTTGGTCCGACTCACTGGAAGATTGATACCCATGTGAGTTAATTGAGTCTTTCCAAACCTTGAGATGAGAACCCTTTCTTTTCCTTCCAAGTACCAGATTTTGTTTTTCATTAAGATGAAGGAAACAAGTTGAGGGTAAGGTATGGTTGTGGATCTTGTTGAAGAAAATCGAAACCTTCTCATCTCACTAAAAATGATCTCCCCTACATTCCTTTGTTGCCCAGCAACCAATAAAGCCAATAGATAGTAATCCTTTTGTGCAAAGTGAGTAAAGTTTTTGGATTTATTGACTATGCTCCGGGAATAAATGTAATGAAGGATTCTGTAATGATCAGGCATATCAATAGGCTTGAAAGTGAGGGGGCCAATTGGGTCTTTTGGTCTCAAAATGTTAAAATTTTCATTGGCAGAGAATGAGGGTGGATCAGTAGGAGGTGCCATATAACCAAGTAAATCATTTATGATTTTGGCAGAAATCATAATGAATTTCCCTCTAATGGTTGTAGACACAGCTTCTTCAATCAAATCCCCGGATCTAGACATAATATTATGAGTTTTCATGTTGGAATAAAATGTCTTTACAACAGTGGGGGAATATGGCAAATGAATTTCTAACCAAGGAGCATAGTATTGAAGATAAGGGTATAAGTCCAAATGACAATTCTTTTTCAGATAATCCAAATCAACATATACTACAGGGCAGAAATGTCTATGCTTAAATTCATCATCATATACCTTCTGTGGTAAAGCCTTAAGCTCTGTCACATTGAATCCCTCAGGAGGACTAGTGAGTTGGTCATCCACTGGTGCTTGAGAGGCAGAAGGTGCTCCTGAAGCAGAGGCACTTGGTTGATGTGAACTTGAAGCACCAGCTTGAGAAACAATTTTCCCAACTATCTTGTCCAGTTTTGATTTCTCTATGGCTTCCCAGAGTTGTTTACTGTAGGTATCCCCAGAAGAAGAAGATGATTGGGGTTTCTCTGAATCCTTCTTCTTTCCCTTTCCTTGTACCTCTTTGGATTGAGACCGGGTGATTATGGGTTCCTTGAAGACCACACCTTTTAATTTCTTTTGAGGAGGTTGGTCTTTCTTGGAAACTTGAGGCTTTGGGTGAGGTTTCTTAGCGGGAGTTCTCTTTTTGGTCTTAGGCTTTGGAGGAGGTGAAGGTGAGGGAGAGTTTTTGGGAGATGGAGGAGTAAGTTCAGGGGTTCCAGATTCACTGGCAGCAGAGTGAGAGGAAGAAGGAGAATGAGACTTTTGAGAAATAGAGGGTAACTTTGTTCTTGCCATTGAAGAGTGGAAGAGAAACAAAAACTCTTGTTTTTGAAGGAAGAAAATACAAGTAGAGATTAGGGCACAAGTGAAGAATGCAGAAGATAAGAATCACCTCTTATAGAAGATTGAGAGGTTGTAACGGCGATTTGAAGCAGGAGGATGTGATTGAATGATGAGAAAACGGTTGAAGATGAAGAGTTGTGTCTTTCGAGTGAGAGAGCACTTCGAGTGAGAGGAGGAAGTGCGACGTTCTGAGCTCCCTAGTAACTGATATAAGTGACAGTGCTCGAGCATGAACCCTAGTGCTCGAGTGATGTTCATACTGTGCTCGCGAGTGTTCTATCTGTGCTCGAGTGATGTTCTGGAAAAATACAGAAACAAGTAGAATGTACCTGGATTGTTGATTCCCTGACATATTTTGCACCTTTGTACTCAAATCCTCCAAGATCATTTGAGTAACCATGATGTGGATAGCTTTTGCACAGAAATTCTTCTTCCTTACTCGAGCAGGCATTCCTCACCTCAAGCATGTTCATACCATGCTCGAGTGAGACTTCCTCACTCGCGAGTGAGCTCAATTCTCACTGTAGTTTATAATATATTCCCTTGGTATTAATAACTCCTCTGTTAACCTATGTTTTCCATGTTAGGAAGCAGAGTATTATAAATAGTGCTGTGCTCGAGCAGAGCTTCTTGTGCTCGAGTGACACAGCTTCTCACTCGAGCAGTACCTCCAGTGCTTCGAGTGAGACTCCTGCAAAAACAAATTTTGGCCACTCCGATGCCAAAGTCAGTATGGTTATCATCAAAACAAACATTTAATTAAACTTTTTAACAAGAAATCTTACAACTCATTGGGATTAACCATTCCCAATTCTCTTCGAATATAGAGAAATTGCTCTTTTGCAATTGGTTTCGTGAAAATATCCGCAAGTTGAAGATGAGTTGGTATGAATTCCACTTTGACATCTTTCTTTTGAACATGATCTCGAATGAAATAATGTCGAATGTCTATATGCTTGGTTCTTGAATGTTGTACAGGATTCTTTGCCAAGCTTATCGTGCTAGTATTATCACAATAGATTGGGATTTCTTTTAAATAAATTCCCAAATCTTGAAGTTGTTGTTTTAACCACAGCACTTGAGAACAGCAACTTGCCACAGCTATATATTCAGCTTCAGTCGAAGATAATGAAACTGTGTTCTGCTTCTTGCTGAACCATGACACTAGAGAACCTCCGAGAAATTGACATTATCCACTGGTACTCTTTCTGTCAGTTTTATATCCACCGTGATCTGAATCTGAATAAGCCATTAAGTACTTGTTCCCTCTCTTTGGATACCAAAGTCCAAGCTCTGAAGTATCTCCTAGATATTTGAAAATTCTTTTTACTGTCTCTGCATGAGATACTTTAGGATTGGATTGATACCTTGCACACATTCCTACACTGAACTGAATATCTGGCCTGCTTGCTGTAAGATAGAGTAATGAACCAATCATTCCTCTATACTTTGTGATGTTAAAGCTAGGTCCCTTTACATCAGCATCCAGCAATGTTGTAGAACTCATTGGAGTATCAGCTCCGTTAGCATTATCTAGTCCATATTTCTTTAACAACTCTTTCAAATATTTTGTCTGAGATATAAATATACCATTCTTCTTTTGTTTGATCTGAAGTCCAAGGAAGAAGTTCAATTCTCCCATCATAGACATTTCAAATTCTCCCTGCATAATCTTAGAGAATTCTTGACACATAGATTCATTAGTAGCACCAAAAATAATATCATCAACATAAATTTGAACTATTAGAATATCATTTTTGTTATGTTTGATGAATAGAGTTGTATCAACTTTACCTCTGACAAAACCTTGATCAAGAAGAAATTTGCTTAGTCTTTCATACCAAGCTCTGGGTGCTTGTTTCAAACCATATAATGCTTTCTTAAGTTTGAAGACATAATCAGGTTTTGTTTCATCTTCAAAACCAGGAGGCTGTTCGACATAAACTTCCTCCATAATATAACCATTTAGAAAAGCGCTTTTTACATCCATTTGATAAAGTTTAAAACTTTTGATGCAAGCAAAAGCTAAGAGTACTCGTATTGCTTCCAATCTTGCCACTGGAGCATATGTTTCCTCATAATCAATACCTTCTTCTTGATTATAGCCTTTGGCAACCAATCTTGCTTTATTTCTCACAATGATTGCTGATTCATCAAGTTTATTTTTGAAAACCCATTTGGTCCCTATAACCGTATGATCTTTAGGTCGAGGAACCAAATCCCAAACTTGATTTCTTTGAAATTGATTTAATTCTTCTTGCATAGCAATCACCCAATCATTGTCAGATAAAGCTTCTTCTATATTAGAAGGTTCAATCTCAGAAATAAAAGCAGAAAATGTTACCTCATTGAGGATTCTATTTCTGGTTTTGACACCTTCATGAATATCTCCTATAACTTGATCAATTGGATGATCCTTCATATGTCTCCAGGCTTTAGGTTGATCATGATCATCAACATCTTCCAAATTTTGAAGATCATTTGTTTCAAAATCATCCTGCTTTGAAATAGATTTGTTTTTCTTGATTGAATCCATTTCTTCTTCATCATTAAGTTTTGTCTGAGTTTCACTTTCATCAAACACAACATGAATAGATTCTTCAATAGTACATGTTCTTTTATTGAAAACTCTATAAGCTTTACTTCTATTAGAATATCCTAGAAAAATACCTTCATCAGACTTTGAATCAAATTTGCCTAAATTTTCCTTACCATTGTTGTGAATGAAACACTTACACCCGAAGATATGAAGATGAGCAATATTTGGCTTTCTTCCTTTGTAAAGTTCATATGGTGTCTTTCCAAGAGATTTGCGAATATATGCTCTGTTTGAAATATAGCATGCAGTACTCATTGCATCTGCCCAAAACACTTGTGACATTTCTTTTTCATTAAGTAATGCTCTTGCCATTTCTGTAAGTACTCTGTTCTTCCTTTCCACTACTCCATTTTGTTGAGGTGTTCTAGGGGCTGAGAAGTTGTGATCTATTCCTTCATTGTTGCAGTAATCTTCAAACAGTTGATTATCAAATTCTCCTCCATGATCTGTTCTAATAGAGACAATAGAAATACCTTTCTCATTTTGAACCTTTTTGGCAAACATAATAAATTCAGCAAAAGTTTCATCTTTTGAGGCAATAAATATAGTCCATGTGAATCTTGTAAAATCATCAACAATTACTAATGTATATAAATTTCCACCAAAACCTTTTACTCTTGCAGGTCCTACCAAATCCATATGAAGCAATTGTAAAGGTTTTGAAGTAGAAATTTCATATTTTGTTTTAAAAGAAGATTTAGTTTGTTTGCCTTTTTGACATGCTTCACAAATCATGTTATCTTTGAATTTGAGTTTGGGAAGACCAACAACTAAATCTTTTCTGAACAATTTGTCAAGTTGATTTATATTGACATGAGCCAAACGCTTATGCCATAACCAACTTTCCTCTGATCGACTAAGAAAACAATTTTCAGAAGGATTTGAATTTAAATCAATTGTATAACAATTACCGTCCCTTTGAGCTCGGATTTTTGCCTTGATAGTTTCTTTGTTCAGAAGTAGATCTTTCTTACTTACTATCAAGCATTCTTTTTAGTCGAAAATCACCCAGTTATCTTTGTCAGTGCTTTGGCTTACGATTAAGAGATTGTGGCATAATCCTTCAACATAATATACTCCGTTGATTTGAAAGCCATCTGTTCTTCCCACTTCACCAATTCCAGCAATACGTCCGGATTGATTTCCTCCAAAAGTCACCTTTCCTCCTTCTCTAGGTTCAAACATGGTGAACTTATTTTTGTCACCAGTCATGTGTCTCGAACATCCACTATCAATATACCATTTGTTCACTCGAGATGCTTTGAGACATACCTAGAATAAGATGATCAAGTTTTAGGTACCCACACTTTCTTGGGTCCTTTGTGGTTAGTATTTGGAATAAGTGTCCCTCTCAGAACCCATTTATATGTTCCAACAACTTTTCCCTTTTTGAAATAACACGATGAAGTATAATGTCCTTTCCTATTACAAAAATTGCATGACACAAATGGATTTGATGTATGCACAGAATTCCTGAAATATTTAAGATAGTCTCTACTACTCTTCTTATTCTTATCATGCACAGCATTATATCCAATTCCAGATTTAACAAATGAAACTTTCTGAGAGTTTAAAATAACCTTGAGAGTTTCACTTCCTCTAGTAAACTTTTCAACAATCTTTGTTAAATCTTCTATTTTCTTATCTTTCTCTTTACACATTTCATATGATGATATGACATTACTTTCTAGTTCTTTTACCTTCTTCTTATAACTAACCATTTCTTTAGCAACTTTGATGAACTCTGTATGCAATGCATTATATTCAGATAATAATTCATCATAAGAAGGTTCAGAGTCACTTACCTCAGAGTCTGATTCTTCTTCCTTAGCTACCAAGCATAGATTTGCTACTTCGTCGTTGTCATTTTCTTCGTCTGACGAACTATCACCCCAAATAGATGATATATATGCTTTCTTTTTCAACTTCTTTTTGTCTTTGTTTCTGAAGCATTCAGATTTGATGTGTCCTGGTTTCCCACATTCATAGCATACTATTTGTTCTTTGTTTTCTTTCTTGCTTGGTCCACCTTGATAATTCTTGAAATTCCTTTGTCCTCTTCTGTAGAATTTCTTGAACTTTCTCACGATCATTCCCATTTCATCATCACTAGGAACATCTTCATTCTCAGAAGTTTCTTCTTCTTCTTTGTTAGCTTTAAATGCAACACCCTTTTTCTTTTTATCATCGAATTCTTCAAGTTCCTTTTTGAATCTCAACTTACCTTCATATTCAGAAAGACTTCCAAAGAGAGCAGCTACGGATCTCATAGACTCTCCTTTGGCTTCTTCGATGGCTATCACCTTTGCTTCCCACTCTTTCGTAAGGATATTAAGAATTTTTCTTACCTGGGAATTTTGATCAAACGACTTTCCAAGAGCAGATAATTGATTAACAAGATGAGTATACCTTAGTTCAAATTCTGATATATTCTCTCCAGATTTCATACGAAATAAATCATATTCTGTAATTAAAGTATTGATTCTATTCTCTTTAATTCCAGATGTACCTTCGTGAGCAATTTCAAGAGCATCCCACATATCTTTGGCAGTAGGTAAAGTACATATACGAAAATATTCTTTTTGACTAAGAGCACTCTGTATCATTAAAATGGCTTTACTATTTAATGTTACTAACCTCTTGTCATTCTCATCAAACTCATCTGGACTCTTTTTAACTGCTCTATCTTCGATTTTCTTTATTGGAACATAGTCACCATCTTGTATAACATTCCACAATCCGTACTCGTTGACCATCACGAACACTCTGAATTTGGCTTTCCAGAACGAAAAATGTTCTCCAGCAAAACCAGGAGGTCTAGTGATTGAAGCACCGTCTGGAAGGATATTTTCACCCATTGTTGCCATTTGTTGGAACCTTCTCAAGCTGTTAGGCTCTTCGGAGAAGACGAGGCTCTGATACCAAATGTAAGAGGCAAGTTTTACCCAAGAGGGGGGTGAATTGGGTGATGTTATAAATTTTTCGTTTGAGATGGTGATATGTAAATATAGTGGATAGAGTAGAGTAGAGAAGATTTGAACACAGAGAGTTATACTGGTTCGGCCTAACAATAATGCCTACGTCCAGTCCTCAGAGATCAAGACCTACTGAGCTTTTCACAATATCTCCAAGATTCAATGGGCTCTCAGAACGCCACAAGACAACAATCGTCCTTGAATGGACTACGAGCAGAAATATTCTCTCAACAAGAAACTTCTCTCCCCCTTACGACAAGTCTTATGTGCAGAGAAACAACCTATGACTCTTCTCACTTGCTTATGTATACAAGACTTATGAGCAGCAACGTTTTCTTCTGCTTACACCACTGTAAGTCTTATGAACAACAACGTTCTCTCCTGCTTGTATCTTATAAGACTTATGAGTGAAAAATACTACAAGGAATTCTCTCAACTGCTTCTCTCGTAAGGAATAACTACCCTCTCAAGATCCCACTACCTTGAGATTACACAAACATAGAATTTTGAGTTTGTATGAAGACTCTCTTACAGAGTAAATGAATAAACACTGAAGATCAAAAGTGTATACAGAGAAATCAGATGAATAACAGAGAATTGATATGAGCTTGTGAATTCTTGTGCTATGTTGCTATCTTGATTATCCTTGAATCTCTGTATATATAGTTGCTTCAGTTTTTGCCCGTTTTGGAAATCAACATTTGAGGAACGGGACTTTGCAACTATTGAAGGACACGCGTACGTTTGAATATTCTGAATGCGGTAGGTGCGAACGTGACTATAATCATATTGTCTGCCGTTGTTTGACTTTCCTCATGTGGTTCATTTCAAACGTTCATATTCCTGTATCATACTTTTAAAACATTCAAAACAATGTTAAACAAAGATAAAAAGTAATGATGATATGAATTAATAACAATAAACTATATTCGTAATGAACGTTGTGATACTTAGCATTTTCTGTGGTCAAACAGGGCATCACTCGAGCATGAAAGGCTCACTTCGAGTGATCTCCTATTTTCCTTCATATACCTCTGTTATCGGGTTGTTCTTGCATAGAAAATCAGAGAGACAAAATCTTCACTCGCGGGTGAAGAGGGGTCTCACTCGAGCACAAAATCTCTGCTCGAGTGATCTTTGCACTTTACACTGGGAGTGTCTTCTCGGGTCATCACTCGCATACCATT
Source organism: Inga leiocalycina (assembly GCA_963242795.1). Taxonomy (NCBI): domain Eukaryota; kingdom Viridiplantae; phylum Streptophyta; class Magnoliopsida; order Fabales; family Fabaceae; genus Inga; species Inga leiocalycina. The sequence goes on from OY725322.1 coordinate 69,752,858, forward strand.
TTGACAAGAGTGAGAATATGCACTCGCGGGTGATATGGACCCTCACTCGAGCATACTTACCTCTGCTCGAGTGAGAAGCATATTCTCAAGGAATTGCTCTCTAAACCATCACTCGCATCAGAATTTCAGAGGGATAGAATTTTCACTCGCGAGTGATGTGGGCCCTCACTCGAGCACACTTACCTTTGCTCGAGTGAGAAGCATATTCTCAAGGAATATGCTCTCTTGAACAAGCACTCGCAACTGATCTTGAGAGGGATGGAAATATTACTCGCAAGCATGGACGTGTCACTCGAGCATGGACAGGTGTGCTCGAGCACACTTGTACTTTTCTGAATTTCAAGACTCTCGGCCAAGTACTCGCATGCCCTCACTCGCATGTGTGCTCGAGTGAGAATGACTGCTCTGCTCGAGTGCATACCTTGTGCTTCGAGTGATCCATTGAATACAAAGGGAGAATGTCTCTCGGGTACTTACTTCCTGGCTTTCTCTCACACCTGCTCGAGTACAGAAGTGATTTGTGCTCGAGTGCATATTTCATGCTCGAGCACTCAAGTGCAATTTCACAGCAGATATCAGCAAACTTCAAATATGCATTTGGTAACTTGGAATCTTTTCCTAACCTTCTAAAACTTGTTTTAAGGGTTCCTTGACGAATGACGGCTATTCCCAAATCATCGTTGTGCCTCATCTTCTTGTTAGAAGAATCTTAAGTTATCTTCTTCTAATCTTCTTTTTTCTTTTTCAGCTCTCAGGTTATGAGAAGTAGCATGTAGAGTTATTATGGCTAGAGATACTAGTGATAAAGTCTTTTGCTGTTACTCTTAATTTTAAAGTCTATATATTATGTGTAACCCCCTGCCTTAATTACCGTAATTAGTATTCGATAACGCGTATTAAAAAGGGGTTTGAGACCATCGGATAGTTCAAAACTTATTGAATTACCTACCAAGCGGTAGGACTTTACAAAATTTTCAAAAATTTCTTTTCTATCCGGGTCTCGATTTCAACTATCGAATATAATTACCTGTGCAATTAACTTACACTCATATATATCAGAGTTCGTAATTTAAACCCCGGTAACCCCCGGGTTCATTTATATACACATAGAGTTTCAAATTCCAAGTAGGGGATTACAAACCAAGTATTCACACTATTTACATCTCAAAATGTACTACAGTAATCCCTATCCAAAATGATTAACCAACAAAAACTATACTAATGTCCCTAGGAAGCTCTAACCGCTCCGGGTTGCTCGCTTCTCCTTAGAGCCACTCGCCCTGTCTGAAATGTTAGTTCAAAGGAAAGAATGAGATTCAAAAGAATCCCAGTAGTAACTAAACATTTATACCACATATAATCACACAGCATGTAAGCAAATCACCATACAGCAGCAGCAACCAATATCAAACTCCACCCTCATCCCCTTTCTCCGCCGGGAAGGCACACTGCCCTAACCCGAACCGTTGTTAGCTACTCAGGGACTATTGGCGTGGCCGTGCATACATATAGCCTTATAGCTCATACAGCTAACCGGCTTTCACAAATGGTCCGTCGGCCTCACAATCAGCCTATCGGTCTCATGTCACATAATCACACCTCATCCTCATCCCCTTTCTCCGCCGGGAAGGCATACGACCTTCACCCGAACCGTTGTTAGCTACTTAGGGACTATTGGACTGACGGTGCTTCCACATATCCACATAAGTCGCAACATACGCACTTATCAAACATCAATGACAATACACACATACAATGCATCACTATGGTACGAAAGAAAAGTCACTACCTGATCCTTTCCTGACGGTCTCTGGCATAGTGGGCTCACGAGGATAGCAGATGTCAAATCCTATAATCAAAATAGGGACATTTGGTTAATTTCCTTTTTCAAGTTCTTACTTCAATAACACTCTAAGTTGGTATTCATTTGGACTCTTTAGATGGCCATTAAATGCCTAAACATATGCCTAAAGGGTTTGGATAACTAACCCCAAAAATCCCTCTTTGGAAAGCTAAACACTGATTTTTGGTCCCTTCACTCGAGCACAGAAGACCGTGCTCGAGCACAACCCTCGATCTCACTCGAGCACACATGCGAGTGAGACAGGAAGTGCTTACCCGAGAGCAACTCCCGCGACAAACCTACACTCTCTCACTCGAGCACAAGCACCTGTGCTCGAGCAGAGACCTCGCCAGCACTCGAGCACCACGGAAGTGAGGCCCTGCGAGTGACGACCCGAGAGCAATCCCAACTCTCTAACCACAAGCGCACTCGAGCACAGAGGGCTCACTCGAGCACGACCCCAGTGCTCGAGTGATTCCTCACCACTCGCGAGTGCTCACGCTCACCCTCCACCATCACTCTCGAGTAATGCCCTGAGATACTCTCCCAACACAACAGTGCACTCTCACTCGAGCACAAGCACCTGTGCTCGAGCACTGACCCTCAGCACACTCGAGCACAATCCCAGTGCTCGCGAGTGCCGGGCGCACTCTTGGCATTCACCCGCGAGTGAACACCAGAACCGCTCACCCCCAGTGCATTTATGCACCCTCACTCGAGCACAAACATGCTCACTCGAGCACGTTCATCCTGTGCTCGAGTGAGTTCTTCCCTCACTCGAGAAATCACCTCAGATACCAGATCGCAGCAACTGGTAAACTTCTCCAAAATCCACCAAATGAACTCCCATGGTTCCAAAACTTGTGTCAAAGCTCATTCTCACTTATTTCCACACAAAGAACCCATTGGCAACCAAAAACAACTCAAATTCAACCCATTCAACACATTCTCTCTCTAAATCATCAAACCACTCAAAACCTCATTTTAACAAATTCCCTTATTCAACTTCAAATCAATTTCTAATCACTCCCAAGTGTCAAAACTGACCAAATGAACAGTGACACTCCCATCAAAATATACCCTTCACTTAACATCATAATTAGGTCAAATTTCCAGAATTTCCATTGATTATGCAAACATCCTAATATATATATCACAATTCATCAAAAACCTACCTCTTTCACTTGCTGAATTCAGAACTTGGATTCCTCAACTTTCAATTTTCCCTCAAGTTGCCACACACCACAAATCCAAAGTCTGAAAACATGGAAATAAAGCTCTTGACCATTGGAACAATATCAATGAAGGGTGGTTAAACATATAAGATCATTCCCTTCACAAATTTCAAACCCTTCCTTTCTCTTTCTTGCTTGGTTCGCCGGAAATGGAGGAAATGGAGAGAGAAAGATGAGTTGATGATCACTACTTCCCTTCCTCCCATGCACTTGGCCAACTAAGAGGGAGAGAGAAAGAGTTTGAAAATGTTGACTCATCCAAGGGTTCTCATTTGGACACTTGTCACCATCTCTTTCTTCCCACTTATGATTTCATATAAATCCATTCACACTTGATTCCACCCCTTGATCTTTCAATCTCAACCATTGATCTTAATTACTAAGGGGTTTTCTCATCCGTGGCTAACCAGACGGTTGGTAAATTTACCGTTTTACCCTTGATTAGTACAATACTCATTAAATTATGAATAATTGCCTTCATTTCACATTGCACAACATATACTTCAAATATGCTTAATTAACATTAATTACATCATTTGAAGTTATTATCCCTTAGTTAAAATTCAGGATGTTACATTATGTATTTAAGAATTATTTCTGTTTTTATTCTAACAAAGTATCCTAGATGGTAGAAATTTTTTCAAAAAAGATCTACTTTGGGATATTGGGATTGGATCCTCGATTTGAATCTGAGGTGACAATTGGATCTCCAACGTTTCTCTGCCTGTACAACCTGAGAATAGCGAAGAACTCATTGTGAAATGTGGCAGAGTTAAGGACCTCATTTAAAATGGTGCTTGGGACCTCTCTGAGGTTCTATACCTTTTATTAGATGATATAATGCTCATTTGGAACAGCTATTAGAATGCTTACAAGCAATTTTTCAACCATGATTTACGGTTGCAACTTGTGAAGCCCTGCATATAAGCGACATGGATCCCCAAATTGTGCTGTAGAGGATGAGACCATAGAGCATCTCTTCTTTTCATGTCCGTGGACACGTTGCATCTGGTTTGGGTCTCCCTTCGGAATCAAAATTACACCTGGTGAGATTCATAATTTTAATGCATGGTGGTTGAGCCTATTTAATGATAACTATGCACTGTCAGATGATGAACTCTCATTGATTTGCTGGCTGTTGTGGAATATTTGGAAACAGTGTAATGATTATGTTTTTTCCATGATCCCTCCCTGTCCCTCGGCTGTAATTGATTTGGCTTAGGCAGCTAATAATGAATTCTGGGCTACCTGTATTAAGCCAAGTGTTCCAACGCGAAATTTGACTGATTCATGGGCTGTTGCCAATAATCCTGATCTTTACCACTGGAAATGACGAGGCGTCTGTCAGGACATCATGAACCTTTTAGCATCTAAAGTTGGGTACTCTTTGTCTTTTACTCCTCAGAGGGGTAATGCTACGGCTAACCATCTTACAGCTGAAGCTTTTAAGGCGGTGATGCTGCTAAATTTAAAAAATGTATCGTGTAAAGGTTGTTGGAATAGTATAGTAGTAAATCAAGGTCATCCCACAGAGATTCAAGATAATAGATAATTAGGCATTAAAATTCTCATTTTCATTTAAGTTGAGCAAATCAAAGAAAGAGATTCAAAGATAATTTAATCAAATGCAAAAGAAACAATTCTAATGATTTAAATATTTTAATTGATAAAAACAAAATAGAGTGGCTAATCCCTTCTTTAAGTTTTAGAGCATGTATTTACCCATTTAAAAGTACTTAATGCTAAATTGTTAATCTAGAGTTTAAATGAATATAAGTATCTTCCAATCACTTATACTCCTCTCTTAAGTTAAAATTGTTGTTCCTAACTAATTTACTCAAAAGGCAATAAATGTCTAAATTCACTCTAATATGACCATATGGGTCCAATAGGTATATTCCTATCCTATTGGTAAATTAGAATAAATTCTAATCCCACATTACTTAATCTTATAGTCTAATTAAGATTCCTCTCCCGAGGATAATCTGAATTTTCCAAATTCATGCTTAGTGGTGATCAAGCACAAAATAGATAAAATAAATCAAGATCAAGTAAACAAAATTAATATAAACCACAATTAACAATTAATTAGTTGGCTCAAATCTTTAAATTAGTTCATAACTACTATAGATTGAAAGATTGAAAGGGAGTCTAGCCACACATCACTTTAATCACGTACAAACCAGCAGCAGCAGCAAAATTTGCAGACAGAACCATACTGAATCAAGCTCAAGAAAGGAAAATAAAGAATGAAGCTTGGCCTTCCCAATCTCCAATGGCGACTCTGAGGGATGCTGCAGTGGCGTTGTGACAGGAGGAAGATGACAATGGTGGTTAGTCAAGCTCTGTGATCTCTGTGACTTCCCATCTCACCGTCAGCTCTCTCTAGCTCTAACTCAGTTGCCGACTCTCAGCTCCTCTGATTCAGCTCTCTGTTTTTTTTTTCCCCCTCTGTTCTAAAACCCGTGGCTGCTCTCAAGGTTTCCAAGTCCAAAGACGAAGCTCCCTCCTCGCTGATTTCTCTTCTCTGCGGCTGTGCGGCTGCGTCTTTTTTTGTGTCTCCTTTCAATTGATGATGAATAATGTGGATCCCCCAATTCTTGCGGCTGTCTCCCTTTTTCCTTCCTTTCTTTTCTTTTTCTGTAGCCCTCCTTTTTCTCTGGGTCATCCCTCTTTTTTCTTTTCACAATGGATACTCCTCTTCATATCTTCAATTAGAAATCAAAAGGCAAAGCCCAAAATCACGTCACCTGCCATTACACAAAGAGGAAACAGCAATAAAATGAAAGGTAAAATAAACGAAACTAATATAAAGTATTTATTATTATTAAATATTTTTATTCTTTTAACTAATATTATCTCATTATATTTAAAATAAAATTATGATATTTTTAATAAAATCCCTTAAATAATGCCTCAACCTTGATTTAATTTTATAATAATAAAATCTTCTAAATAAATCTCCAATTATATTTAAAATATTCTTTAAATGTACAAAATATGAAAAGTTATCAGGGGGTGTGCCCATTAGGGTGGGTTTCCAAACCATCACTCTCTATATAGTCCTTTCTGACTTCAGATGCTACGAAGGCTCGTGATGATGCTGAGGCTAATCCATCTTCGGAGTTGCGAATGGGCATTGGCCAATTTCTAGCTTGCTTTTAGCTTGTTTCATTTGCCTTTTTTGTTTGTTTTCTCTTTACTTCATCATACATTTATGTATGAACTCTGTTGATTTTTCAATGATAGCCTCTTTTTTTATTAAAAAAAAAATCAACTCAAATTAGTCAACTAACCCTTATATCAAGAGCTATATTATATTTAAGATTGAAAGGGATAGATTGATAAGGAATGAATTGTTATATATATGTAGGTGAGCTGACTATTAGTAGTACACATAGCTACCTAATTAATCACAGGAGAATGTTTTGAGAACAACGTAAATTGAGGTGGATCCCGCTTATGCATAAGGAGTTGAATTATAACTTACAAAGTCATAAATTTAAATTCTACCAATGTGAGAACTTTTATTCGTTAGCAATTTTTGTGTCCAAAAACATGCCAGAATTGGATAAAAACTATTGTTCAAAAAAATAAAAGGATTAAAACTTAAAATTTATAAAAACTAATGAAAAGAAAAAACAGTGACATACATTTTGGTTATTGTTTAAATTTGTCACATACATGATATCCTTAAACGTTAAAACAAAGACTGGTTTGAACAAGTAAATTAAATGTATAATTTTATAAAATAATGCTACATTCAATCTTTAATATAAGATTCACTTTAATTAAAAAATTGAACTGCAAGGATCTTACATTAAGGATTGAAGGAATTATTATAAGGTAAAGAAACATGTATAAACATCTAGAAGTAAATAACTAAATAGCTTTTTTTTTTTTGTCTAATAATACTATAGGATGAAATGTGAAATGCAAGGTCGACGGGGCCTTTTCAACGGTATCATATGCAGTTTGGTATATGGAGGGCTTATTCGAAATTCTGAGGGATTGTGCGTGGCGGGCATCTTGCATCACATGACTCATTATCTGCGGAGCTATGGGCTTTGTTATTTTGGTCTCAAACTTGCATGGCAAACAGAGAAGCGTCAGATTATTCTAGAAACGGACTCGGCGACTGCTGCAATTCTGATTCGACAGGTTTGTGGGGAAGAGCATGAGAACTTGGATGAATCAACAATGAATGGTACAGGTCCAACAAGTAACGACAGATGGTAATGAGGCTGCGGACTTTGTAGAATATTTTGTAATGGTGTTAATGGATTGGACTAAAATGTATATTTTTAAAATAGGAGGAGGCATATATATTTAACGCAAAATATAAGGGTGATTAGAGTATTTTATTCTAACAATTAATTAATCATAGCCTTGTAGTATTAATCTTTTATTTAAGTCATGTGGTTCTCTAACTTTGACTTAAGGTTAGGGTTTTTGATGATGGCGTTGTTTTCATTTAGAGTTATTTTGGTTGTGCCTTGGCCTTTTTATTTGTTATGTTTTGTTTTTTACCTTCTTTCCCGTGATATCTTTAGTTTATTTTAATAACATTCTATTTCTGGAAAAAAAAAACAGAATAGCGTTCGACTTTTTCGGACAATGAAATCACTTATCATCAATGGGTTTTGTGTGTATGTGTATCTAAAATAATATACACCGTAATATAATTATGGATAACTTCAAGCAGCTAAATTTAACATCCTTGTAGTAAAATTAATGATACAAACACTATGAAACATCTGCTGCTTATCCAAACTTAATTACACAGTGCTGCAAAATGTTATACGAAAGAAAGACACATAATTAATGCACTCGAACAGGGACGTACAAGAAACAAATTAAGTGGAAAGAGTAACTAGTATATATACATGTTACAATTTTCTTTTGTTGAATCAACTTTCTGGTCACGAAGGCTGTATCGTCTGCCTGGAGGCACTGAACACCAGGTTTGCTTCCATCCTTGGTCTTTAAAACCTTACCGACGTAACCTGAAAGCGAGACGTCTGAGAGGATCATCAACAAAGAAACTGGTCTCATCCACAACATGGTCTTCGACTAAACTTATGTTGTTGTTGTTCATGTTGTGCGACAGCTTGGTTTGGTGATTAATATTCTTCTGCCATGAGTATGTAAGAACCTTGAACTGTAACACGGTCATGTTTAACCTTGAACTGTAATTTGGAACTGATGCTTTTCTTCATTCTCCTTGATTGATGATGATCAATTAACTCTCACTCGATAGTTTTCTGTGATAGACATGTTGCTTTATGGACATCTAAGAACTCAAATGATAGTTGGAATCGTGATTGCGACTTTTGAGGTGGTGATGAATCCCATCAAAGATGGATGACAGAAAATACTAGTGTGTGCTTAATATAAGAACTTGTTCGTAGTACAAGTTAGACTATGAATGAGATCTTATATTAAGAACCGGAAGTACTATATATATCTTCATCCTATGCTCCCTGTCATGTTAACCAACATTAAATGAGACTGCCCAACAGGGTTGGCTTGTTCCTGAATGCCAGTATTCTGGCGCGATTTATAGTTTGCGATGAAAATGCAGGAGAGTATATATGAACGATGTCACTCCTCTTCGTGCTCATTCTTTGTTCTTCAGTTCTCTCATTTTTACCCTAAAATCGCCTAGTGTTGGTTTATGTGAGGTTTACACATTCTCTTCTCTTCAAAATCAATCATTCTTCACAACCTCCAGCATGTTCACGTCAGTTGTGGTGGTTTGTTCGCTTGCAAATTGTCAGTCATCACTGTAGACCGTCCTTCATCTTTGCCAGATGAAAACTATGAATTTTCAATGGTTCGTTTTCAGTTTTCCTTCTCTTTTTCCTTCTAATTTGTTTTCTCATTTCTGATCGAGGTTTTTTTTTTTAAAAAAAAAATTCCTTGACTTGCTTGCTTTAGTAGAGTGGATTGAGACTGCACTAATTTTATTTATTTAGTAATTATGTTTTAATCTTTGGATACTTTGTAGCATTTTGTTGGGTTGTTACAAATTGATGCAATACAAAAACAATAAATAATCTCTTTAACTTCAAGTGATTACTCTTCAACATCAAATGAGCTTTTAAAAGTTTCAGCTGGACCAATCACAAGGCACAAGATAAACGATTTAAGGAAGCTAAGATTGTTGCTCATGGATGTTACAAATTGATGCAATGTAGAAGCAACAAGCAGTCTCTTTAATTTCAAGTGATGACTCTTCTACATAAAATGAGCCTTTACAAATTTCAGCTGTACCAATCACAAAATCACAAGATAAGATTTAAGAAAGCATTGATTGGACTAGTTGAAGAGAGTTTTGCAAAGCAAATGGAAAATTGGTTCAATAAATCTAAATAAAAATGGTGATCAAGCCCTTAATTTCATTTAGGCTGACAATGGAGTTACTGATCAATTTTGAGTTTGGAGACTTCAAATTAATTAGCTTGGACAAGAACTACACACGGGAGGGGACTCATTTGGGCATAGATTATCACATTTTGAGCTTTAAATGCTAATTATATTTTATGGATTTATTTTTATGAAAATTTTTGTTAGTTGGCAAATTTGACTTTTGAGTCCCCTAGTTCATTGAATTTAAGTCTTAGTTTTTTCAAGTTAGTATTTAATATTTTGTGCCTCTAAGTTGCATTTAATGTAATTAGGTTTGTGAATATATTCTTTAAATTCATTATAACCTTCATTTTATAATCAAACTTCAAACTAATTTTGAGAATGAAAAGTTGTATTTATGCACTTTTTGAGTTGAGAGTCGATTCTCTCTACGATTCTTCATTAAACTAACAAACTTATAAGAGCTTGATCAACTTTGTGGCATCTTCAACCAATTTGGGTCTTTGTTCTTCCAAGCTCTAGGGGATCACCATAACTTTGTTTAGCTTTTTTGGGGTAAGTATACTTCAAATTGGTTGGGGTTCGTGGGATTTTTCCCTTGTGGGTCCCCACCCACAAAGATAAGACCAGAGTTAATATCCATAGCTCTAATACCAAGATGGCGGCACGAACCCACGAGGAAAAGGTCCCATGAACCCACAACCCAAGAAAGCTAAATAAAGATATGGTGATCCACTTGAACCCTTAAATATTAAAGAGCAAGGACCCAAAGTGTTGGAAGATACTATAAGGTTGATCAAGCCCTCCTAACTCTGTTAGTTCAATGGGAAAAACCATAAAGAAAATCCGCTTTCAACTTAGAAAATGCATAAATGCAATTTTTTCATTCTCAAAATCAAGTCTAAAGTCTAATTATAAATTTAATGTTACAATATATTTGAAGGATACATTCACAAATATGACATAATTGCATTAAATGCAACCTAGAAACTTAAAATATTAAATACTAAACTTTAAAGAAAAACTAAGACTTTAATTCATGAATAAGGAGACTCAATTCAAATATGCCAATTGATAGTCATTTGAAACCCAAATATGAGTATTTAGGCCCAAATGAGTCCTCAAATTTGTAAATTTGTAGTACTTTGTCCAAACTCTTTAATTTGAAGTTTGCAAGCCCAGAGTTTGATCAACAGCTCTATTTTTAGCCCAAATGAAATTAAGGAAGCGATCAGCATTTTTATTCAGATTTATTGATGCAATTGTCATTTACTTTACAAAAGTCTATTCACTACAAAAAAAGGGCATATCACAGAAGGAAATGGCGACGGAACATCGTCCGTGGGCAATTGCAGAGGGAACAGGGACGGACATTCCGTCGGTAAAATTGCCGACGGATTTGCAGATGAAAAGGCGTCACTGATTACCAACGGAAACTTTGTGTCGGTAGTGGCGTTAGCGAGTGAACATTACCGACGGAATTCACCGATGAATAAATTCCATCAATAATCTTACATGGAATTCCGACGAAATGCCAACAAAACTCTGTTGAGGAATTTTTCTTTCAATATGATAATAAATCAGAAAAGCTTGGCGACGGAATTGAGTGGGTAGGGTCGTCGGTCACTGATATGCTTTGTCAGATCAGCAAATGCTTCAAGTGCTAAATTTTTCCCTCCTCACCCAAAAAATTTCCCTCCTATGCGATAGCCCTAACCCTTTCTAAGTTCAATTTGGTGCTCCCACAAAGGCCATCGGTGATTTGTACCTCCTTCTACAAGTTCAATCGGCCACTCCCTCGATTCCTCCATGGAGACGGCAAGATTAAGGTTCTGTGAGCCAAGGTGACGCCTGAGACGGGTGTCATCCAAAAGCCCTGCCTTTTTGTGAGTGTCTATGGTTGCTGCCTCTTTACTTTGTCGCCGTCTCCAATATCTCCATCCTCCCTCCCTCCCTCCATCATTGGTGCTCAATCATTGAGTCCTTAGTGTATACTCCCTCATCGATTATTACCTTATTCTGCATAGCTGAATGCAATTGTTGGTGGAGTAGATTTTTTTTCATAATAGTGGGTTGGATTCTTTTGTGACTTGTTTCAATGGCTTTGAACATTTTCATGAAATATTTTCTATGGAGGCATTTTGGTTGCCCTTGGCATTAAATGAGGAGCAGCATCAAGATGATGCTTGAAAGTAGGAATCATGGTTAATGATTGAGCTGTATTGCATGATAACCTCAATTTGGATGTAGAATTATGTATAATTATTTCTGTAATATGGGAGGTAGCTGAGGGCACATGGTTGTTTCCATGTCTGATGAAGGAATATCAGTAGACCAGAATCCTTTATTGTTGGGTTCAGTGTCAGATTTGTTGGTCACGTAAAGTCAGTTCTTGTTGCCAATATTGCATAAGTTGGTAAGTTCTTCAAGAACTTGGAATTTGAGGTTAGAACTTGTTAATCAGGATATGATGCAGGCCTCTTGTACTTATACAAACTTGAACATGTTTAACAATTATGGTTTCAGGGGTTGTTTGTGATTGTTCTAAAGTAAACCTACATTTGTAGATTTGGCTTTCTTTGTATGTATTAATTTAAAAGGGGATTGGTATATGATGATATATCAATTTTTTGTGCTTCAGAAAATAATTCTCGCTTCTGCTGGTTCTTTGACTATAACTTATTCAATAACTAAATGTCGCTTGCTTTGCTGGTGTAATTTGTCTCAGATTACCTTTGAGTTTTGTGTTTTTTTCTAACCATGCTTTTTTAGGTTGCATGTGGATTCATGAATTCATTAAGCATTCAGATTTACATTTTTCTTATCATAAAGTCGGATTAGGTAGGGAGTATTCACTTTAGAACATATTGTAATCAATTGTTATAGTCTTGGGAAAATCTATGCATAAGTTTTTTCCTCCGCTTTTTAAGTAGAAGTGAAAGTTTATATTAGAGAGGTGTGTTATTCAAAATATGCTACTCATTGACTATGGTTGTAAGCAACAAAGTGATATGCCTTTATTTGCTAAAGTTGATGAAGGCACCTTCTCAGGAAGGAAAATGTTCAAAATCCAACTTTATGCATGCTGCATTTTTTTTATAATTCCTGGGTCTTGCATTATTTATGATCATTAGAAGGCAAAGTTGCTATAGGCAGGTGAGGATGGATACTTTCCTAACAAGAATGTAATCAAAAGTGATTGAGGTTTTGTAGCTGTTTAGGCATGGTCCAAGAAGAGTAATTCCGCTTCTGTTAATTTGAGAACCGAATGTTCTATCATCTAAATGTTGAGTTTTAACTGTGTGTTGTTGCCTTTATTTGGTTATACAGTATAGTGATGCTTGGTTACAATGTTTCCTTGGTAGAAATTTGGAGGTGCTGATGGCATTTAAATGTTGATTAAGTGAAAAAGTACAAATAAGGCAGAGGACCTAATTGCAGCCTGTTATGAGTGGTAGTTTGATGTGCCTTGTTGCTCTGTGTAAATATTTTCACAACTTTTGGCTTCTGGGTTTTTATCTTTAGCTAGTTTAAGGTTTGATTTATGGTTAAGATAATCAATTTGACATTATTTCTGTTTAATCTAGAATATACTGAGCTTATACTTAAGCATGATTGTTATGAAATATTAAAAATTGATATTAAGGAATTGGCATGTCTCTACTAATTTTGTTTAAGGAAAAGCAAATAAGTTTTGATAATTCTTAGGCTAGATTGATACATGATTAATGTTTATTTTTGTACCTATCATCATCCTCCACCTTGCTGTTATTCTGAATTAAGACTTAGTTATAAAATTGGTATATGAATTTTAGAATATAGCAAGCAATTGATAAGATTAGGACTATCTTAGAATTTAACAATTACTGCCAAAATGACTTCTAGCCATTTGGTTTGTGTACTGTGCATTTAACTAAATGGTCAGAGGTTCGAATTGGCAGGAAAGAAGAACATAACAATCACTATTTAAGAACTTTATGCACACGAAGTTCATGAAATGACACACTACTTTAGGACAAGACAAGGCAGATATGTGACAGCAGAATCAAGTATGAGAGTTTCCAAGCCTTCATGCTACTTGCCTTGGCAGAGACTGGCTGAATTGAAAGCCAATATACTAATTTCTTATTGTTTGGAGAAAAGTGCTTGATATATTTTTATTTATGGTGATTAATATTTTGGTCTTAAGTTGATACTTCACCAGTTCAAGAGGTTGGGATTAACTTCATTGATTAATCTCTCATTACTGTTATTTGCTAGTAAAATCAATAATGCTACTTATACTAGTGAATAGAATGGTCCATGTTCTTTTTGGTAGATATGTTCTCTTGTGTTTTTCCTCTTGCAGAAAGAACTTTCATTTGTTCTTGGATGGTCCTCTTGTAAATGAATTTGATCGTTTTTCCCTCCCTTAATGCATATCTTTGCTGTGTTAGTACCAATAGTTGGTCTTGGGGTTTTCCTTTGGTGGGCTGGCCGTGATATAATGCAAGGTAGTGTGAGGCTTCTTTAATTTTTCACTATGGAATTCCTTGATTATTTATATCACCATTTATGGATTAGTTGATAGTAGGACTATTTAACCACATTTAATTATTGTTTTGTTGGTTCGTTGCAGAGCTTCTTACTTCTGCCTAGAGCCATATTTTCAGATTTCCATGTTTTGTTTCAGGATTTGCTGCCTTAGGCTTTAGTTAGTGTGTTCTTTCCTTATGTTTGATATGATTAATTAAATTCTTGGGTTCGAATTTAGTATTAACAAGAATTCTTTTTCTTTCTTTCTAAATTGATTGTATATCGAGGAAAAAAATTTCAAGGGAAAAATACATTTCTTGTTTAAATAAAAATAATACAAAAGTGCCAGGGGGATTGAATAATGTCCTATTTTGAAAAATAAGCTTCACAGTTCATTACTTGTAAATAGTGTGATTTTTGTATAAAAAAAAATACTGAGGTTTTAGAATGTTTATATGATATATAGATTGGTCAGTTGTTTTTTTTTTTTTTTGAACTTAGTTTTTGGTTGTCTCTGGATAAAGAGTAAGTGGGTTATATACTTATATATAGACTCATGTTTTTGTATCTCTCTTAACTGTACTCTCTTTGCTTCAATATATGAGAATCTTTTAGCCACTTCAAAAGAATTGGGGAATTTAGTTAATTTCGGCAATTATATTAAAGTTGCCAATAATTTGTATGCTTTTTTCAGCATTGACTTAAAAGTATTGAATAATCTGTTTCCTTCTTATTAATGTATTTGTTGGCAAAAAATGTGTTTCTATTTTTCTTTTTTGGATAACTTTTTAAAATTTTATTCTTGAGAGTAAAATACCCTACTCTAATATCAAAATTAATAAATTTTTGACATATTAGAAAGTTAAAAATCGATTAGAATAAAATTTGGTGGTATAAATTTTTTCTTGGCGCATATATCTGTGTGTGTGTTTAAATAATTTTAATATAAAATAGGGGCATTTTGATAAACAAAAGTCTAAAAGTTAAACCTAACAATCAAGTAACGGTTTGTATTATTTTTATTTAGGGAAAAATAGGCTTGTATTTTTTTTTCATTTTTCAAAAGAATTCAATCCCCTACAATATGCTAGAATTGTCTTTGTTCTAAGTTTCCTTCTAAATTAAGATTTAAAGAATGCATGCATGACTTGGCATGTGGTGTATGAGGATATTTAATTATTCTTTGCATGCATATAATAGTCTATATTTAGATTGGTAGTTGTTCATAATTTGTTGAGAAATATTTTTCTGATTATCATACTTGCTAATGCCTAGGCTCATAAACTTTCTACATACTTTGTTGATATTTTAATGACTTCTACTTTCTTGGTTACCACTATCCTTTAGGATATGTCTCCCACCATTCAAATTCTGAAATATAATAAAGCTGCGTAACATGGAAAATAGTGAATTTCTTCCCATGAGTTTTGGGCCCTTTTGCTGTCACATTCTCATACTTGTTAGAGCTGAAAGGGTTCTAAATTTTAATTGTCTTTTGTTGTGAAAATACAGCAGTCAAGTACTTTGAACTATGAATATCCTCCAAAAAATTGTACTTCATATGTTCAGCCATGTATTGTTCTAATAAGTTGTTTGTTGATGTTAGGTTGAATCTGAGTGAGTGAATGTGGTGGGGACTTAAATTTTAAATCGACAGCTCTGTTGAGGTAGTTCCTTCGCATATGTTATTTAATTCTTAAGTTTCAGAAAATATCAGTGTTATGTAAATGTTTTATCTCTTCTTGATGCTCTCTTGACATTAGTTTGTTGATTCAAATAGCTGGTAAATTACTGGTACACCATTTCAGTTGCATACATTATCATGACTTTACATACATATTCCCATAGTTTTCTTTATCACTTTATACTGATAGAAATAGTTTTCATGGCAACATCATATACATGCCTATTGCCATAAAATTGTGAATTAGAATTTAATTTTGTCTGCAATTTTGTCTGCTTCAAATCTTAGTTAGTATTTACTTAGAATTCCTGTTTCTTAGAATGGAAGTCCCAGAACATCGAAGATGGATGTATAACAGAATTAATCAGAGTACTAAATGGGTAACGGTAGAGTTCGAGCAAGGTGTTGATGGGTTTTTTGCATATGCATATCAATCACAATATTCTCAAAAATGGGGAGAACTTAGGTGTCCATGTGTGAAATGTAAATGTAGATATTATCTACCTTTTGATGATGTTAAGGTACACTTATATAGTAGGGGATTCATGCTGGACTATAATGTATGGACTAGTCATGGTGAAACATGAGTAGAAAATCATCTGTCCATGTCGCCAATACCACGTGCCTCACATAGGGCACTTGGAACCCATCCAAGTCCATATGAGACGATAGTAATGGATGTAGCTGGGCCTAGTTTTAGGGATCACTATCATGAAGGTGTTGAAGAGATGCCAAATACTACAAGAGACTTTTATGACATGTTACATGCTGCACAAAAACCATTGTGGGAAGGTTATGAAGAGTCTCAACTTTCAACAACATTGCAGTTATTAAGTATTAAGGCAACAACAAATATGTCTCAGCATTCCTTTAATTTAGTTTCCCAACTCATGCTAAGGACGCAACCTAAAGACACCCTTATGCTTCCTGACTTGTACCAAACAAAGAAGTTAGTATCGAAGCTAGGTCTAGATTATAAGAAGATTGATTGTTGTGTGAATGGGCGTATGTTGTATTATAATGATGACGCTAATGCAACAAAATGTAAGTTCTGTTGTGAGGAAAGATATTCCTTTAAGAAGTGTCATAGAAGAAAAAAGAAAGTTGCAAGGAAGTAGTTGTTTTACTTACCTCTCATTCCAAGATTACAAAGACTATTTGCTTCTGAAACAACGGCAAAGGAAATGAGATGGCACTTTGAGAATCGTTGAGGTTCCAATGTTCTCTCTCACCCTTCTGATGGTGAAGCATGGAAGGTTTTTTATAGAACATATCCAGACTTTGCATATGATCCAAGAAATGTGAGGCTTGGATTGTGTGCGGATAGATTTGCGCCATTTGGCCAATCTGGAAGACAATATTCTTGTTGGCCTGTGATAGTTACTCCCTATAATCTACCACCTGAGATATGCATGACACGAGAATATATGTTCTTGACGTTGATTATCCCTAGTCCTAATAATCCAAAGGGAAAAATAGATGTGTATTTGCAACCACTGATAGATGAATTAAAGTTATTGTGGGGTGTGGGGGTGTCAACATATGATGCCTCTTTGCGACAAAACTTTCCTATGCGTGCTGCACTATTGTGGACAATAAACGACTTTCCAGCTTATGGTATGTTGTCTGGTTGGATGACTATGGGGAGACTATCATGTCCTATATGTATGGAGAACTCAAAAGCGTTCCAACTGAAGCATGGGCGAAAAACATGTTTCTTTGACTGCCATCGTCAATTCCTTCCCATTGACCACCAATTCAGTAGAAATAAAATATCTTTTTTGAAGAACAGAGTCGAGAAATCAGTGCCTCTGCCTCAGTTTAGTGGAGAGGAAGTTTGGCAAAGAGTTAAAAATCTACCCAAGGTAATTGAATATGGGGAAAATGTACGAATTGAAGAGTATAATGCCACTCATCATTGGACAAAACAAAGCATATTTTGGGAATTTCCTTATTGGAAAACTAATCTCCTTCGACATAATCTTGATGTCATGCACATTGAGAAAAATGTCTTTGATAATGTGTTTCACACTGTTATGGACACAAAGGGGAAAACAAAAGATAATACACAAGCTCGAATGGATCTGAAAGAGTATTGTCGAAGGAAGGATGATGAACTTGTTGAAATCAGACGAAGAATGGTGAAACCGATCACAAAATATACCTTGAATTTAGAACAAAAACGATATATTTGTCAATGGGTGAAGAATTTGAAGCTTCCTGATGGATATGCATCTAATCTAAATAGATGTATGGACATGAAGGAAGCAAAGTTGTATGGAATGAAGAGTCATGATTGCCATGTGTTCATGGAACGGTTGCTTCCCATTGCCTTTGCGACTTTGCCAGAAAATGTCTTGAATCCTATAGTAGAGCTTAGTCAATTCTTTACACAACTTTGTTCCACAACCTTGTTGCGAGATCAACTAGAGTTGTTAGAGAAAAATATTGTTGTGACATTGTGCAAGTTGGAGAAAGTCTTTCCCCCAGGGTTCTTCGACTCAATGGAGCATTTACCTGTCCATTTTCCATATGAAGCTAAGGTAGGAGGGCCTGTCCAATATAGATGGATGTATCCATTTAAAAGGTATTGAATATTGTTTTATGTGAGTTGACAAAAAATATATGATAATTGTATACAATAATTGAGCAATAGACTTCACTATATATAGGTTCCTTTATACCTTAAAACAAAAGGCGTGGAACAAAGCTAGGGTTGAAGCATCTATATATGAAGCATATATTGCTGAGGAGACTGCCATGTTTTGCTCACACTACTTTGAGCCAGGTGTTCCACCAAGAATAACAAGACCTATCAGAAATGACGATGGTGGAGAACCAAATTTGCCAACTATTTCAATTTTTAATCATGGAGGAAGACCTTCTGGGGCTTGTAAATCTCGTTTCTTGGGGGATGAAGACATGAAAGCCGCAACCACATTTATTCTAATGAATTGTGATGAGGTGCAACCATATATGAAGTAAGTGATGTTAAATCCTGATAAAATAAAATTTATACCAAATATATGATGGTTAACACAACTTGCAATGCAGTTTTTTTGTACAGCAATTAAAGGAAGCTCACCCTCAAATTACAGATAATGAGATAGAAGCTCATATCAATGATAGATTTGTAGCATGGTTTAAAGATCATGTAAGTACTTAATATTATGAATGAAATACCTAAACAAACTATTTGACATGATTCTTATTATGTCACGTAGGTTGAAAATCCTGCCAACAATATTGAGGATTCATTTTTACATGACATTTCTTGGGGTCCAAAGAGAAGAGCGAGAACATGGCCAATGTACTTTGTGAATGGGTACAAGTTTCATACAGCCAAAGTTGCCCTTAATAAATCAACCAATAATAGTGGTGTATGCATTAAGGGAACTGACTATGCACAAGCAGAATATGACTTCCATGGCATTCTACACGAGATTGTTGAACTTGAATATATGGGTGTCCCTGTGAAGAGAGTGGTATTATTTAAATGTCAGTGGTTTGATCCAATACCGAATCGTGTTACCAAGGTTCATCCGTATTACGGGACTGTTGAAGTTCATGCATCACAAAGGTATAACAAATATGACCCATTTATTTTGGCCAACAAGCAATGCAAGTCTACTACATGCCTTACCCTTGTTGCCGTCAAAAGGAAAATTGGTTAGCTGTTATTAAGATCAAGGCTCATAGCATAATTGACTCTCCTGCATCTTAAGTAAATGTGGGGCCATTTCAAGTGGATGACCTTGAAGTCATACTGCCAATAATTGTCGATGATGATGAAATCCCAAGGCCAATAGTTGACACTCTTGCAACTGAAATTCGCTATGAAGATGTAGATATGCTGGTGCCTAACATGGAATATGAAGAAAATGAAGATGAAGAAGAAGAAGATTTGGAAGAAGATGATGACGATGAAGAAGAAGATATAGATGATGAGGTTGAAGATGTTTATGTGGATGAGGAAGAAGACGAAGACAAAGATGAAGATGAAGACGAAGACAATGATGAGGAAGAAGATTAATGTTTAGACATTTTGTTGTAATGAAGTTTTTGCCTTTACCTTTGCTTGCATTGACTTTTAATCGTTTTAGTTTTTATTTTGATTTAATTTTGTCATCATTTATGTATTTTTTATTACTAACTGAAGTCTCACAATGAATATATAGATGTCAAGCCGTGGTTCAAAGCATGATAATAGCCAATCGAGTACCCCACAATCATTTCTTCCTTACCAACGTCCTAAGTTGTCTCTTCCTCAGACAACTACTTCTATTTCGTCTATTCCTAAGGTAGTTAGACCATCGTTGTCATTTGTATCGACTCCTCAATTGCGTGAACCACTTTTCCAACCCTCATTACAACCTCAAATCCTTTCTCCAATTGTGAGACCCACACTATCCACCCAAATGCATCATGACTCAGGTGAACCCTCACTTCCACAATTGCATGAATCAATCGGTGGACACTCATTATCACCTAGCCCCTCTCCATCTCTAGTCCCATCTCCTCAAATACCATCTCCTGGAACAGAATCTTCGCACCCCCTCTCTCCACAGGTACAACATGGTAGATTATCACCTTGGGGTCGTGATACCATTGATGGTCGAATATGGATATATCCTGAAAAAAACACGTAAGTCATTAGCAAGCTTGCTGTAATTTGTATCTTTATTTAGTATATCTTAAAGCCATTCTAATAATGACAATGATATTTTTAAAATTGTTATTAGGTTTAATCCCGTTGTTTGTTCTATATGGCAAATTCTTCCAATAATTCAAGGAAAATTTGACTATCCATGTCATAGTTGGAAAGCAACACCAGCCAATTATAGGAAAATGTGGTTTGAAGAATGGGCGGTATATGATATCTTTTATCACTATTATGTCTAGTAGTTTCCTCATTATATTTGTATTTTTTATCTCTTTCATTTCTCATTTATACAGAGAAAATATAAATGGCTGCCACAATATGATGATGAAGTTAAGAGAATATGGAATGCAAAGTGTTCAGAAATCTTGAGAGGTACAATGCATACTATCCGGAAGGAGTTGTTTCACAAGCAAGTTAGACCTAAATGGACTCCACACGAAGTGATGAATGAGTTAGAGAGAATGTGGACAACACCAGAATATCTGAGCAAGTGTGAGATAGCAAAGACCAATCGAGCATCTAGCAAAGGGGGAACTCAACACAAAGGGGGCAGTATCCCTAATACTGAGCACAAGAGAAGGATGGTAAGAATTTATCTCCAAATAGTTCAATCATTACTTATTTGATGCTTTGTATAATACATCTTTATATATACCTGCAGGTTGCAGATTTGGGAAGAGAGCCTTCTATGTTTGAATTGTTCAAAAATACTCATTATAATGAGAAAACTGGCGAATTTGCGGACCATCGTGCAGCTGCAACTCATGTAAGTATATGGTTGCCCATTCCATATGGATGAACATTATTACATATTGTTGAATTAATAATGATCACTCAGTTCTCTCACCTAATTGTTGGGTCAAAAACCATTTAGATTTTAGAGAATTGAAATGACAACGACTTCCTATTATATATATACATATATATATATATATATGAGAATGACCCTTTGTTTTACTGCAATTTTTGTATATAATGCCAATTTTACTTACCAATAACACCAACAAAATAGTCCCTTTGCTGTCATTTTTTAATAACACCAACGAAAGTAGAGTAGAATGGAATAGACCCTTTTTTGTATATACTATTGCCGAAGAGTTTCATAGGCATTGTACAATTGTGTCTGAATCACACTCAATAGGTGGTGTATATGCTGTTCATTTTGGACTAAATAGTCCCTTTGCTGGATACTTTAACTATATAGGAGTTGGTTTCAAATTTTCACTGAATTTCCCTGTATATCCTCACACTCAATTGCTTAGCCACTTGATTTAATGAATCATTAGCATCAAATTTGTTAATTCATGTGCTGTGCAATCTCATTGTGCATTTAAGTGTACAATAGACTTAATCACTCACTTCCCATGCGACAAGATTGAGTTTTAGAATATCAGTTTTGTTTGTGTCTTGCAATTCCCACAAGTCAAGAGGGTCTGAACCTACTTACCATGAAGGAGGTTGGAATTTTCACGTCCATGTTTTTCTAAGTTCTTAGCCATCATCACCCCACAGACTTTTTCACTATCTATGTTTAAGCTTATACATACAGCATTTCATTTCTCAAATATTTTTTAAAAGAGAGAATGACAATGCACTACACTAAAATATAGTTTTGCAACATGAGATGGTTGTATAACATCTTGGGAAGCTTCTGGTGCCAATTAAGAAATTGATTTGTTTCCTTTTTCAAATGGTTTCTTAGCTAAAATAGCAAGCTGTAAAGTCATAGCATTGGCACATGTGTTTGTGAAAGTGAAATACTGACCCCAAGCTCTTCTTCCTCAACCAAATCAAGATGTGCGTAAAGGGCATGGTCTGAAAGATCAGGGAAGAACTTGAAGAGTCGGGGAATGAGATGGGCAGCCAGTTGCTTGGCCTTGACACTTGTCTTAGTTGCATCTATTATTCCCTGGTAGTCACTCACATTTTGCAAAATCCTACACGACTATTAAATCCAACTGAAAACTCTAGGATTGCGCCCTAAAATACTTTAAGAAAGGCATCCAAATGAGAGGGAAAAAATATAGAACCTGAGACTTATCCTTGGCATTGTTGAGTTGCTCCCCGTATTAATAGATCTTCTCAATATAAGCAGCCTCCTCGGAAGGGTCAGTCATTGTGGCCTCAGCTGAAGCTGATTGAAATTGACCCACAAAACAAAATTAGCATATAGAGAGGGAAAGAAAGTTTTGTTTATTTTTTTTGCAGAGAGCTTCTACTCTGTTCCAATAGTAGAATTATTCCAATACTAGCAATCTTAAGTTATGCAGAATTGTTCCAACAGTAACATATTTAAGTTATGATGTAGAATTATAGAATTGTTCCAACGAGCAGAATTATATGATAAATCTGATCTGGAAATAAATATGTTATGATGTACTTATTTTATGTACTTTTTTTTGTAGGATGAATTTTTGAGACTAAAGGCATCTATTGGTTCTGAGACAGGCAGTGTCCAATCTAATCAGGATGAACTTAATCTGTGGTTAGAGGTTACCGGTGGCAAGAACAAGAAGGGTCGAATCTATGGGCTTGGATCTGAAAATCAAAATATTGTTTCTTCTATCTCACCCCTTCCATCAACTCAACGGGGGATTCTAACGTTCAAGAATTGCACACGAGGATAACACACCTGACACAAGAGACTGAATATCTCAAACAAGAAAATCAACATCTTAAACAAGCAACTGATATGATTATGACTGCATTGCAAGGAATGGGGATTCAATTGCCTAATCTCTCTAACAATGACAATGCTGCGGGTCCCTCTGCTACCAATGCAAATGAAGAACATGAAAATTAGAGTTGAGAACTTGTTGTAGCTTTCTTATGTTTAGTGTTTTCGTACACTTGTTAATGTTAAGTTCCAGACACACTTTTTTTTGCTATTTCATGACTTTGCACTTGAGACATATTGCCTTGTTCAATGATCAGGTTACTTTGTATTTCAATGATCAGGTTACTTTGCTGAGCATTTTAAATTTTGTTTTCCAAAAATTAATGTAATGGAAATTATTAAAAAAATGGCGCAGAAACAGATACTGTCAAATTTTTTTGCCAAATCAAATTTACCCACGGACTTCCAAACGCAATTCCGTGGGTAATTAGCCATGGACTTCCGTCTCAGATTTCCGTGGGTAATTAGCCACGCACTTCCGTCTCAGATTTCCGTGGGTAATTTCCCACGCACTTCCGTCTCAAATTTCCGTGGGTAATTTCCCACGCACTTCCGTCTCTGATTAAGCACGGAAATTTCCGTCAGCTTTCCGTGGGTATTTACTGACGGAAATTTCCATCGGTAAGTCCGTCTCAAATTACCCACGGACTCATTTTCCGTCCCAAGAGACCGTTGCCACGGTTTTTTTGCCCACAGATTTTGATTCGTCGGTAATGATTTACCGACGGAATTCCGTCTTAAATTTCCGTCTGAAATGATTTTACCCACGGAATTCCGTGGGTAATTTCCGTGGGTAATGGGATGTTTTTTTGTAGTGATTGAACTAGCCCAATCAATTCTTCCTTAAATCTTTTAGCTTATGCTCTTTTGATTGATGCAATTGGAATTTAAAGAGGCTTATTCGAAGTTGAAGAGTCATCTCTTGATTTGATTACTAAACCCATCCAAAATGTTGCTAATTTCTCTCCCATTAGCAATAGCTTACCCCTCATCAAGGAGTGGCAAAACTAATCCTGCTTGGCACTTAGGGGTTGTTTGGTATGAGGGGAGGGGAAGGAAGGGAAAGTGTGAAGGGAAAAATTTTGAGCTGAATTTTTTTTTAAAAAAAAAATTCGGTTCTCTACAACTCTTCCTCTTCTTTGATCTTTCATGCAGTGACTCCGACTCCCAGTCCCATCTTAAACTCCTTTTCCTCTTACCTTCTTCAATCTACTCGTGCCCATGTGTCCTTCCTCCTCGGCTCTGTCTTATCCCGGTTCCCTCTTCTTCTTCTTCTTCTTGTTTTTTTTTTTGGTTGATTTTCAAGTGTGAATTCAAAAATAAAAGTGTGTGTGAGTGGGATTGAAGGAGGAGGTAGCGTTACAGAGGAGGAGAAGACAAGTAGATAGCGGATGAATTCAAGGTCTGAGTGTTCACTGACGGCATCTTCTAGATTTGCTAAGCCCAGGATGAAGACCCCCACATCTGTTGAGGTTGAAGATTCACCTTTGTATTATTTATTTATTTATTTATTATTATTATTTTTTTTTCGCTTACTTTGTTGGATCTGCATTGTGAAAATATTGTGATATGTTACTATAGAGTGCTTTTGTTGATATGTTGCTATTTTGTTGATTGTTGACACTTCCTTTTACTTCTTCTGTCTCTTAAGCCTTCTCCACTATTGGTTTTGAGATTGGAAGGGGGAAGGAAAATGAAGACAAAGAAGAAGATTGACATGATGATGGGAGCTTTGGTGGGATGCAGATGGTGTTCAAGTGACTTTTAACTTTCTGTTTAAATAACTGATCTGGTTGACCAGTCTTTATGCTTCAAGTGACATTCAACTTTTTGCTTAAATAATTGGTCTGGTAAACCAGTCTTTAACCCGAGGGACCAAACCCGATCTAGTCTACCATCGAGCTTGCCCCAGACTGGACTCGACTTACAGGCAACAAAGTCTAACTCGGGGTGGTTTCAGACCAGATCTCAAGTTAAGGTTGAACCCGGTCTGGTCCGGTCTTTGTGCAGCCTTAGACTCATAAACTCACTACCTTAAAGTTTTGGATTAATATGTGGTGCCAATCCCACTTATATTTATCATCTTGTTATTGCTTACCCAATTGGATTTCTCTCCCATTTTGGAGAGATTGTTGATCTATCAAGTACGAGTGAACTTGGCTTGCGAGAAATAGTCTCATCAAATAGAGTTGAGTTGAAAAATTGGTAGATAAGTAGAATGACCTAAAACTCATTAGCTTAAAGTTTTAGGTTAAAACGTAGTGTCAAGCTATCCATCTTCTCATCATTGTTGGCCCAATCGGATTCATCTTCCCTTCAAGATGGTTCCAGCCCAACACTAAATAGCACGGAACTTTTTAGAGACTCAAGTTAAATATCATCTGGTAAAGCATAGAATAAGGTTAACATGATTGATGTTGTACCACGATAAAATCCTGTGGAACTTCTAAAGATAGGTCTTACCAGTTAAAATTCATGAACAAACTAAAACAAGTTTGCTCACTCCTTCCAACCTATGCTAGTTGTGTGCACAATGAAGTTTAGATCTTTTCAGAAGAAAGAAAGGTATAAAAGATATTCAAAGCAAGAAATTAATAAAGTGGAGACAGAATATAACACAAAATTCAATTTAAGAACTACAAAGAAAGCGTACCTTGATATCTTTGTGAACACAAGGAAAATGAAACCTTCAATGACAGGAAAAAGGATTGACGAAAATCATCATATATTTCCCTTTTCTCAGCATTGTCTGAATACAGAAAAACAATTTGGGCCAAAAATATTAAAACAGAAACCAATTAATTGAAGGCATTATTATAAATCTAGAGCATTAGTTAAGTTTGAACCCAACTTCCTCAATTATTAATTCAATCATTCTCATGCTTAAAAATATAACACATGTCTAATCAATTTCACTCTTTACTGTTATATTATTATAAAGCTTCAGCAACGCAAGTAATCAGATGACAGAATAACAATCCAATTGTTTTCTCACCTGAATATGTTTCTTTTACGTGGCTACTCCTAAAAGGCTAACAAAAATTAACTCAAGTCCCACAAAATGACAACACATTAGATGATGTAACACTGAGATCTCTATTGAGACCGTTCGTTGTTGATTTGGTCCCTAGTGAGACCTTTGTTGTTGCTTTGGTCTCTTGTGAGACCTTTTGTTGTTGGTTGGTTCCTTGTGAGACTAGTTTGGTACCCATTGTTGTTCGAGTTCTAGGCTATGGATCATTGTTTTCTTGAAGATCAGTTGCTGCATGTGCAAGCTGCTTCTAGCTTGAGGGGGAGTGTTGAGAATAGATAAAGTTTAGAAATATGAATTAATTATTAGGGATATCATTTAGTATTCATTAAGATTATATATGAATATTATATTTTAAGAATATATTTTTAAGATATTATGATTTTATTTTATTAGATTATATTATGATAGATTTTAGGGTTAGAATTTGTCTATTCTTGCAGTTGTCTATATAAAAGCGTCATTGTACTATCATTTATCTTAAGGATTAATAATATTTAAAGTATTTCTCATGTGCTTCAATGTGATCCATCAATCTCAACAATTCACAAATCAGTAAGTAGTAAGGAGCATTCTATTTGGATCTCTTGATTTTAATTAGGTATAATGCGTGATGTTTTTATATATGTCCCATGCAAAGGAAAACTATTCCCCATTTGCCTGTCAAGTAATTCAATACAAACTGCTTAGATATTTTTTTCAGCTTACTAAACAAAGTGTAGAAACTCACAATCTAGTTCTAGTTCAGCAATAAAAATGTACTCTAAAACTAGATTAGATGATATTTCCTTATATGTCCCTCACTTAGGAATCTATATAACATAGAAACGGAAGTGGTGAACACAGCATAAGCCCTAAAAAGGAGATTTTGAAACTCTTAAAGCTGAAAGGAAACTAGAAACGTTTGTTGGTGGTTGCTGCACTCCACATGCATATCGAACAGATTTCAAATGATTCACACAGACAAAGGGATCTTATTTGAATTTCAAGTCATAAATGACGGGATCAATGTTGAATTTCAGGAGGTAGTAAAAGCCACACAAAAAAAAAAAAAAAGGTTCTATATTAACCACCGTCACACCCTAAAATCTCGGCGTCATGAGCTCAAAACATGAGATAATCCACATCCCTTATGCCTTTCATATTTAGAACATCCATTAACATCTACTCACAAATGGTTTGAAAGGTCAGCTTATAAACATAAGCTTATAGAACCAAGAATCTTAACTCTTGGTTCTATAGCTTATAGAACATAAGCATGCAGTACCATAATGAACCAAAAGATAGGATATAGCTCACAGAGCTTCGCTCTCCAATAACACACACAAACCCTAAAGAGGAGGATCTGTCTATAGAATGCGTGGAGCAACCTTTGATACAAACAATACATTCATATATAGGATGTTGAAAACTTTATAAATAAAATGCAAGGAGACCAGGTTAGAACAGAAATTTCATATCAAGTAGTCAACTTACATGCCTTTCAAGGATCTACTCATGGAAGGGCAAGTCCATCTATTATCTGAAGCCAAAAATATTTTGCAGTAAGCAAGCAATTACAAATAAACAGATATAAGTAAATTTATCATGAATAACAACATAAATAAATTAAACAATTGATTCAAAGGAGAGTCAGTCCCATTAGATATATAGGAATGAGGATAAAGAGATTACTAATTTAAACATGTATAAAATCTTCACGCTTTTCCCTAATTAAAATCAAGATATCCAAATATAATGCTCCATGCTACTTACTCATTTGTTAATCCAACAATGGAGAGCCAGTCCTAAAATAGATCAAGAGAGCAGCTGTAAGTCCTGTTTTGATAAGGACATAATGAGAGTTTCAATGATGATTGACATAGTTGTCCCTTGCAAAGCAAAAATAGATTCCCCATATGCCTGTTAAATATTTGAACACAAATTGCTTTGATTCTTTTTCCCAGAGTAATAACCAAGGCTAGAAACTCAAACTAGTTATAGTTCAACAGTATTAAAACTTACCCTAAAACAAGATATGATGATATTGCCTTATATGTCCCTCACTTAGAATCTATATATCATAAAAACAGAAGCGGTGAACACACGATAAGCCCTAAAAAGGAGATTTTGAAAGCCTTGAGGTTTGAAAGGAAACCAGAAACATTTGTTGCCAAAAAAGAAAAACAGAAGGTTTGAAAGCCTAAAAAAGACATTTTGAAAGCCTTGGAGTTTGAATTTAAAGAGGTAGTAAAAGCCGCCAAAAAACCTAAAGGTTCTATAATAACCAGGTTTAATGAACATTACCATTATCACACCCCAAAATCTAGGTGTGACTGGCTCAGAACATGAGACAATCCACATCCCTTATGCCTTTCATATCTAGAACATCCATTAGCATCTGCTCCCAAATGGTTTAAAAGGTCAGCATTTAAACATAAGCATATAGAACCAAGAATCTCATTTGAAAAAATGTTACAGCAGCATAATGGTTCAAACGATAGAGTATAGACTCACAATACCCCAGAGGAGGATCTGCCTATAAAATATGTTAAGCAACCTTTGATATAAAAAATATATATATATATATAGAATGTTCAAAACTTTATAAGTAAAATGTAAGAACCAATAAGACCAGGTGAAAACAGAAATTTCATATCAAGTTGTCTACATACATGCCTTTCAAGGATCTACTCGTGGAAGGGCAAGTCCTTCTCTAATATCTAAAGCCAAAAATATTTACTGGTAAATCACGTCACCAAAATAAGCAATTATAAGTAAACCCTATAGGTGGGGTCAATTATAAATACATAGATATAAATAAATTTATCATGAACAACAACATAAGTAAATTAAATATATATTTGTAACGAATCTACCTTCATCATCATAAATATTCAAACATTTGCTTTTTCCATGTATGGAAATATAGAGCAAAGTACTTGTGTAAACACCATTAAAGAAACATGTACCAAAACTTTATTTGTGCATGAATTGCAAATCAAAATCTTCTTGCAATTTGATTCTTTAATGGGACTTAGAGCAACAAGCGTGGGCATATAATCCATGAAGGTAACAAATCAAGCAAACGTGGACAGATAGTCCGCAAGGGTAACTAACCAACCAAGCATGGCTTCAAACCATGAGGACAAGCATGGAAACATAGTCCACAAGGGCAAATAATCAAACGAGCGTGACTTGGGACGAAGAAACAAGCATGAACACACAAATTGACAAGGGTAATTAACAAGCAAGCATGGCTTGACACCATTAGGACAAGCATAGAAACAGATTCCACCAATATAAATAACTAATCATGCATGACTCAAGACGAAGCAACAAGCATGGGGAGACAATCCACGAGAGTAACTAACCAAGCAAGTGTAGGCATATAGTCCATGAGAGTAAGTAACCAAACAAGAGTGGCTTGAAACCATTAGAACAAGTGTGGACATAAAGACCATGAGGGTAACTAACCAACCAACCATTTGAAACCACGTGAACAAGCATGGTGATGACTCCCCATTTTTAATAGAATTTGAGATATATTTTGATATGTTTTGGGAGTCATCAATACTAAATTAAAGGGATTTATTGAAGATTTTGATAAGATATCGATTTGGTACATTATTTAGGGGATTTAAAATAAAATATCATAATTTTAGATTAAATAGAAATATTTAGATTTAGGTAAAAAAATAAATAAATTATAATAGTTTAAAAATTTTGTTAATATATATATAAAGAAGCAAGTTTCAGTGGTAGCTATCAAGGTGTGTTATTATTTGGTTTTATTAGAATATTATAATCATTTTTTCTTTCTTTTTCCAAACACAACAGATGCAACACCGTTGGCAGAGAAAGAGGGTAGACCTAATGGAAGGAAGGAACGTGTGAGACCAAGAGGAGGGGCCGCCAATTCACTGTGAGGCTTCTTCTTCGTCAGGCCGTGAGAGAATCAAAAAAATATAGAGAGGGCAAGGCAGAGAGAGGGGGAGGAGGCGGCCAACCACAGTGCTTGAGTTCCTCCGATATTCATCATTTTTCTTTCGGGGGTAGATCTGAGCAACAAAAACAGAGAGACAGAAGAAAAAGAAGAGGGAAGCATTGGGCACCTCTAGTTCATCATCATCTGCACAGGGAGGACGAGAGGATTTGTGGAGGTGATTGAATTGAGGACCAGAGGTGCCGTCGTGACTAGTTCTTCTGCATCGACACCGTCCAAACCAAAGAAGAATTAGAGGAGCCAAGCACATGTCTACTGCTTTGTTCTTTAAGGAGGCACTGTCATTGCTGCAACTTCTTCTAGCAAGCTCGAAGGAGATTGAAGAGGAGGAAGGAAGCAATGGCGTACAAAATTTATTCGCTACCGCAAGTGCACGGATTGCGTCAAGTAATAAAGTGATAAGTAAGATCGTTCTCTCGAGGATTTGAGTAACAAATTAGTCAAGCAATAGGCTTGGTGAATTCAATTAAGTTGAGTCAAAACATGTTGTTGTGTGGAAAAAGAATTTTCAAAAGATATTTTTGTAAAAACTAAGAATTACTGAACGAAAATCTAAGTCTTGTGACTTCAACAATTGTAATAAACCTAGAATTATTCATCCCCTTTGTATTTCATAAACTTAATTCTTTTCCTCTCCAAGAATACTTCCATGGGATATATATATGTCAGTCTAAGGTTCACAAGCATTTGATTAAGCTCTCTCGAGTCATAACCAAATTTATATCCTCCATTAACATGCACAATCTTTTGCTACAGTTAAGGGAAAATAATCATTAAATAACCACCTTAATTTGACAATGCTAGGTTAGTAACTATATCTCTATGTTACAACAAACCATCCATTTAGTTCTTCAACTTCAAGTCTAGCATAATTCTGCCAAAGTTCTACAATTAAATTAACTCTCTCAAGCTTAATTTAATTGAACAAATTATCCATAGTGATGGCCAGTCACGAATAGCAGCAAAAACAGGGTAAAATCAACATATATATATATGTGTGTGTGTGTGCGCGCGCACGCCATTAGATACTTATAAAGAGAAGGAATCAAGTTTAATCCATACAAATGTTCAAAAACAATCCTAAAATGAAAATCTTAGCTACCCATGTTCAAAAAAAATCACAGATATACACATTCATTACAGCCATATCAGAAATACTAAGGAGAAAGGGAATAAGTGCCAAAAAACCAAGAGAAATTGAGTTGGAATCTCTTTCAATCTTCAATCCCACTTGATTTTCCTTGAGAAAACTCCACTCCTTTGCTTGCAAAATACTCCTTAGCTGCCTCACAAAACCTTAGAATGTCGAGCTCCCCATTCCATTTATGCATTTTGCCTTTTAAATGACCTAAAAAAACGCATAGCTGCTGTTTTCGTGTTCTGGCTGGAGCCAAAAAATGTCTGTCTTGCCTCTGTTGTCGCCTGGCTGCTGCCCGCCATTTTCTTGGCTGAGGTTTTGTGAGATCGCTAAGGAGCATTTTGCAAGCAAAGGAGTGGAGTTTTCTCAAGGAAAATCAAGTGGGATTGAAAATTGAAAGAGATTCCAATTCAATTTCTCTTGGTTTTTCTGCACTCATTCCCTTTCTCCTTTATATTTCTGATATGGTTGTAATGAATGTGTATATCTGTGATTCATTTTTGAACATGGGTAGCTAAGATTTTCATTCTAGGATTGTTTTTGAACCTTTGTATGGATTAAACTTGATTACTTCTCTCTCTAAGTCTCTAATGGCATATATATGTTGATTTTACCCTGTTTTTGCTGCTATTCATGACTGGCCATCACTATGGATAATTTGTTCAATTAAATTAAGCTTGAGAGAGTTAATTTAATTATTGAACTTTGGTAAAATTATGCTAGACTTGTAGTTGAAGAACTAAACGGATGGTTTGTTAGTAACATAAAGATATAGTTACTAACCTAGCATTGTCAAATTAAGGTGGTTATTTAATGATTATTTTCCCTTAACTGTATCAAGAGATTGTGCATGTTAATGGAGGATATAAATTTGTTATGACTCGAGAGAGCTTAATCAAATGCTTGTGAACCTTAGACTGACATATATATATCCCATGGAAGTACTCTTGGAGAGGAAAAGAATTAAGTTTATGAAATACAAAGGGGATGAATAATCCTAGGTTTATTACAATTGTTGAAGTCACAAGATTTAGATTTTCATTCAGTAATTCTTAGTTTTTACAAAAATCTTTTGAAAATTCTTTTTCCACACAGCAACATGTTTTGGCTCAACTTAATTGAATTCACCAAGCCTATTGCTTGACTAATTTGTTACTCAAATCCTCGAGGGAGCGATCTTATTTATCACTTTATTACTTGACGCGATCCGTGCACTTGTGGTAGCGAACACACGGGCATAAAGTCCACGAGGATATATAACCATCCAAGCATGACTCAAAACAAAGCAATAAGTGTGAATACATAGTTTGGGTAACTAACCAATTAAGTAGGAACACATAGTCCATGAGGGTAACTAACTAACCAAACGTAAACATATAGTTCACGAGGGTAAATAACCAAGCAAGCATGTTTTGAAACCATTAGGGCAAGCATAGGGGCACATAGTCCACCAAGGTAAATAACCAATCAAGTGTAACTGAGGACGAAGCATCCAAGTGTAGTCACATAGTCCATGAGTAACTAGCCATGTAAGCATAGACAAATAGTCCACGACGATAAGTAAGCAAGCAAGCGTGGCTTGAAACCATGAGGAAAAACATGGACACAAAGTTCCCCAAGGTAAAGAACCAATCAAGCATGACTCAAAACAAAGCAACAAGCATAGACACACAGTCCACGAGAGTAACTAACCTACCAAAGTGTAAGAAGCCATGAGAACAAGCATGGAGACATAGTGCATGAGGGTAAATAACCAATTAAGCATGACTCAAAACAAAGCAAATAGTGGGACGCATGGACCATGAGTATAACTAACCAAGTGTGGACACATAATCCTTGAGGGTGAGTAACCAAGTAAGCATCACTTAAAACCATAAGAGCAAGCATGGACACATAGTCCACCAGGGTAAATAACCAATCAAACATGACTCAGGATGAAGCAATCAAGTATGGTCACATAGTCCACATGTAACTAATAAAGGAAGTATGGACACAAAATCCACAAGGGTAAGTAACCAATCAAGCATGCCTTGAAACCACAAGAACAAGCATCAACACATAGCCCATCAGGGTAAGTAACCAATCTAGTTTGACTCATCCTAAAAAACAAGCTAGAGAAAATGCCAAAGATGGTACAAAATATGACAGAAGCCCAAAGTAAAGGGATGATTCAATTGTTTATTATAATTTGTTCAAGGTATAGACTATAGAGTCATCATAAGGAAAGTAAATCTAGAATTGACATTTTTTAAGCCAAAGATTATAGTGGTATTTAGTAGTACATTAAATATAGAAACAGCACCCTTCATAAACCAAGTATAAAAGTGGTATAGCAACCGAACTCAAATGTGTTTATTCCAAATCTTTATGCATTACAATGAAAACACACACCTATTTATACTAAAATCACACCCTTGTAAATTCTTTAAAATAATGCAAAAGTCAGAACCGGTAGCCACACCAACCCCTCTGTCGTCGTTCCTTGTTCACAATGTCATCGCATACGTCATATGCATGTCCTCTGTTTCAACTCCCTGTTCTGTTTCATTCCCCCGGGGTTGGATAGGACTCGTCCTCAAGTCAGAATCAACACATCAATATACGGAGATAGATCCGCAACATTGAAAGTGGCGGAAACAACATAGGCACCAGGCAATTCCACTTTGTAAGCATTATTGTTAATTTTCTGTACGATCTTGAATGGTCCATTAGCTCGCGGAGATAACTTGGCGTTTGGTTGTTTAGGAAAACGTTCCTTCCTCAAATGTATCTAGACCAAATACCCCACATTAAAGACTTGATGTTTTTTATACTTGTCTCGTTGTGCCTTGAGTTTCAAACTCTGCTTCTGAATACTATTACAGACCTACTCATGTAATTTCTTAATTTCCTTGGCCCCGCTGGTTCGCATTGACACTATATTGTTGCTTGTCAGAAGATGGTGTCAAATCAAGTGGGCTGAGAGGACGGGTGCCATAAACAACTTCAAATGGACACTTTCCAGTTGCTTGATTGACTGAGTTATTGTAAGCAAATTCAACTTGAGCAAGAATAAGATCTCACTGCTTCAAGTTCTTTCCAACAAAGCTTCGTAAAAGATGTCCAAGAATTCTGTTAACAGCTTCTGTTTGTCCATCAGTTTGTGGATGGCTAGCACTACTAAACTGAAGTTTTGTTCCCATCTTTTTCCATGAAGCCCTCTAGAAATGGCTTACAAACTTGATGTCTCTATCAGAGGTAACGGTTTTTGGAATTCCATGGAGACGAACAATCTCCTTGAAGTACAAATCTGCAACTTGAACCGCATCATTAGTCTTTTGGCAAGGAATGAAGTGAGCCATTTTTGAAAAATGGTCAACAACCACCATTATAGAGTCATTTTGTCTCTGGGTCCGAGGTAACCCAAGGACAAAATCCATACTCACATCCTCCCAAGGTGCTTTGGGTACTGGCAATGGCATGTATAACCCAGTATTTTGGCTTTTAGATTTAGCCAGGTGGCATGTTCTGCACCTTTAGATATGCTTGTTGATATCCCATTCAAGTCTTGGCCAATAGAAGTTCTCCTTTACTAAGGCTACAATTTTATCTCTACCAAAATGACCAGCTAATCCTCCATTATGTGCTTCCCAAATTATAGCTTCTCGTAGTGAGCAACGAGGAATGCAAAGAGCTTTTCCTTTGAATAAAAATCCTTCTTCGCTGTAATACTGCTGAAATGGTTGAGATTCAGTGGCACTCCAAGCACCCTGGAAATCAGGATCATCTTGATACAACTCTTTTATAGTTTCAAATCCTACTACTTTGGTTTGCATAGTTGTTAACAAAGCATGGCGACGACTAAGCATATCAGCTACTGAATTTAGGATTCTAGCCTTATGTTTGAGTAAAAATGGATAGGTCTGCAACATTTCAATCCAAGCGGCATGCCTTCGATTGATCTTCTATTGAGAATTCAAATGCTTGAGTGATTCATGGTTAGAATAGAGAATAAACTCTTTATGCAACAGGTAGTGGCTCCAATGATGCAAAGCTCGAACAATAGCATAGAATTCTTTATCATAGGTAGAATATGTGAGCTTAGGATCATTAAGTTTCTCGCTGAAGAAAGTAATTGGGTGGCCTTCTTGACTCAGAACAGCACCAATCCCAGTGTTAGAGGCATCATAACTGACCTCAAACACTTGGTCAAAATTAGGAAGAGCTAGCACAGGAGTTTCTGTCAAGCGTTTCTTCAGTTCTTCAAAACTTATTTGAGCCTTTTCTATCCATTGGAACTTGTCTCCCTTGATGCAATTCGTGAGGGGTGCAGCAACGGAACTAAAATTTTGAATGAACCTCCTATAGAAGGAAGCTAATCCATAGAAGCTCCGAACTTCTTGGATAGATTGCGGAGTTGGCCAACTGTTAATGGCTTCAATTTTGCTTGGGTCAACTTGTACACCTTCTGCAGTGATAATGTAACCCAGAAAAATGACTTCATTTGTCAAGAAAGTGCATTTCTTCAAATTGGCATAAAGTTTCTGTTCACGAAGAGCTTGAATACTTGACATAGGTGCTCTAAGTGATATGTTATGCTCTTACTGTAGATAAGAATGTCTTCAAAGTAGACAATAACAAACTTGCTAATGAAAGGGTGAAGGACTTGGTTCATCAGGCGCATAAACGTGCTAGGAGCATTTGTCAACCCAAATGGCATCACATTCCATTCGTACAACCCATCTCTGGTTTTGAAAGCGGTCTTCCATTCATCTCCGAGTCGAATTTGGATTTGATGATATCCACTACGAAGGTCAATCTTAGAGAAGATGGTAGAGCCATATAACTGGTCGAGCATGTCATCAAGCTTGGGTATCGAAAACCGATACTTAATTGTGATCTTGTTGACTGCACGGCAATCTATGCACATTCTCCAGCTTCCATCTTTCTTGGGAACTAGGAGTACAGGTACGGCACAAGGGTTGACACTTTCACGGATCAGCCCCTTTTTCAGCAATTCTTCAATTTGGCTTTGAACTTCAGCATGTTCTTGAGGACTCATTCTATAAGCTGGCCTGTTAGGAATTACTGCTCCTGGAATAAAATCCATAGCATGTTGAATGTCTCACATGGGTGGTAATCCCAACGGAATTTCATCTGGAATCACATCAGGAAAATCTTCTAACAATGGCTGCACTTCAGGTGGAATGACAGTTCCGTTATTTGTCTTGAGCAATAGAAGAAAGCCCATTACTTGGCTTTCTATTTTGGTCACCTTCTCGACTAAAGACACTAATGGTTTGGATTCATTTTTGCCTTTATTGTGTTTATCAGGTGGCAAAGGAGCGAGCTGGATCTTCACATCATCTTTCTGGAAGGAATATGTGTTTGCGTGACCGTCATACATAACATGTCGATCATATTGCCAAGGTCTCCCTAGAAGAATATGACAGGCATCCATGGGAATAACATCACACCAAACTTTATCATGATACCTTTTATCGATAGAAAATGTAATAATGCATCGTTTCGAAACTTTTACCTCGCTTTCCTAGTTAAGCCATTGAAGCTTATAAGGGCACGGATGGTTGTGGGTCGGTAGTTGCAATTTTTCTACCATGTAGTTGGAGACTACATTTTCACAGCTTCCGTTGTCAATAATGACATCACAGACTTTGCCTTGAGTAGTGCAACGAGTATGAAAAATGTTGCGACGTAGCCAAGGTTCTTCTTTCACAGTGGCTGTATGCAGACTTCTCCTAATAACAAGTGATTCACCGTGATCTACAAGAGTAATTTCTTCATCAAATATTGGCTCCTCATTAAATATTTGCTCCGTTTCAGGCATAGGCTCACTTTCTTCGTCAAATACTGTAGAAGCTTCCCCTTCCATAATAGTGACAACTCTGCGGTTAGGACAATTAGAAGCGATGTGACCAAATCCTTAACATTTGAAGCACTTAGGTCCTTTGGAGTTGAATTCCCTAGTAGCCTTTGGTGGAGGCGCACTTGAAGAGCTAGGATGATGTATTTGTGGCTTACGCCCATCAAAAGGAATTCTGGTTGAGGAAGACGGTTGGTATGGAGGCCTTCTGGGCAACTGCTTCTCAATACGGATGGCTAAACGGATGATGTCATCCAGAGTCCAGTATTGCTAGAGTTGTATTGGATGGGCAATGTTCGTATTTAACCCTCCAAGATAACGAGCTATTGTTTGCTTCTCCCTTTCTTGTATATCACATTTCATCATAAGTTTCTCAAATTCCCTGGTATATTCCTCTACAAACATAGCCTTTTGGCGGAGATTATGTAACTGAAGGAAATTATCTTGATAATAATTTTCTGGAAGAAACTTACGTGAGAGCTCGCGTCGCATTTTGTCCCACATTCGTATCTTGCTTTTTCCTTCTCTTTCACGCCTTTTCTTAAGATTTTCCCACCATATGGAGGCATGTTTCTTTAATTTGATGGCGACAATTTTGACTTTCTGCTCATCGGGAATCTCTTTATATTCAAAAATTCGTTCGACGGTTTGAAGCCAATCAACAAATTCGTCTGGTTGAAGCCTTCCCTCAAATTCTGGTATATCTACCTTAATGTCATTAAGGCGGAATGACTGTTGTTGAGGACGATGGCGGTAGTCAGTGGACGACAAACTATTATTATCTGAATCATCCTTTGGATATTCACTGCGAGATTCTAGCATGGCTTGTTGCATTTGTACAGTGGTTTTCAGTTCTTGTATCCAACGTCTCATCTCGTTCATCTCAATCTCGCGTGTGTTTCTGCGTCTTGGAGGCATTTTGGAATTGTTCTTGAGGTTAGGTATAGGGTGGAAAGGTACAAGGATATGATCGGTTTTTATGGCAAGTAAGAGGTAAACTGGAAATTTTATAGACAATTGGGGTAGAAAGGTAATTTCTTAACTTTCAGGGACGGAAATGTAATTTTGGCATAAATCTGGGGTCAAAATGTAATTTCAGAAAGTTTTGGGGTCCGAAATGTAATTTTGACAAAAAATTGGGGCAAAAATGTAATTTCAGAAAGTTTGGGGGAGAAATTGTAATTTTTACCAAATTTAGGGGTCAAATTGCAATTTCTGAAAGTTGGGCTGACTGGGATTGGTGACGTGGCGGTTATGACACGTGGCAGTCAACGAGTGGCTGACCTGTCGTTGATGCAGCAGATCAGGATGACATGGATGATAACATCATCATCTTCAACCTCTGAACTCCGGCGACTGTCTAAAATTCCGGTAACTTTTCCGGCGACGTCCGTGGAGGCGCGTGGAGGTGTTTCACGACCGTGACAGAGGCTATTTCTAGGTTTTTCGGCCTTCTGAGCACGATGGTGAGGTCGGTTTCTTCATAAAACGCTCCGAGAGTGAAAATCCGACACCCCCTTTTTCTCACGTTTTTTGTTTCTCACCCACTTCTATTCTTTCGCTCTCTGGCACTCTAGAACCAGGCTCTGATACCAAAATGGTATAGCAACCGAACTTAAATGTGTTTATTCCAAATCTTTATGCAATACAATGAAAACACACACCTATTTATACTAAAATCACACCCTTGTAAATTCTTTAAAATAATGCAAAAGTCAGAACCGGCAGCCACACCAACCCCTCTGTCGCTGTTTCCTGTTCACAACGTCATTGCATACGCATATGCATGTCCTCTATTTCAACTCCCTGTTCTGTTTCAAAAAGTTTAGC
Source organism: Inga leiocalycina (assembly GCA_963242795.1). NCBI lineage: Eukaryota > Viridiplantae > Streptophyta > Magnoliopsida > Fabales > Fabaceae > Inga > Inga leiocalycina. The sequence goes on from OY725322.1 coordinate 69,791,694, forward strand.
AGGAGAACATTACAAAATATCAATGACAGAAAATATGATCAGAATTCAAAATGTACAAAGTTCATATCACGTCACAATTATATATGCTTTTAAGTCAGTAGGTAATCTATGCGGCTCTCAAGGGGATTGCTCTTTCACCTTACAAGTTGGTTTTAAGGGCAAGATCGCCCTGTTTTCTTAGGTCTCCGTCAATCAATTTTTTAACACCCAGGAACTTGATGGTGTTGTTCGAAAAACCAATGGTTCAGGACATTCATTCGGCTCAAGAATGTAACTTTGAATGTTTATATATAGTCTTAAAGATCATGGGAAAAATCCTCTCTCTGCAAGTGAAACAATCATATTATATGAATATAATTGAGGATGAAAAGATGACCAATTGAAACAAATATAACATCTTGGAAACAAATCCTATTTTACGTTTTTTTTTTTTTGGGTTTCCAAACACATCCCAGATGTGCAAGCTCTCTTCAGCAGCAACTCATTGTATACACGAATAACACATTGGATGTATGACGAGTGAATATATTAGCTACATTCAAAAAAGTTGAATACCATCTATACATACTTTCAGTTCACGGTTTTGCAGGACAATACAACTGCATAAAACCTGAAATCCTAAAAATTTAATTAAGCTGGAAATTCCATCCCAAGCTTAAGGATTTATTCATGAGCTGATGAAAATATTTTCAATGAAGTTGAGGAATCTAAACAAAGACAACAATTTTGAGAGGGAAAAATAACCCTAATCTTGCATCTCACAAGCAATACCAATGAAATGTAAACCAAAAGAATATATATTTATTTAACTAAAAGTTGAACTGGTAGAACATCAACGGACCTTTCAAAACGCAGAATACCATGTCATTTAGATGAACAAATATGGTGCCTCCTCCAAATAGCATCTTTCCTGGAACTACTATGTCTTGCACGTAATAAAGAGGGTCTTCAAGTAACTGCCACTACAAAAAAACAGGGAATTAGAGACGGAAATTAGCGACGGAATTAATTCCGTCGCTATTCCGTCTCTAATCCGTCTCTGATTCCGTCTCTAAAATCAGAGACGGAATCAGAGACGGATTAGAGACGGAATTTAGAGACGGAATAATTCCGTCGCTAATTTCCGTCTCTAAAAATTTAGAGACGGAATCAGAGACGGATTAGAGACGGAAATTAGCGACGGAATTATTCCGTCGCTAATTTCCGTCTCTAAAAATTTAGAGACGGAATCGAAGACGGATTAGAGACGGAATTTAGAGACGGAATAATTCCGTCTCTAATTTCCGTCTCTAACAATTTAGAGACGGAATCGGAGACGGATTAGAGACGGACTTTAGAGACGGAATTATTCCGTCGCTAATTTCCGTCTCTAATATTTTAGAGACGGAAATCAGAGACGGATTAGAGACGGAATTTAGAGACGGAATTATTCCGTCTCTAAATTCCGTCGCTAAAAATTTAGAGACGGAATCAGAGACGGAAATTAGAGACGGAATTATTCCGTCTCTAAATTCCGTCTCTAAAAAATGAAATAATATATCCCCTACTCTCTTTTAGAAATTAACATAATAAATGAAGAAAGAATAATTGTAGTGCTAATTTCTTGAAATTTATTAAACTGCTAATCAATTTATTCGTACACGTATTTATCAGTGTTACTAATATGATTTCTTTAACAAAATTAAAGTGCAATAGTTGTTTTGGAAGCTATATATAGTTATGAAATATGTAGATAAAAAATGAAAAAAAAATACAAACAAAGAACACTAATATATAAAAGTTAAAATTCATAACAACTCATGATATAATTTACAAAGTATAGACGTCACCACTTGTTTCTTTGAGTTTTATGCAAAGCATAGGATTTTATTTATAAAATATTGAATTTGTGACAAATTGCAATAATGTATTCTACCATTTCAAATCATACATAAAAGCATGTAAATAATTACTACTACATATATTATATGAATGTGTAATTAAATACTCATTTGATTGATAGTATAAGTTCAATTTTGCAATTGTATCGAAAAAAAGTTCAATCTTGCAACTTGGCCAATCTATTTCAAAATATAAGTCTAGTCTAAAATTTAGAAATTGTAATTTTTTTTTCTTATGTTGTTCTTCTAGAAAGTTTTTTAATATACCAACTAATATTTAAGAGGTGCCAAATCAGCTCATGAATTGTTGTATTTTTATTGGTTATGCTACAAATAACATGATGGACCAGATTGATACAATAACTTCTAGGGTGGATATAAAAAATTGTACATTCCCTTCATTTATAAGACTAAAAAAATTTCCCCTCCAAATTCCCTCCATATTTGAGCATTTTTTTGGCCAAATCCCACTTCTCCTTAATTTATAGGGCACTCTCATTCTATCACAGATCTGGCATCTCTGGTTCTTTCTCCTAGTCACTTGTTCAGCCTCACAAAGTCACCACCTTCTCCTCTCTTCATCGGCAGTCACAGCTCTCCTCTCTGTCGGAATCATTGAGTCACTGTCTTCTCCCTTTTCCGTCAGCCATTGCAACTCTCCTCTCTCAAAGTTTCTCTTCCTCATCGGGTTTGTTTGGTTCAATATTAAATACTCATTTGATTTTTTAATTGAGACTAATAAGTAGGATTAGAGTGGTAGTCAATAGGCCAAAGTAAATAATTAGTCAGAGTAAAATTTGAAGATTCACTATAATGAGTTGTTGTATTTTAGACTAAGACTCTCAATATTTAAGTTATACAATTTGAAAATTCACTATAATTTAGAAAAATAAAGTAAAATATATTTAATTAGTCAAAAATTAAAATTAGAACCATAGTTCTAACCACTTTGCTTCTGATTAAAAAAAACGAAATTAAAAGAAAATATAAATAAATAAAAATTAATCTTTCAATTTTACCCTTCATTATTTTACTCTATTCCTATTTTACCCGGCTGAACTTGATCCATTTTTGGGACAACATTCAATCCCAATATCAAATTCCAAAAACCATTTTGTAATTTCCCTTCTTCAGTGACCTCTCTACTTCCAAAACCCTAGATTTACCATCTCCAACTTCTACATCACCGCATCATCCATCGTCTTTCACCCTTTCCCCATTCCTCTTCGATTCGTCTCTGTTTCTTGTCCTTGTCGGAGCCAAACTTCGGTAACATTATTACCGAAACTCCCTCCTCCTCCGTCATTCCCTCTCAAACTTCACCCTTTCCCCATTCCTCTTCGATGTAACCCCAGCGACCACGATTCGTCTCTATTTCTTGTCCTTGTCGGAGCCAGACTTCGGTAACATTATTGCCGGAATTCCCTCCTCACTCCGTCATTATTCCAGCCTTCGCCAGCCCTCTTTATTCACGATCTGTCAAACTTCAGTTCTTGGTGGCTCTACGTCGATTCTTGGTCATCTCTGCCATTTCAGTCAACGAAACCTGGTGCTGTCGTGTCTGTGATGCTGTGTTCGTATATCAGCTTTGAGGTAATTTTTGTTCCTTTCTTGTTTACAAGCATGTGGGTGAACAAAGAGCACGGGCACTGTAAAACATTCAGTCAAATGTCAGTTTTTCTTTTACAATTTTAGTTAGTTTTGTTGTAGCAGCTGATTATTTCTAAGGATGTTGCAGTCCTTCTCGGTTAATTGCATGAACTCAAGATTTCATACTTCTTGTTGTACCATTTTGTTTCATAGTTAGCTGATGGGACATTGTCATGATATATCGGTGCATTGCTTGGTCTAAATTTAAGTTGTATAGTCACTGTGAAGAGCATGTAGCTGTCTTAAGTCTGCTGTGAATTGAGGTTGTGAATTTGAGCTTATACATTGGTGCCGTGGCAAGAAGAAAAAATGATCTGATTTTAGTTCCTATTGGCTATTCCCCTTGAGTTGATGTGTGTTTGGTACCTAAATATTGTTTCGTTCACTTTTAGACATTCTTGAACCTATATTGTGGTATCCAAAAATAAATGAAAAAAGATCTTTTTTATTGAATATTGATTTTGTGAAAATTTAGAAATTAGTCGTATTTTTAATCATATATTCAGAAAAGAGAGCAGCACAATATACATTAAAACTGCGTAAAGTGGTTGTTTTATTTTTTTTATTAGCTCTCTCCGATATTACCTAACATTAGATTAATAAAATAAGAGTTTAAAATTTTGTAGCTACTTTTATACTCAATAATACCTTCAAAAATCTGCACATATTTCAACTCTGATCCATAACATTATGTAATAATAAAAATTTACATTCAACAAACATGATTGTCATTTAAAGATATAATAACTCAATCAGATCTCACGTTTGAAACCTTTGATAGTTAGATTATCACAATTAAATATTATTAATAATTGAATAAAATCTACAAATGAGAAAAGGTATGATGAAATAGCTACTTCTAATTGGATTTCACAGTTTTTAAATATGACTTAGTAATACTGATTGCTTTGTAATCAAATTATTATAATCGCCCATGCATCCATCATGGGTTTTTTTTTCCATATAGCAAATTCCCCTTGACCCTGTGTTGTTGCTGTTGCTCTTGTTTAAGAAGGAAAGGTGGTTTGCTGATTAAATTGCTTTCTTGAATATTCACACACCATTTGATTCATTAATCGTATTCCTTGCTGTACTAGTGCATCATTTATGTGCCTGCGGGGTTTAAAAAAATGCGTTCTGTTGCTCAATTGCAATGCTATAGTGTCTAAAGGATCTTCTTATTAACAGCCTTAAATATTAAAGTCTAAGCCACTTGCATTCTGATATTTTGTGGTTTGCATTAATTGCTGCATAATTGAGTGCTGTTAAATCAGTTTCTAAAGAGTCTTGGATGGGATGCACTATGCTTGGCTAAGTTGTGCATAATTGCTGAGTTTTGGGCCCTTTTTGCTGTGACAAAATCTCAGACTTCTGAGAGCCAAGGGTTCTGAATTTTAACTATGTTTGGAGTGAAAGTGCTATACTAAAGTTCGCACCTGCACTAAATTTATGAGAACCTCACTATTTCAGGGCAATAGATCTAAGCATTGGTGTAGTTGAAACTGACTTTTTTTTTAATTATCTGCAAAGTAGTTATTTAGGAATGCTTTATATATTGAAACATTTGAGTTTTACAAAAAACATGCCCATACATTTAAAATGGGGGACTACAAAAAACAACAATTCATTGTCATTGTTGAGTCCAGCACGATCATACAGTGACAATGAATTGTTTAAATGATTGCACAGTTTTAACTATTCCAGAGAGCTGATAGTCTTTAAATAAACCAACAGCCTTTATTTGTTTCTTTATTATTTCCCAAAATATATCAATATGCAAATCTTTAACACTGGTTTGGAAACACAATTTCTTTGTTTGGGGTGGGACAAAATGAGGAGATATGTTAGTATATCAACTGAACGATGAGATATTCAAAATTTGAATATCTGTTACATTTCTTAGCCTCATTGGCTTTTTTGGTAATGCTATTATGGGAGGATCTCATATTTCCACCTAATTGCACTTTCCCATTCTTTTCTATTTTCTTCCTCCTTCAATTTTAGAACTGCTTTCTAATTAAAATAAACAATGAGATATATCAATTACAATGTTAAAGTAAAAGATAATCAATATTTTATTTTTACAAAGTTATAGCTCAACCTATAAAGTGTTACATGTTTGGCTTCTAAAAATTAGCTCAACAATTCATTGTCATTGTTGAGTCCAGCACGATCATACAGCCATGCTTCATATATATGAGAGATAGTGGTGTGGTTTAAATGATTGCACAGTTTTTAGTACGAAAAAAATTTATATATATACAGAGAGAAATAATCAGGATTAATTCGTTAATTATACTCAATCCTCTTATGCACTGTGTATTCTTTTATGATATTACTTCTTATTATCTCTCATTACGATGGATATTGCAATTAGTAGTCTCTTATGATGCAGGCCCTTGGCTCCCTTTAATTAATTAGGATGTATGTTCATCATTGCACAAAGAGTGCTGCTAAATCAGTTTGAAAGAGTGCCTAACTTGTTGTCATACTCATACCTTGCGGTACACTTCTGTTGGGAACAAAAGCGATTGCTTTTGCTTAAAGCATGAGAGCATTTGAGATCCAACTAATTAAAAACCCCTAATCTTTAATTAAAGCTTGATCCTCATTTTTTATTTATCACCAAAATCAGCTCTCCCATCCTTTCCAAACCTTCATCCTCAATTTCACACCACACTTTTGATAAATCAAATTTTTTTGAAATCATATATGGTTCCTGTAGACCCCTCCCAGTACGTGTCACATGCTTTTGTCCATAGCTTTATCCCCTTAAACAACTTTTTAATTAAATCTATACGTTAGCCACACCAATATAGTTTAAACCTATAATCCAGCCAAGACACAAGACACTCACAAATACTTAAGCATTGATCTTACCATCTTAGTCCTTTTCTCTCTCTCTGTTTTTTTTTTTTGGCGTATTGAGGTTTAATTTAATTTAGATAAGATATAGACCAGTTAGTGCTAATTTTTCGTATAAATATTTAATTTAATTTTACTCCCTTTTTCTTATGGTCTTGATCCTTCACTGCTTTACACAACAGAGGGGTTTTTTTTCTGTTTTTTTACTTCCCTTTTTTTGGTTAAAATCTCAAGTGTTTGGCCAAGTGGTAGCTTGTGCAGCGTCATTGAGTTCACAGCAAGTTTAAGGTTAAGATTAGCAGTGATTATCATAATTTTGTAATGATTAGTTGACATATTAGTGATGTCACGGGGACCAAACTCGTCGACTAAAATTTGATGTAACCATCCCTATTAAGGATCCTATCTCTCTCCTCTTCACTTACGGGGATCGTTCAGGGGAAGTTAAATAAAGTCTGTGAAAAATAAGAGGGATTAAGTTAACTACAAATATTTATTCATTCATTAAAATTCAATATTAGTTAAATAAAGTCTGTCATGGTTGATTCTTTTTATTTGAATATTCTTTTACACCTGTTAGCACAAACCAATGGTGTAACTATTTGTCTCTCTTTGGTGCTGCTGTAAGAGTTTAAAAGTTTGAATTGAAAATAAGTTGATTGAATCTATTTGCTTTTGGTTTCAATGATTCTTTGGTAGCAGGTCTACTTGTTGCACTTTTTGTGAGACCATCATTACCAATTGTCAATTTTGAAGCAGAGTGGTATCAATATAGGTTGTGAATTAACTAAAAAAGGTACGTGTATATATGTTGTTGTGTTTTGCATTATGCAAATTTTTAATTAATTTTTTGATAATATATGGAAGAGTAGAGTTAATTATAAGAAGGTTTGATACATGTAATATAATTAAGGGAATTTGGAACTAATACATCAGTTTAGTTTCATGTATGTTAATTTCATGTATGTTATGTGTTAATATAGATTTTAGATGCTAATTTCATGTATGTTATGTGTTAAATCATGTCATGCAATGTAGAATGGAAGTTCCAGAAAATCGAGCATGGATGTATAATAGAGTAGATCGAACAACAAAATGGTATACAAAAGACTTCATAGAAGGTGTCGAGGAGTTTCTTGTTTATGCATTGAGAGCGTCATCTTATTCTCAAACCTCAAAGAATATTAGGTGCCCATGTGTAAAATGTAAATGTAGGCCATATCTAAATGTCGACGAGGTTAAGACACACATCTATAAAGTTGGATTCATGCCGAACTACTATATATGGAATAGTCATGGGGAAATAGAAACTGAATTCCATCCACCCATGTCTCCATTACCAAGTGTCTTGCACTCCTCACATGGGCTACTAGGTAGCGAACAAAGTCAATATGAGACCATGGTGATAACTATAATGAAGATGTTGAAGAGATGCCTAACTCAAATGCTAGAGCATTTTATGACTTGTTACATGCTGCACAACAACCTCTGTGGGAAGGTTGCAAAGAGGAATCTAAACTTTCAGCAGCTTTGAAATTATTAAGTATTAAGGCAACAACTAACATGTCACAACAAGGCTACAATTTAGTTTCTCAGCTCATGAGGAGGACACAACCTCAAGACACTTGTATGCCTACAGACTTGTACCAAACAAAGAAGTTAGTGGCAAAGTTAGGTCTTAATTATAACAAGATTGACTGTTGTGTGAATGGGTGTATGTTGTACTATAAAGATGATGATAGTACAATCCAATGTAAGTTTTGTGGTGAGGAAAGATATTATACTGAAAAGTCTCATGGAAGGAAAAAAAAGGTTGCAAGAAAACAGTTGTGGTTTCTACCTTTGATTCCAAGATTGCAACGATTGTATGCTTCTGAAAAAATCGCAAAGGCCATGAGATGGCACTATGAGAATCGTCAAGGCGCCAATGTACTTTCTCACCCCTCTGATGGTGCAGCGTGGAAGGTGTTTGACAGTACATATCCTAATTTTGCCTATGATCCACTTAATGTGAGGCTTGGGTTATGTGCTGATAGATTCACGCCATTTGGGCAATCTGGAAAACAATATTCTTGTTGGCCTGTGATTATTACTCCATATAATCTACCACCTGAAGTGTGCATGACACGGGAATATATGTTCTTGACATTGATCATCCCTGGTCCTAATAATCCCAAAGGAAAAATAGATGTGTATTTACAACCACTAATAGATGAATTAAAGTTGTTGTGGGATGAGGGTGTGTTGACCTATGATGCCTCTTTGAGACAAAACTTTTATATGCGCGCTGCGTTATTATGGACAATCAATGATTTTCCTGCATATGGTATGTTGTCTAGTTGGACAACAATGGGAAGATTATCATGTCCTATATGTATGGAGAACTCAAACGCATTCCAATTGAAGCATGGGAGGAAAACATCTTTCTTTGATTGTCACCGTCAATTCCTTCCCATTGATCACCACTTCAGGAGAAATAGAAGCTCATTTTACAAGAATAGAGTTGAGAAATCAATGCCTCCACCACGGTTAAGCGGAGAGGAAGTTTGGCAAAGAGTAAAAAATTTGCCAAAGGTCACTGAGTATGGAAAAACTATACCAATTGAAGGCTATCATGACACTCATCATTGGACCAAACAAAGCATATTTTGGGAATTGCCATATTGGAAAAGTAACCTCATTCGGCATAATCTTGATGTCATGCATATTGAGAAGAATGTTTTTGACAATTTGTTTCACACAGTCATGGACACAAAGGGAAAAACAAAAGATAATATACAAGCTCGAATGGACTTAAAGGAATATTGTCAACGAAAATCAGATGAACTTGTTGAAAGAGGAGGAAAAATAATGAAACCAACTGCAAAATATGCTTTCAACATAGAAAAGAAACGAGCAATTTGTGAATGGGTAAAGAACTTGAAGGTCCCTGATGGATATGCATCTAATCTAGCTCGGTGTGTTGACATGAAGGAAGGAAAGTTGTATGGAATGAAGAGCCATGATTGTCATGTGTTTATGGAATGCTTTCTTCCTATTATCTTTGCTAGTTTGCCTGAAGATATATTCAATCCTATAGCGGAGCTTAGTCAATTCTTTAGACAGCTTTGTTCCACTTCCTTGATGATAGATCAACTAGAGTTGCTAGAGCAAAATATTGTTGTGACCTTGTGTAAGCTGGAGAAGGTCTTTCCACCGGGGTTCTTTAACTCAATGGAGCATTTGCCCATCCACCTTCCTTATGAAGCTAAAGTTGGAGGACCGGTTCAATATCGATGGATGTATCCATTTGAAAGGTAATTACAGCTATCCATATGATTTGATAATGAATATATGATACATACAATAATTAATCTTACCATTTACAACCATTTGTATAGGTTCCTATATACCTTGAAACAAAAAGTCAAAAACAAAGCTCGGGTTGAAGCATCTATATGTGAAGCTTATATAATTGAGGAGACCTCAATGTTTTGCTCACACTACTTTGACTCAGGTGCTCCACCAAGAGTAGCAAGACCTTTACGAAATGACTATGGGGGGGAATTTGATTTGCCAGCAATTTCTGTATTTAACTATCCAGGAAGACCTTCTGGGAAATGTATATGTCGTTACTTGACGGATGAGGAAGCAGAAGCTGCTACAAGATATGTTTTAATGAATTGTGATGAGGTGCAACCTTACATGACGTAAGTTAATTAGAAAAATGATAAACTTGAACATTATGTCAAATATATGTTTATAATTAATACATTATTTGATATGCAGTTTATTTGTACAAACATTGAAGGAAGAGAACTCTCAAATTATGGGAAATGATATAGAATCTCAAATCAATGAACGATTTCCCTTATGGTTTAAAAATTATGTAAGTTGCTCATGGCTTTAATTTTGTATCACATAACAGCCCTTATTTTACAAAATACTCTATTAATCATTCACGTTGTGTAGGTGCACAACCCTAACAACAATATTGTGGATCCATTTTTGCAAGATATTGCTTGGGGGCCAAAGAGAAAAGTTAGAACATGGCCTATGTACTTTATTAATGGGTATAAATTTCACATACATTCATGGGCTGTTCGAAAATCAACGATAAATAGTGGTGTGTGCATTAAGGGAGCTGATTATGCACAATCAGAACATGACTTTTATGGTATTTTAAATGAGATTGTGGAGATTGAATATATGGGTCTTCCTCTGAAGAGATTAGTGTTATTCAATTGTGAGTGGTTTGATCCAACTCCAAATCGTGGTACAAGGATTCATGAACAATATGGGATTGTTGAAGTTCATGGGCAACGAAGGTACAACAAGTATGATCCATTTATTTTTGCTCAACAAGCTGCGCAAGTGTACTACGCGACTTATCCTTGTTGTCGTCACAAGGCAAATTGGTTATCTGTTATTAAGGTCAAGGCTCGTAGCATAATTGATGCTCCTACATCTGAAACACACATATGGGCATTCCAAGTAGATGACTTGGAAGTAATACTACCTGCAATTGTCCATGATGATGAATTGAATAACCAAAGAGACTTTGAAATTCAGTACGAAGAAGTACATATACCAACTAATGCCATGGTTGGTCAAGAAGATGAAGAAGAAGATGATCAGGAAGAAGATGATGAGGAAGAAGAGGATGAAGAAGTTGAAGATGATGAAGATACAGAAGATGATGAAGATACAGAAGATGAAGAAGATTCTTATATGGAAGATGATGGTGATAGTGATGGTGATGACTATGACAATGACGACGATGACGACGATACATAAATGATGGTTTTCTTATTATATTCCAATTCTATTTAACATTGAGGTTGACTTTGTATGAATTTTTTTAATTTAGATTTAATTTTGTTATCATTTCAACACTATTTATTTCTAACCATATGTTCAAATTTGAATATGTAGATGTCAAATCGTTCTGTCAAGCGTAAAGTCTTACTGAGCCCTATATCACATGCACACCGTATTGAAGGTACATCTGCTCCTAATATGGGAGAACCATCCACTATACCCCCGAGGGATGCACGATCTATACCCCCAACTGCTCCTAATGTGCAAGAAGCATCTACTAGACCTCCATTGGTACCATCATCTATACCTGAATCATCTCCAACCATGACTGAATCAATTAGGAGACCCTCAATATCACCTGCATCATCTCCTTCAATCCCATCTATTGGAACAGATTTCTCACATCCGCCTTCTCCACAAGGTCAGTCCAATGTTTGCAGACCATGGGGCCGTGATCCCTTAGATGGTCGAATATGGATATATCCTGAGAAAAACACGTAAGTAAACAACGTTACTTTATATGATTTTTTCATTTAGTACCTTAAAGTCATATTTTAAAATTGTCATCATTTATGTGATTGTTATCAGGTTTCATCCTCCTGTTGCTACTGTACGCACTATTCTTCCTATCATTCAAGGAAAATTTGAACAAGCATGTGGTACTTGGAAGGCAACACCCCTTCAGCTGAAGGAATTATGGTTTAAGGAATGGGCGGTATATCTTTATTATATTTGTGTTATGTCTTGATTTTTTTTCTCTTACTCTACTTTAGTTTTTATTCTTTTTTTCTTGTTTATGTAGAAACAATTTAAATGGCTTCCACAAGATGAAGTTGCTATTAAGAAAAACTGGAATTCAAAGGGTTCAGATATCTATAGGCATGCAATGCATAAGGTTAGATATGACCTCTTTCAAGAAGGAATTAGGCCTAATTGGATTCCTCCTAATGTGATGGAAGATTTGGAGAGAGTTTGGACATCAGAAGGTTATGTGGCTAAGTGTGGCATAGCTAAACATAATCGGGCCTCTTCCACAGGAGGCACGCAACACAAAGGAGGTAGCATTCCAAATACAGAACATAAGAGAAGGCTGGTAAGAATTTATTTTTAAATTTGTTCATTGTTTTTATACACGATTTAATACTTGTTTATAAATTATTGTAGGCGGAGCACTTGGGAAGAAACCCTACTCCTTTTGAATTGTTCACAAAGACACATTATGATGAGAAAACTGGCGAGTTTGTGGATCAGAGGTCGGCTGAAGTATCTGTAAGTATATGTTTGTTATAGTGTTGTCTATTGGATTTGAGTTACTATTTATGCAATAGGATTAAAAAAACTAGACATGATTTTTCTTGAGGCCTTAAAACCAAGCACTTAATTACCTTTGGATATGATTTTTTGATATAGAGAGAAGATAAAAGGGGCATGTGAAGGTAGCTGGTGGTTTGACTTAAGCGTACTGACTGCACCTATTCATTTTTTTTTTTTTTGGCCAACATGCACCTATTTGTTATTGATCCCACACTAGCTATTTAATGGACGTTTGGTCCTTTTAACCGCAGGTGCATTTTTGAATGCTTTTTAAGTCCTTATAAGCATTTGTGCACCTAAAGCTTTAATATGATGCCAATAACTCTTTTGAGATATTAACATTGGTATTTTTATCCCTTTACCCTTATTAATACAATGTTGGCAAGTAAAGGAATATTTTGGTCTCTGGTTCTGTGTGAAGGCCTCAGTTGTGCTAGGGTAACATTATTATAAGTTTTTCTTTTAAAAAAAAAAATAAATTGGTGTCTTATGTTTGTAACTGTAAAATATTTGGCAACAAATCTCTTGTGGTCTCTCTTAATTAATAATTTCAAGTTTTTGGAATTTCACCCCAACAACTTCTTGACCATCAATTTACTGTTGGCGAGGCTTCTATTTTTTTCTCCACATTGTTGGGATTGAGAGAAGAATTATATGAACAATTTATATATAGAGTTACTAGTTTCTATTATTTCACTTAATAAACATCTTTTACATCCCAATTTTCACGTTGGTTTTAAGTGAAAGCAACTCAGAAACACTGTTAAGAATGATATCTTTGAAAATTGGTTGAAATTAAGTTTTTTTTTATGCTGGTCTTATTTGAAAAACTGAAAATTTAAATATTTTTTGTAAAAATGAATTTCCATGACAGTTTTGTGAGAGAGAAACCAACAAATTAAAAAGGAATAGCATATGAGAAAAAGGAAAGTATAGTTGCGGGAAAATTGATGAAAGACATAGAGGCAGACAATAGGTCAATAGCATATGAGACTTGTAGGTGGGTGTGAATATTATAAGAATGTCTTGTGAGAATAGGTGACAAATAACTTTGGAACATGATAGTTGTGCGTAGTGATCTCTGCCTTTTTACCTTTTTTAATTCTTTCTTTCTTTGTGGGGTCTTCACTTCAGTCTTTTCTTGTAGCCTTTTCAATATTCTAACTCCGATTAACTCAGATCTGTGTGTGTGTAGACATGGAAATAATAAATTCAGTATTCACACACTAGTGGAGAAAAAGCTCTTACGCTTTTACTATTGTAACGCTTAGGTTTTGGCTTTTTCCACTCTGCCATGTCACTTGCCATTGTTGGACTTGGAGTCCATCAAGTTCCTTCAAACTTGCTTAAAATTTCTGCTATTTACTTGTCTTTCTTCTATGCTGTTCAGTCATGCTTCTGTTCAATCACGCTTCTTACTGTTTGTCCATCATTTAAAGGTAAGGAACCTGGTTTTTAGTTTTTTGGATCGAAAAGGGAACTTCATTAATTAAAAAGCTAGAGTTCATTACAAATCAGCCAATGTCATACCTAGCAAGCAGCACATTAAGGTCATTAAACAGAATATAATTGAGTCAGGTTTAAATATTGTCCGGACCAATTAAAAGTTGCTCTTTTAATGATCTTTTTCTACCTTCAGGCGAACTAATATTTGAGACAGAATACTTAATCAACAATGAAATGTCATCATACGAATATTTCGAAGGCAAAAAAGTTGTCATATGAATATGACTCTCCTCCTTCCACTTTAATACTTCAACATCAAATAAATTTCTTTGAATGATCGTCGCTTTGTTGTTTTACCTTCTAAAAAAAGGATAATGACGACTGATTAATGCATCTAAAATATGTTTATTTATATATGTGAGAGGTTACATCTTTGAAATTAATTATGAGCATGTGTTCTGGCCTAAATGGATCGTATTGCTTTTTTTTTCCCACAAAATTAAATGTATAGACAAGAATATTAACATTAAATTAGATTAAAGGATCATATTTCATTCTTCTAAGAAAGAGGTTGAAAACTCTCTGATTATAAAGTCTATTGTTCAGAAGGTACTTGAAATTTGTTTAAGAACTATTATCAACATGTTACTTAGATAATACTGCAAGCTTTCTTTAGTTGTGTGTTTCAGATTTAATTGTTTCTGAATTAAATCTGTTATTGGAAATTTGAAATTGTTTGGAACTTGGAAATATTTGATTTTACAATGTGTATGGATAGGATTAGCATGACTATCATGAGTTTGGATATGGGTTGAAGTTTTGCTGCACTCATTGAGTGATTTGGAACTGATTTAGACTCATTAAACATTTTGCATTGAGAAATTGAGTTGGTTAGCTGCTGTTTGTCCTGCATCAAGATTGTTTTTGCTGTCAACAGTGGGTAATCTGAACCTGGCATTGTGCTGTTTTTGAGTGAAACATTGAGTCTAATGTGTTGAGTGTATGAATATCACATTTTGTTGGTAAAAGTACTCTAAACTGAAATTGCTGCATTTTGTGTGTTGTCATATATCCCACCAATGTTGGAGAAATTTTGCTGCTGCTGGGATATTTAGGTTACTACTGTCATTGTGGTGAATTGTGATACTATTATCAATATTTGCTCATTTTCTTGCTTGAAGCTCTTACCACACATCTTGTGCCATTGAGTTTTGGATTGTTAGACTCAGTATCATTGGTTGCTTGGTTGTTAATAATTGTAATAAGCATTGCATTCAAATTTCACCTTTATTGTCAAGTTCTGGCCCTATTTCAACCCCATTTTCACTTAGTTGCTCCTTGATTTTAGGATCTTGATTATAGGGACATTATTATCTTCATCTTAGTGGTTGCATACCATCCTTTATTTTATATATTTATTCATATCTTTTGACTTTTTTTACTCATTATTTTCTTTGATAGGATCATTACATGAGGATCAAAGCATCTAGAAGTTCTAATACAGATTCTCCAAGTGATGTCCAATCAAATCAGCTAGATGAAGAAGAAATGAAGCTATATTTAGAGGCTGCAGGTGGTAAGAACAAGAAGGGTCGTATATTTGGCTTAGGATCTGAGGCCAAAAATGTTGATTCCTCAGCTTTTTCTTATGGGTCTTCTCCTCCTTCCAACAACACAGTGCTCCAACCTGAATTTCAAAATGTTGTCACAGCGCTTAGACAGGAGAATCACGATCTTAAGCAACAGAATCAAATTATCTTAACAAGATTGGACGCACTTGAGCAAAAAATTTCTGGAGCTGTCAACAACTCAAACTCTGAAGCTCATAATGCTGATGTTAGCCCACCATAAGATAGTTGTCACTAGGTTGTTTGACTACATTAAATATTTGTGTGGTTTGTTTGTTTGATACATGATATACATTTTCACACTTTCATGGCTTTGTAGTTTGTTAACTTGTTATCATTTGGTTTGAACTTTATTTTATTTGCAATCAATTTAATTCCACTTTCAGTTCTTTAACCATTATAAATCAACAATTCAATTCAAACTAACAACAAAATTATTGGCCAAAAATTAAAAAAGAAATCTGAAAGTTTATTCACAAAATTAAAACTAATTTTAATTTTTAAAAATTCGGATTAGCGACGGATTAGCGACGGAATTCCGTCGCTAATCTTGCCAATTCCGTCACCAACTCACGCACATTAGTGACGGAACATCAAAAATCCGTCTCTGATTTAGCGACAGAAATTCCGTCTCTAATCCGTGGCAAATATTAGCGACGGAAATTCCGTCGCTAATCCGTGGCAAATATTAGAGACGGAATTTCCGTCTCTAATCCGTGGCAAATATTAGCGACGGAAATTCCGTCGCTAATCCGTGGCAAAAATTAGAGACGGAATTTACGTCTCTAATCCGTGGCAAATATTAGCGACGGAAATTCCGTCTCTAATCCGTCGCTAACAGAATTAGTAACGCCCTTTTTAGGGACGGAACTTTTTCCGTCGCAAATCCGTCGCTAACAGATTAGAGACGGAATTAGCGACGGAAATTCCGTCGCTAATATTATTAGCGACGGAATTTCCGTCGCTAAATTCCGTCTCTAATATCCGTTTTTTTTGTAGTGTGCACAGTTCATAAGAAAGAATGAACAAAAGAAACCATGGCAAGTTCAGGAAGGTTAAGAAGAATCTTTGGAAGTGTAATATATTATACATGACAATCAACTTCTTAAAGTCTAAAACACTTTAAACAACGAAGTCGCATCTCCATAACTAAGAATATAAGTGATATAAGATAAAGGATGACCAGTTAATCCTTACACTTTTCCACATAATTTTAGGCGTAGTTACAAAAATTGTCAGAATTGTACACCCACGGCGGATATAACCCTCCAGCTCAACAGGCATAATGGCCAAACATTGGAATATCTGCAAGCACATTTGGCTGCAGGTTAATCAGTTACCAAGGTCAAGACAGTAGAAGATCTTGCTACTATATAAATACTAAACTGTAATAACAATGCTTTAATATACTTGATGACATAGCCTTCTAGGAAAATCCACAGGATTCCAATCATAAAGCTTGAAAGATACTCGACCTGAGGGGCACTACAAGTAACTATTGGATCAGCAAGTATCTCTCATCAATTCTCATATGAAATCAAATATTCAAAAGATATGAAGGATAAACGTGAAAAGCTTACCATAGACGAGTAAGCACTATTTTCACAATATGAAGATGAATACGAAATGTTGCGCTGCTGGGAAATTTCTGTATCGTTTACCTCACTGCTTATATGTCGTTTAAACATCTTGTAACAAAAAAACACACTATTATCCATTTGTATTTTTCAGCAAAACTGTGAACTGAAAGTATTTATAGATGAAATTTCCAGCTTAAACTTTTAATATTTCAGGTTTTATCCATTTGTATTTTTCTGCAAAACTCTGAACTCAGTATTTAAAGATGATATTCAACTTTTTTAATGTAGCTAATATATTTTATAGAAGCTTATTTTCAAAGTCTGGGTTGATAATCAAGAAAACTGTGCAAAATCAATAATGGAAGAAAGGTCGGAATTTACAGTTAAGCTAGAATAAATAAAATGGTTTTTGTTAATAGAACTTTAATATGATACCTTCCTATCTGTGATAGAACCCAATGACCGTACATAAGAATCAATAATATTGATTGTTGAAATTAATAATAAATCAAACAATTATCACTCTTTGGTGGTTCCCAAACTAATAATACTGAATTATTGATTATACACTGTATTTTTAATTTTGAAAAGCATGTTATATTTTTATTGTTGTTAATCAAATTAATGTTGCAGCCCTTGTGTTGTGCTTATTGTGAATTGAGGTGGTGGCCGCAATAAGATTTCCGTGTTGATTGTTACCGATCAATGCTGATAATAATTATGAATCTGAAATAAGGATTTGATTTGATTATTTTTAATCTTTTTTAACTTTAAAAATTATATTTTATGTTACTGTTTTATATATGAAATTATGTTTTATATAGAATATATTACTATAATATATTACTATTATATTTCCGTGTTGATTGTTACCGATCAATGCTGATAATAATTATGAATCTGAAATAAGGATTTGATTTGATTATTTTTAATCTTTTTTAGCTTTAAAAATTATAGTTTATGTTACTGTTTTATATAGAGTATATTACTATAATATAGAAATAGAATTATATAATTTTGCGTACTAAAATAATTAGACTAATAGATAACTTCTCTAAACCTTAGACCATATATAAAAAAAAACGTTGGCAAAAGAAATATAAATAAAAAAACTAATTTGTAGATCTTTATAGTTTTATATAATTTTAATTAAATCCCTGAATTTTTTTACATTTTCTTTTTTACCCACAGTCTCACCCATTAAGATCAGAATCTGTCCTCCAAAACTCCCAATCTACCTTCACCACACCAAAACTATGAACTCAGTGTTGTCAGAAGTTACAACATCAAGCCCTTAGTCAAGGTCTGCACAAAGAACAAACTAAGATTAGTCCGATGGTTAATAACAGGAGGCAATATACACAAAAAAAAACAAAACAAAAGGAATAGCAATAAGAAGTATCCAAAAGAAGCCTTCGACTTCCGCCCACAGCATTTTTGAAGCTCCTGGAAGATGGTCATGAATGTTGTCGAAGAATGAATGTTTTGTTCAGCAAATCGGCAATGAAGACCAAATGAGCTTTCTCAAAGCTAAAGCTAAGGGTTTTCCACCCTAACTAAAGTTGGGGACCAGTATGTTTTTATTTTGTTCTGTCCTTTCCTCGTTGTATGAGCAATTTCGTTTCTAATCAAAGAGCTTCATTTATTATTTTGTTCTGCCCTTTCCTCCTTGTATGAGCTATTTCGTTTCTAACCAAACAGCTTTATTTTGTATTTCGTTTCTAATGGTCTAACCAAAGAGCTATTTCGTGGGCAAAAGAAAAGAAAAACCCAAGAGCTATTTCACCTACTCCAATTGTCAGAAAGTTGGAAAAGTATGTTAAAGGTGACATTGACTATTTTTTTCCTCCTATTAGAGCATTGAATTTTTTACTTCGATTAGACCATGGAATGGCACGAAGCCAAATGGCAAGAGGTGTTCCCTACTTCTCCTATTATCAGGAAGTTGCAAAAATACGTTAAAGAGGACATTAACTATTTTTTTACTCCTATTAAACCATTAATTTTTTGGCACGAAGCCAAATGGCAAGAGGTCGGCTTACAGTGCAAGCCATGACTGTAGTTAGGAACAGTTATGCAAGGAACATAAGCTGGAGGGAAGCTGTAAATGACTTAATCTCCCATTCCTTTTAAGTATGTATTGGGTGTGTTTGAATTGGTAATTGAATAAGTGACTTATTTTTACTTTAACTTATGAAATCTTAATATTAGAAAAAAATAAGATTGGGTAAAATAATTAATATTTGGATTGACAATTGGATAAGTGCTTTTATGAAAGTGAAAGATGTTTGATTTAGCTTTTGTATAAGTATCTTTTGTAATATTTAAGAGAAAAAAATTAAAAAATTATGAAAAGTGAAAAAATTAATTTTAAAAATTTGACAATAGTCAAATACATAATAAAATTACAATAAAAATGAGGATAAATTAGAAATTATAGAAACTTAAAGTTTTTAATAAAGTAAAATACAAAAAAATTAATTAGATCAAAGGTCCCCTAAAATCTTGTCAAAACTGTACTTGCGCATTTTTGGTAATATTTCGAACCTAGTTTACTGCACTACAAAAGTCATTTCTATTGTGTACCTCAAGTTTAAATTTTATAAATTATATCAAACTTTAATTTAAATATTAAATCATAACTCATATTTTCACATAACTCAAAATCGAACAAAATAAATTGATTAAAATCTCAATAATACCTCTAATAATTCAAATAAATTATTTAAACTAAATTTAATTGGTAAAAACACCATATAGAAACTAATTTATGACATGTTTATAAAAGAAATTGATTATAAAATCATAAAACAACCAAATAATAAATCTAAATTGATTAAAATTAATTATTAATTATTCTCTACATTTTTGCAGTCATATATTTGACAAAACTCAAAACTTGCTTAAACTCTTATCCCAAAGTATTCTCTAACTAGCAGAAGATTACCATCTAAAGAAAGAGAAAATTATTTAGAACATTTTTCATACAAGAATTTTTGTGATTAGAAGTGATTAAAAGTACCTTATTGATTCCCAAAGATATGAAAATACTCCTATCAATATTATTATTATATATATATATATATATATACATATAAGCCAAATAAATACATAGGTAGTTGGCAAAAAAAAATGCATAGGTAACAGTTAAAAGCTAATCGGTGGTTCCAAAAGCTACATTTGCAAGCTTAAAAAAAAGTTGCTTACGAGAATTAGCCAATCAAACAAAATGTTACACCAAACGCCTCAAAACCTCATCATATCCAATCATTATTGTAAGTGAACAGTGGAAATTCTACCCCAAATTGCTCAACTGCCTCACTCAATGGTCAAAACAAACACACACATTGATGATTATGTAAATATTTGGAATAGCTTTTTTTTTTTTGGAAAAATAAGTGTTTATTATGTAAATCGAGATAAAACTCCTCTAACATACTTATATTGTATCCTATAAATTATGATTTATAAAACTTATAAATCAAAAATAAATAATCCCAAACAAACACTGTATCAAACAACTTTTAGCAAATAAATCAATTCTATCATTTCAGAGCCCCCATAAAGGGTGAGTATCATGCTATATTAGGCCAAAAAATTACTGGCGTTTTGAGGACTTTTACAACCGAATCCTTTCCTATTCCTCTTAAATATATATTGATGATTATATCAAACACCATTTAGCAAATAAATCAATTCTATCATTTCGGAGCCCCGATAAAGGGTGAGCATCATGCTATATTAGGCCAAAAAATTACTGGCGTTTTGAGGATTTTTACAGCCGAAGCCTTTCCCAAGCATCACGTAAGGAAGACTTCAAGTCCACTTGGAATCATTTTTGAGTTTTAAGTCAATTTATTATAAAAAATAAAAATAAAAAACCTTTGTTGTTCTCATTTAAAAACAAATAAATCAATTCTATCGTATCAGAGTCCCAATAAATAAAGGAGGAGAGACCCTAATCTATAATTTTTAAATATTTTTAGCAACACCTTTTTAAATTAAATATATAAATATATAGTTTCTAATAATAATAAGAAATTTTAGCACATTTAACAGATAACTGATCATTACTTCTTTTTAGTATGTAGTTATTAAGGATTTTTGTTTTTTGACCAAAATAGCATGTAGTTAATTAAGGATTGGATCATTGGCCATGTGTATTAAAAACCTAAAAAAAAAAAAAACATTCCTACAAGAGGTAGAACTTCTATGATTTCAATGCCTCGATGAAATTTTGATAAAAAAAAAAAAAAAAGCCTCGATGAAATGAATTAGTCCTTTACCATCGACAAAATAACGTTCACGTATTTGAAAATATGTAAAAAAAAAAATAATCAAGCAAATTTTTTTGTTTCGATTATGTCAAGTTTTTTCGGATCCGGCTACAGTCCTTTTCTTTCTCATTCACTTATTATCCTCTTCTCAATCTGAACCATTGGATTAACATCTCAACGGTCTAGATTTAATATATTATAAAAATATAATAATAATAATAATAATTTTATATTAAAAAAAATCTGAACTGTTGAGATCTTAATCCAATGGTCCAGATTAAGAAGAGGACCGTAAGTAGATGGAAAGGAAGAAGACCATGGCCGGATCCAGTTTTTTCTAATCATCCATGGAGATGTGTCATAGCTTCTTATGAATTTATAATTAAATGATAATATTTCAAGCAAGACATATGATCACATGTGATTGAGAACTTGACATAATAAGTATAACAAGTTCCAAAATATATGTCTTGAGATAATGAATGTAACACTTGACATAATGATAACAGAAGCAACTTAATTTTTAAGTAATATCCAAAATATATGTCTTGATGTGAGAATTCTTTGTCCTCTAAACCTTAAGGGTGTGTTTGGTTTGAGGGGAGGGTGAGGGAGGGAGGGGAGGGGAGAAGGGGTAAATTACCTTTTTGGGTTGAATGTATTTAAATTTTAGGTGGGAATCTAAAATTTAAGGCTATGTTTGGTTGGAGGGGAGGGGAGGGGAGAGAGGGTGAGGAAATTACAATTTTGAACAAAAGAAATTCAAAATTTACCCTCTCATTGTTTTAAATTTTGGGTTCCCGCCCAAAATTTACTTTCTTATTCTTTTCAAAATTTTGGATTCCGGCTCAAAATTTGAATTCCTTTAACCCAAAAAGGTAATTTATCCACCCTCTCATTCCTCCCCTCCCCTCAAACCAAACACAGCCTAAAAGAAATGAGAGGTTAAATTTTGGCTTTCTTTTATCCAAAATTGTAATTTACCTACCCTCCCCTCCCCTCCCTCCCCTCAAACCAAACAACTTTGATCAAATAAAAAAAATATTTATGTCTCTGTTTTTTTTTAAAAAAAAATTATTCATTTTATTATTATTTTTTACTTGAGATAGTGACAGTAGTAAATCCTTATGTTGCCATTATTATTATTATTATTATTATTATGTTACTTGACTTGACTTGGTGAGAAAATCGCAATGTCCATCTTACTATAAAGCCCCAAACATTGCATGGAAATTTAAAGAACTAAAAGAAGTATCAAACTATCAGGAGCACAATGAAGATGATGGGCATCATCATTATTTTGGGGGTTATAATGTTATGGCTTCAGCGCATATTCACCGTCCACGTCGATAACTCCCCCTATGCATACAAAGCCATAGAAAATATCTTTGTTAACAATGGCTCCTCCACCTCCGTTCAAGTCGGTAATCGGATGGCAATTCCTGATATGAACTCTCCACAGTTTTCTCTAATTCAAAATCCTCTCTCGTCCTCAATTCAAGCCAACACATCTTCAGTCAACATCCTTTCTACAGTGAACTACGTCCTTTACACCACCGCACGCCTTTCTCACTCTGAATTCACTTACTCATTTCTGGTCACTGAAGGCCCCAAATTTGTTCGCCTTCACTTTTACCCATCTTCTTACTCCAACTATAATCGCTATTCCTCTCTTTTCTCTGTTAAATCAGGTCCCTTCATCCTTCTTAAAGACTTTAACGCTTCGATCACTGCAGACAATGATCATGATTTTAGACCAATCGTGTTCCGAGAATATTGTATCAATGTTCAACCTGGTGAGCAGAGGCTAAATGTTACCTTTATACCCAACACCACCACCAGTCCGGACGCTTACGCTTTCATTAACGGGATCGAGGTTGTCTCTATGCCACCATATCTTTATTACACTAAACCAAGTGACCCAGGTTTCGATATAGAGAAATAAATAGAATAGACAATTTGTATAACAGTGGCCGTATCTAGCCGATGTATTGTATTAATATTTATAGTAGGGTTGCTAACCCTAGAGTGCACAATATATGACAGCTGTTACATGTACTGACTAATATTTACAATAAAGAATTTGGGCTACAAATACAAGTGGGCTCACAGCGTTAACAATTTGGGCTTTGTGTGATTTGTCTTTACAGCCCCCCGCAAACGAGGAATGGGAGATCTGGTGATTCCGAGTTTGTCTCTGAAAGTCCAAAACTTTGAATGAGACAAAGCCTTAGTAAACAGATCAGCAATTTGTTCGAATGAAGGCACATATTTGACTACCAGTTGTTTACCAAGTACCCTATCTCTGACAAAGTGAATGTCGAGTTCTATGTGTTTAGAACGAGCATGAAAGACGGGGTTAGAGGCAAGAGCAGCGGCACTTAGGTTATCACACCAAGCAATCGGTGGATCTTTGAGATGAAGACCAATTTCTTGCATAAGCGACTGGATCCAGGCGAGCTCAGATGAAAGATCAGAAAGTGAGCGATATTCTGACTCAGCGCTCGATTTCGACACTACCCTCTGTTTTCTGGCCGACCATGAAATCAATGAGTCACCGAAGTACACACAATAGCCACCCATGGATCTTCTATCATCTGGACATACTGCCCAATCAGCATCCGAAAACCCTTGCAAGGTGAGATGAGTGCTTGGTTTAATATGTAGGGCTAGATCCATGGTTCCTTTTAAATATCTGAGCAGTCGTTTCAGAGCTTGCCAGTGAATATTTGTCGGGCAACTTAAGAACTGACTCAATTTGTTTACTGAAAACATAATATCAGGTCTAGTGTTGGTCAAATATTGTAAAGCGCCAATGATTTTCCTGTAACTTGTAGGATCTTTGATTGGAGTGCCATCATCTTTAGAGAAATGTTTGTTCACTACCATAGGTGTAGGAACTGGAGAACAATTGTGCATACCACACTTTGACAGAATACTACGTATATAGGCTTCTTGTTTCAAGTATAGTCCAGTTTCGTCTCTGTATGTTTCAATTCCCAAGAAATGATGCAGTTGTCCTAGATCTTTTAGAGAAAATTGATTGTTTAGTTGCTGGACAAACAGATTTATCATCTCCATTGAGTTCCCTGTTACAATAATATCATCCACATATACTAGGACAAACATGACATATCTCTCAAATTTTATGAAGAACAAAGAAGAATCAGACTTTGAATGTAGGAATCCCCAACCTTGTAAGGTAGATTTTAGCTTTTCAAACCATGCTCTAGGTGCTTGTTTAAGACCATATAGAGCCTTGTTTAGAAGACATACATGATTGGGAAATTTTGAGTCTACAAAACCTTCAGGTTGTTTCATGAGAATTGTCTCCTCTAATTCACCATTCAGAAAGGCATTATTTATATCCACCTGTCTAATTTGCCAATTGAATATCACAGCAAGATTGAGTACAAACCGAAGTGTGGAAGCTTTCAATACAGGGCTGAATGTCTCCTCGAACTCAATACCTGGACTCTGCTGAAAACCTTTGGCCACAAGTCTGGCTTTATACTTTTGAAGTGTGCCATCAGCATTAAACTTCTTCTTTAACACCTATTTGCAGTCAACTAGGTTGCCTTGACCATTATAGGGTATTAGTTTCCATGTTCTGTTTTTAATCAAAGCATCGAACTCTTCTTGCATAGCATTTCTCCAATCAGCACTTCTTAATGCTTCTTGTATGGTGTGAGGTACAACATTTTCAGATTCTTCAGTTGTAGCCATACCAATATAAGGAGCCTTTGGTTTAGAAATTCCTGCTTTGCTTCTGGTTACCATTGAATGTTGATTTTTGAATGCAAGTTGTTGATTTCCTGAGCTTGTCTCTTCTGTCTGTGTGTTATTGGACTGTTGAAAGGATGTTTGAGTAGAATTTTCATGTTGAATTTCACCAACTTGTTCTATGTGATGATCAGAATTGCTACTGCTTGAAGGAGACAAACAAGATGGAGAGGATTGAGAGAAAACAGTAACTGGAAATTCTGAAGCTGAATTTTCTCCTTCTTGAGCCTGTGAGTCATTTGATGAGACAGTAGTAGCAGTAGTCTGAGAAATTAACTTGGTATTAGACAATATTGGCTGAAAGAAAGCTCCAGGATAGACTTGCTCCTCAGGTATGTTCCTTTTATTGATGAATCCTGTGGTAAAAGGAAACTCAGTTTCATTAAAAACAACATGCCTGGACATATATATTTTTCCTGTTGGACTTAGGCATTTATAGCCCTTGTGGGAGTTACTATACCCCAAAAACACACATTTCATGGTTCGAAATTGAAGTTTGTGCTGATTGTAAGGTCTTAGACATGGAAAACAGGCTGAACCAAACACCTTGAGCCTATCATAATCAGGATCTTTATTAAATAACTTAGAGTAAGGTGAGATTCCATTTAAAACAGTAGATGGTAACTGATTTATCAAAGCTGTAGACGTATGAAAAGCTTCCCACCAATAATGAAGAGGCATTTTAGCTTGAGCTAGTAATGTTAAACCCATTTCAACTATGTGTCTGTGCTTCCTTTCGGCCCTGCCATTTTGAGAAGATGTATGAGGACATGAATGTCTAAAGTGAATTCCAGCATCTAGCAAAACTTTAGAAAAACTTCTGTATTCTCCTCCCCAATCACTTTGCACAATCTTTATCTTGTTATCGAACTGATTTTCAGCAAAGTTTTTGAACTGAACAAACATGCTAAGTGCTTCATCTTTAGTTTTCAAAGGAAAATCCATGAAAATCGACTATAGTCATCAAGAAATAGTATGTAATATCGAAAACCATTAAGAGAGGCTATGGGAGCAGGTCCCCACAAATCTGTGTGAATTAGCTCAAGTGGTTTAGAGGCATGTGAGTTAGAGATCTTAAATGGAAGAGAATGAGACTTTCCAAACTTGCAAGAGTCACAAAAGATGGCTTCATTCTTACTAATTTTCATGTTACAATCACTGATAATTTGATTCAACACCCTATCACTAGGATGTCCAAGTCGACAATGTAATAAAAACCTATCAACATTTGAAATCCTAGATGCTGACGAAACAGCTTCTTGAGTAGCAAAAACGAAATCAGTACTCCTGCTGCCACTACTGCCACTTTCTTTAGCCTTTAAGACTTTAAACATGCCTCCCTCAGTTGGTGTTCCTAGCAACATTGTCTCCCCCGTTTCCTGTTCCTTCACACAAAATCCATGTTTATTAAACACTACATCTGCACTGTTGTCATTAGCTATTTTGTATACACTCAACAGATTCTTTTGAATGCCAGGAGAATAAAGAATATTATCCAAATGAACTGTTTTATCAGGAACATTAGATATTGTGGATGAACCAATTTTCTCAACTTTTATTCGGTTACCATTTCCAACAACAATATTCATCTTACCCTTGGGATTGTTTGGATTATCAATTCGAGTGAGATCATTAGTAACATGGCTTGTTGCTCCGCTGTCCAGGTACCAGGCATCATCATTCACACATTCAGGTGAAGCCCAATAAGCATATCCAGAATTGTCTGAGCTGGAGGCACCAGAAAAGCCTTTCTTCTTGCTGCCCTTGACAAATGACTTGTCAAACCTGTGAAAGCAGGTTTCAACAGTGTGACCAACACGATCACATAACTGACATTGGGGAATTTCATCATCATCATCGCCATTCTTGCTGCGACCAGCATATCTTCCCTGAGATCGTCTGCCTCTTCCACGATAACCACGGGATCCACGATTGCCACGCCAGTTATTACGTGGGTAAGAACGCTCAACTCTAGCATAGTTGACAAAGTTATTGTTGACAGACAACTGAGAAAACTGACTAAGTTGATCCATGCGATTTTCATAGGTAAGCAAGGAGGATTGAAACTCAATCCAGCTCAGTTCATCAACTTCTTTGCTAAGTTGTACAACAATCGGATTATACTCAGCATCTAGCCCTGCAAGCACCTGAATAAACAGATCAGGTAAAGAAACACAACTACCAGCAAGAGTCAATTGCTCAGAAAAGTTCTTCATCTTAGATAAATATTCAGCCATTCTCATGTTTCCCTTTCTTGTGCGTTGGAAATCAGATTTCAGCATCAACACTCTTGATTTTGTTTGTGCACCAGCATGTTGACGAGCTGCTTCCCAAAGACCAGCAGCTGTTGACACAGAGACCATTTGGGAGGACACTTCAGGTTGCATTGTGTTTAAAAGCCAGCCGAAAACCAATTGATCTGCTGCTACCCAGTCTTCAAAAGCTGGATTAAGTTTAGTCTTGTCATTTTCAGTGATAAATTGTGGTGGACAAGGTTTAGTTCCATGAAGAAAACCTTCAAGTTTGTGCCCCTTTATTATGGGTAGCACATGAAATTGCCACACTAGGTAGTTGGTTCCATCCAACTTGATGGAACACACCTGGTTAATACTATTGCTCGATGACCCTTTTGGTAAGGCTGCTGCAGCGGTCAGAAAATTTGAAGATTCAGACACAGTTTCAGAGGTTGCACTATTCGGAGTAACGTCTGCCATGGCTATTTGCCTTTTTCAGAGCTCTGATACCAAGAGAAATAAATAGAATAGACAATTTGTATAACAGTGGCCGTATCTAGCCGATGTATTGTATTAATATTTATAGTAGGGTTGCTAACCCTAGAGTGCACAATATATGACAGCTGTTACATGTACTGACTAATATTTACAATAAAGAATTTGGGCTACAAATACAAGTGGGCTCACAGCGTTAACAATTTGGGCTTTGTGTGATTTGTCTTTACAGATATGGTAGGTCATAGCTCTTTCTACCAAATCAAAAACAACTTGGCACTGGAGACAATGTACAGAATCAATGTTCACGGGACTCAAATCCCTCCTGATCGAGACACAGGAATGTTCCGTAAATGGGACGATGAGAACCAATACTTGACACTGTCTCGTCCAGGGAGTGATCCAGCTTATTTCGGCCCTGACAAACTCAGATACACAAAAATTCCCAACTACACTGCACCAGAGGACGTATATCGGATTGGTCATAGCTATGGTGTGAACGAGAGATCGGTGGATTATAATGTGACGTGGGAGTTTGAAGTGAACTCACAGTTCTTGTACTTGGTGAGGCTCCACTTTTGTGATATCCTGAACAATATTAAAAATGCTGGTCAAGTAGTTTTTCAGATATTCATTGCTGATGAAGTGGCAGAACGTCACGCCGATGTGGTGCTTTGGGCTGAAGATATTCTAACTCCTTACTTTAAGGACTACGCGGTGTGGATGTTGAGCAATGATCAAAAGTTGAAATAACTCAATCTTTCAATTAAGTTGCAACCATATGAAGACTGGCAAATAAGCTCATACATGGAGGTGATCTTGAACGGAATTGAGGTATTCAAAATAAGTGATGCAAATTCCAATCTCGGAGGTTCCTATGGCGACCCACGTCTGAAGCCATACTCACCACTGATCAACTTCCAAAAGCCAAGAACCTCAAAAAAAACAACAATGATTTTCGTCGTTGCTGGAGCGACTTCTGGACTCATTCTGCTATCTATCATTTTTCTCATTATCAGGAAACTGATAACTAGGATACAGCTCTCCACAGCCAAGTCGGATAGAGGAAAGAGTAAACACAAATTGTCATCACTGCCATCCAATTTGTGTCGATACTTTTCAATCGCTGAGATAAAAGAAGCCACAAATAATTTTGATGATGTTTTGATAATAGGCGTTGGAGGTTTTGGTAACGTGTACAAAGGTTACATTGACAACAATACAGTACAAGCCGCAATCAAACGGCTCAAACCGGGTTCGCAACAAGGGGCTCAGGAGTTCATAACTGAGATTGTGATGCTCTCTCAACTTCGTCAAGTTCATTTGGTGTCCCTCATCGGATATTGCAATGACGAAAATGAGATGATCCTTGTTTACGAGTTCATGGCTCGGGGGACTCTTGATGACCATCTTTATGGCTCTGATTGTAAAGAACCGCTTTCATGGAAGCAAAGGTTGGAGATAAGCCTTGGGGCAGCGCGTGGGCTGCACTACCTTCACACAGGAGCTGGCCACAACATCATTCATAGAGACGTGAAAAGCACTAACATTTTATTAGATGAGAAATGGGTGGCGAAGGTTTCTGATTTTGGACTGTCCAAAGTGGGACCTACAGGAGAGTCTTGGTCTCACATAAGCACGGTTGTGAAAGGGAGTGTGGGGTACTTGGACCCAGAATACTACAAACGTCAACGCTTGACTCTAAAGTCTGACGTGTACTCATTTGGAGTGGTGCTCTTGGAAGTTTTGTGTGGAAGACGACCTTTGGTACGTGCAGTGAAGAAGCAGAAGGCAAATTTAGTGGACTGGTTTAGAAGATGCCATCATGAAGGAGTGATTCATGAGGTGGTAGACCCGTTTCTGATAGAGAGTATAACACCAGAGTGCTTGAAAGCGTTCAGTGAGATGACTTTAAGTTGTTTGGCTGATGATGGCAATGAACGACCATCAATGAATGATGTGGTGTGGGGTTTAGAGTTTGCGTTGAAGCTGCAAGAGGAGAGCATGGAGGGAGTTATGGATGAGATTAGTGTGACCCGAAAAGAGGAAGAAGAAGAGACATTTATAGAGAAAGGGGTGGAAGAAGAGGAACTGATATGAGATTTTTTTTTTTGGTCGAAAGAACTGATATGAGATTCACAAGTCAATAATTGAGATTCACTTCTCAGGACGAATCCTACATGCCTATTAATAAGAATAGACTCTGTTCTTACAATCCTAAATCCTACATATGTGCATGAATGTGTATATTTCTATTTTAATTCTTGTGTATATACGGTGCGAATAATACACACACTACTTCTATCTTTAATATAAGAGTTGAATGATTACACTACAAAAAAAAAGACCGCCGCTGAAAGTCTAAAAGTCGCCGTTGAAAGACTTTCAGCGGCGACAAAAAGTCGCCGCCTATGCGACTGTCGCTGAAAGTTTTAGCGGCTACAATTTTTGTCGCCGCTAAAGGTGACTTTCAGCGGCGACATTTGTGTCGCCGCTGAAGGTGACTTTCAGCGGCGACTTTTGTCGCCGCTGAACGTGTTAATTTTTTTAAAAAAAAAATTCAAAACATTAATTTTTTTATTAAAAAATTCGAATTTTTTTTAAAGAAATTTAATTTATAATTGCCACGTGTCTCCTCCTTGTGCTGCCACATGTCGCCTCCCCGTGCTGCCGCGTGTCGCCTCCTCATAATTCCTCTATGTGACTCTCCTCCAGTTCGAACCCGTGACCTCAGAGAGCCGATGCCTTAGGCGCAAGTCTCTACCAGTTGCGCCGAAATGAACCTATGTCATATTATTATATATATATATATATAATATTATCATATATATAAACATACATACATATAATTAATTAATTATATACATATAATTAATTATTAATTAAATATAATATTATTAAAAGTAATGAAAAATTAAATAAAAACGAAAAAAATATTGATATATTTAAATTTAAATTTTTTTTAATTAAAATTACTTAATAAATAATAATTTAATATCATAAATATTATTTTTAATAAAAAATTATAAATCTAATATTAATAAATAATAATATAATTTTAATAATTAAGGTTAAATAGAATTATTTAATAATTAATAGTTAAATTTTATAAATATTATTTTTAAAAAATATTAATAAAAAAAATATGAAAAAGACTTTCAGCGGCGACATTAAAGTCGCCGCTAAAACTTACTTTCAGCGGCAACTTTTAATGGTCGCCGTTGAAAGTGTTTTAAAATTTTTTTTTTTAAATTTTTGAAAAAGACTTTCAGCGGCGACACTAAAGTCGCCGCTGAAAGTGTTTTAAAAATTTTTTTTAAAATTTTCGAAAAACACTTTCAGCGGCGACACTAAAATTGCATCTGAAAGTGTTTTAAAATTTTTTTTTTTAAATTTTCGAAAAACACTTTCAGCGGCGACACTAAGCTGAAACTCACTTTCAGCGGCGACTTTTAATAGTCGCCGCTGAAAGTGTTTTAAAATTTTTTTTTTTAAATTTTCGAAAAACACTTTCAGCGGCGACACTAAAGTTGTCGCTGAAACTCACTTTCAGCGGCGACTTTTAATAGTCGCCGCTGAAAGTGTTTTAAAATTTTTTTTTTTAAATTTTCGAAAAACACTTTCAACGGCGACACTAAGCTGAAACTCACTTTCAGCGGCGACTTTTAATAGTCGCCGCTGAAAGTGTTTTAAAATTTTTTTTTTTAAAAATTTTCGAAAAACACTTTCAGCGGCGACACTAAAGTTGGCGCTGAAACTCACTTTCAGCGGCGACTTTTAATAGTCGCCCCTGAAAGTGTTTTAAAATTTTTTTTTTTAAATTTTCGAAAAACACTTTCAGCGGCGACACTAAGCTGAAACTCACTTTCAGCGGCGACTTTTAATAGTCGCTGCTGAAAGTGTTTTAAATTTTTTTTTTTAAATTTTCAAAAAACACTTTCAGCGGTGACACTAAAGTCGCCGCTGAAACTCACTTTCAGCGGCGACTTTTAATAGTCGCCGTTGAAAGTGTTTTAAAATTTTTTTTTTAATTTTCGAAAAACACTTTCAGCGGCGACTTGAAACACACTTTCGGCGGCGACAAAACAATGTCGCCGCTGAAAGTCTAACTTTCAGCGGCGACAAAAGTGTCGCGGCTGAAAGTGACACCTTCAGCGGCGACATTAAAAGTCGCCGCTGAAAGTGATTTTTTTTGTAGTGTTAATTTTGGATATTCAAATAATTAGTTATGTATAATAAATGAGTGTTTTTTCTTTTAAAATATCATCTTTAATCATGTTCATTAGAATTACTCCTTGAGATAGAAACTCTATAATCTATATATATATATAATGAGTAGGAGATTTTTTTAAAAAAATTATAAATTTGAGAGATAAATTGGATTGATGAGATCATACATTTAGATGAAAAAGGTACTTTGATAAAGGAAGGGTCCAAGATAAGGAATTGAAATGAGATTCACAAGTCAATCATTAAATATTCGATTCTTAACACGAATCCTAGGTGCTTATGGGAAAATCAATGAGATGGGTATCAAAGGTTTCCGATTTCGGACTACATCCAAAGTGGGAACCACCGAAGTGTCTCGGTCTCAAATGAGCACAGTTGTGAAAGGGAGTGTGGTGTACTTGGACCCAGAATACTACAAGCGTCAATGCTTGACTCTAAAGTCTGACGTGTACTCATTTGGACTGGGGCTCTTGGAAGTATTGTGTGGAAGGCAGCCTTTGGTACGTACGGTGGAGAAGCAGAAGGCAAATTTAGTGGACTGGTTTAGAAGATGCCCTCACGAAGGAGTGATTCATGAGGTGGTGGACTCGTTTCTGATAGAGTATAACATCAGAGTGCTTGAAACACTAGAAGAAACTCTGTCATTTAAACTGATTCATTTAGACCAATTATAGAGGGATAAAGTCTAAAATGTATTACCGGTGGCATTTTTGTAATTATAGATAACTTTAGAGACCGGTTCTGAAGATATCAGGTCTTAAAGATATTATTTAGACCCAAGGTATTAAAACCCGGACCGGATATTGAATCGGTCGGGGTATTGGGTTAAGAGTCAGTGAGTCAGATCGGGGTCAAACCGAAGATAAATCGGGACCAAACCGGTGAGAAATTGAAGATTTTAGGCTTATAGTGTGGAATTCTAAAGGAAAAATTAATTTTTTTTTAAATTGTAACCCTGACCGGACCGGTCTACCGGCCGATTCACTGGTTTCCGAGCCAAACCGGCCGGTCCGGTCCGGGTTACACAACCCTGTTTAGACCTCATTTATGTTTAACCGGTTTAAAAGGATAAAATAATAAAAAATAAATTCACTTTTTAGACCGGTTATTTATATAACCGGTTATTTATATAACTGGTCTAAATAAGCAACCCGTAATTAATTATTATTTTTAACTTTTAAAACCGATTTTATATTATAACTGGTCTAAAAGTTGAAACTTTTTAGACCGGTTATTTTAAACACCGGTCTAAAAAGACTTTTAAAATCTGTTATTCTTAATAAATGGTCTTAAAAATGCGCGCCCTAATTACAATTTTGCTCTTCTCTTCCTCCTGCCGAATCGTAGCTTGCTCTCTAAACTCACTTTTCCCTGAAATTTTTTCGACGGTGTTCTTGTTCACAACTCCACCATCCTCTTTCTCTCTAAATCTGGAGCAATCTTTCTCTCTAAAGATAATATCTTGCAATCTAACTGACGGTGTTCTTTTTCCTAATCTTATTGGCGTCATTAGGCTGGGTCTGTATTAGCAGAGGAAGAGTCACTACTCATATACCTTGCCATTATTCGACCTTCATTATATTTCGCTGTCAATTGATAACATTCCAACTCCAACTCCTCCTCCCTTAAATTGCTGTTTGTTCTTCTTCCAAACGGGAGCACAAAGAGTGACTACTCGTGAAACAACTTTCCAAGTTTGTTTTGATTGTTATTAATAATTTGAACTTGCCCTTTTGATATTGTTTCGGAGGGGTTTAACCATGTCTGGCATCAAATTCTGATATGCTTGAAGTAAGAAATAGAGGTATTCTGTTTTATGATTATGGCTTTATTTGAATATGCCCAATGTTGCTCTCTGTCTTACTCTCGCCATTGAACTCAATGATAACTTTAGATATTAGCTTAATGATCACATTATGATATTTATTTACACTTTCTGATCTTGGGTGGCCATTAATGATCACATTATAATATTTGTTATGTGGGTTTGAATTAAATATAAAGTTATGAACAAGAGTTTGATGAAGAAGGGGGTGGAAGATGAGGAACTGATACGAAATTCACAGGTCAATAATTGAGATTTGCTTCTCAACATGAATCCTACATGCCTATTAATAAGTATAGACTCTATTCCTAAATCCTACATGTGTATGTGTGTGTGTATTTTTTTTATATGTGTGTATATATTTCAATCTTAATTCTTGTGTATACATGTAGAGTTGGGAATACGAGCCCCCGTGGGTTGGCCCGCACCAACCATTGGGCCAAGCGGTGAGGGCCTATGCGGCCCTCACTTTTGCGTGTTGGCAAAATGCCAACCCTAACCTCCAGTGTGTGGGTTGCAGGCCAGCCCGCAGGCACGCATATATTTTTGAAAAAAAAAATCCTATTTTTTAAAGGAGGTCGAAAATATGAGACACATATATATGAGTTATTAAATTTACCTTCTTTGTAATCATTCCTCTTATAAAAATTTAAAAATATAATCCATAATTTAAGAGATAAGTTATCAAATTTGTCAAAGTTTATAAATAAAACATATATAAACTCATTCTCAAGCAACCAAG
The DNA here is from genome assembly GCA_963242795.1 of Inga leiocalycina. Classification (NCBI taxonomy): domain Eukaryota; kingdom Viridiplantae; phylum Streptophyta; class Magnoliopsida; order Fabales; family Fabaceae; genus Inga; species Inga leiocalycina. Next base: position 69,826,443 of record OY725322.1, read on the forward strand.
ATATAATAATTTTGTTTAAAGAAGAAAGGAAGAGCCTAAGATTTTTTCTCTTTGGATTGGGAGGTACCAAGATAGGAGTGAAAAAATTGTAATTTTTATAAAATCATTATATGTAAAAATAATAATAATAATTTGCGGGCCAACCCGCCAACCCGTGAGGTGGCCCGCATCAACCCTCGAGTTATGAGGTGCGGGCCTTTGTGGCCTGCATTTTTGCAGGTTGGGATTTTCCCAACCCTAACCTTGTCCCAACCCGTAGGCCAGCGGGTTGGGCCTGTATTACCAACTCTACATACATGGAGTCAATACATACACTACCTTTGTCCTTAATTTAAGAGGTGAATAACTAATTTTTGGATACTAAAATATTTGTTTAGTTATTAGTAATAAATAGTGTTTGTTTTTCTCTAAAATATCATCTTTAATCATGGTCATTGTAATTACTCCTTGATAGAATATATTCTTTAATATGCGTAATCAATAGAGATAGTTTTGAGAAAAATTATAAATTTAAAAAATAAAGTGAATTGAGATCTTACGTTCGGATGAAAAATTACTGTGATAAGGGGTTGAAGATGGGGAAATGAAATCAAAATCACATGTCAATCATTAAAGATTCGCTTCTTAGCACAAATCCTAAGTGCTTATGGGAAAATCACTATAAGTTTTCAAGAAAGAAATGTAATTAGTTAAAAACTCCATTTATATATAGCTCTAGCCGAAATATATGGGTTTTCCTGGAAAAATCGGGGTTTTATGATTTCAGCTCCGTAAACGCGTTCCTTTCTACTCCTAACCACCTTATTAACTATTCCATTAGGTTACAATTACCATTTAGTACCAAATTGGGCAGCATAACCCCTAAGGAAACTCATTTCCAAAAATTACAAACAAAGGTAATCCGGCGAAATTTCACCGATTAAATTATCCATAGCAGTCACAACAATCAAAGATTGATGTTTCAGAAGTTACCTTAAACTCCTTCTTGCTTTCCTTTAGGTGGTTGAAATCCCTAACCCTTTAATATTGAAATTTGCTTCAATAACACCCTAAATCATGTAGAGAACAAGCTTAGAGGAATATTTATACGAATTAGGAGCTAAATCATTGGAGAAATTAAGTCTACCTTGCAACTTTGGTTCCTTCTATCTCTAGAATCCCAAAATCACTCTCCCTCTCTCTATGCTTGCTGATGGACGGAAATATGGAGGAAGGAGAAAGAGAAAATGTTTTTATAACATTTGCCATTATCCTCTTTAATTGTTTAATTAACCAAAATTCCAAACTGTGACTCTTTGTGTACATAAAGCCCAATTCACATGCAACTAATTCCCTCCCTCTTCTTGGTCCATGAAATCACGCCTAGAGGCCTTTCATCAATCCAAAATAAGTTGATTACAATTTATCTTATAATTACAAGATTGTCACCACTTTTTGTTCCATTTTCGAATTATTTGAAATTTTTGGCAGATTTTCTGCCTAATCTTTGAAAAATCATAAATAATTCTTTAGAAAAATAGAATTTGAGTGATTTTAAAAGCTATAGAACCCTTATTGGGTCTAATTTCAAGAAAAAATATAGCCTTTTTGCCAATTGGAAGCATATTATTCCCAAATTTTTAATCTTCACATACTGTTCCAAAAACTTCACAATTTTTCTGTGCTGATTTCAAAAATTCATAACTTTTTGTATATGGCTTTAATTGAGTCATATGACCTATCAAATTAAAGCTCAGGATATATACTTTCTTCTTGTAAAATTTCATAATTTTTACTCATCATTTGATCATTCAAAATCACATGACAAGCTCACTGCCTCATAGGCGATTTCACCGAAAACATAATTATATTCTCTAAAATTTACCATTTTATTTCATTGACTATTTTCAATAATTATAATATATTTGGTGAATAAAATTTGAGGTATTACAGAATCTTTCACAAATCTCTAAGGTAAATGGAGCTGAGTGGAGAGTGTACTACACTATTCTGTGCAGGTTACTTTGGCTAAATAGGACTGCGGGTATGTTCCAAGGTAAAGAGCAGGGTATGAGATCAATAATGTCACAAACTTCAGGTATCGTAAAATGGTCGGACGCCCACTGTTTATTCTACACACTGCATAGAGAATAGGACTGTAAATGGGATCCACCTCCTGTAGAGTGGATCAAAATAAATTTGGATGGCGCTAGATCAATACACAGTGGAATTGCAGCTTGCGGAGGTATTGCTAGGAACCATGACAGCGAAGTATTAAATGGATTTTTGTTTAATATTGGGAAAGCATCTTCTTTTCATGCTCAAACATGGGCTGTCCTTTGGGGATTCAAGCAAGCTTGGGACTCAAATTGGATGAAGGTTGTGATAGAAATAGATTGCTGGGATCTAATGCAATCTCTCTTACATGGCTGGAGGGAGGAGCATCCGGGAGACAATTTATTGGAAGAAACTAGAAGATGGTTACATCAAGATTGGGAAGTGCGAGTCAAATGGTGTAATAGAGATGCAAATACAGTTGCAGATAAATTAACAAAAGAAGCTTTGAGTTCTACTAGAAGCGTCTCCTTTTTTCAAGGGGTACCTGAGATGGTTGCCCATGAATTATCTTTTGATACCTTATAATAGGTTTTTTTTTTGTGCTGTTATTTTCATAAAAAAAAAAAAAAAAAAGGAGCTGATCTAGAAACTAGAACGTTTCTAGTTTGGTTGCTTAACCAAAAGTTCATGAAAAAATAGAAGAAAATCTATTTTTCAATTTCTAGATTTAATGCTTGATAGAAAATCTAGAAAGTCGAAACATTTTTTTTTAAAAAAAAAAATGCTACTTAGGTGTTTAGAATTTAGTCACTGTCAACTCGTCGAACTTTCTCTTCCCTCACTGGTTTAATGGAGCTCATGTGTGGTCTCGTTCACCATGAGTTTGTGGATTGTTGGCTTGTCTGACTAATACACACACTAATGAGCCATGCTCACTCCGTTTTTCATTTTAAGCAATAAATAACCGAATTACCCTATTTGAAATCTCAGTTAAAATTAGTTGAACATAATTAACATATACTCCTCTTGCAGTATAAAATAGGGAAAATTTTTTTAGTTCTATATATAAGGCCCCTTAAATTTTTTATGTAAATAGAGATGTGCTAGGACAAATTTATGCTAACATTGTGTCTGAAATTCCTGCAATGGCTAAAGAATCATAGCTTATCAATAACAAATGAAAGTGCTACAATTGACAAGTTATGAGACTTTTTTATATTATTTTTCTTAATTGGGACCTTAGTGTGATTTTTTTGAAAAAGTATGGTTCAAAATATAAGTCACTTGTAGGATAATTAATGATTTTTTTCTCAATTTTATCCCTATTTAATTTCTATTGGAAAGAGAAAAAAGAGGAGAGAAATGTGTGAAAATAATTTGAAGAGAGAGATATATAAAAAAAATTTAATAAGGGGAAATGTAGAAAATTTCATCAATTTAACATTTTTCTGCTTGGAAAATGAGGTACAAGAGTGACATATATTTAGGCATACAGTAGAATGGTATTTAACTATTTATATTGTTTTTATAGCATGAAAAATATAACACTGGTATTAAAAGTATACATTTATATTGTAAATGGTAATTGTTTTCTTTTAGTTTTCATATTTTAGATGAAGAGCCTTTGTGTAGCAATTAAGATGTTGTATAGTGGCGTCGTCGAGATCACATGCACGCTCATATCATGAAAATAACCTCTAGCATAAATATTTGCCATAGATTGAGTGTCGGTATGATTTTATTTGATTTTTTGTTGGAAAGATGCAAATGTACATTTTTGCATGATTTTTCATTCTCTTAATTTTCATTTTTAATGTTTAATAATATGAAAATTCACTTGATAGCAGAAAATTTACAATGATTTATTAAAAATTAAAAATATTTAGCTTATATATCAATCCTTAAAAAATTTCAAAAAAAAAGTTTATAAAGATGTTGGAAAATAGTGAAGATGAAGGTTTTAAGAACGTACATTCATATCTCTTATGCGGGGTAATTGGAATGAAAAACCAAAATAAATATATATTTCAAGATTTACGGAAAAAAAAATAATTTATCTCGGAATTCAATAAATAATTAACGACTTATTTTTAATTACTTTTCTAAAAGAAATTGCTTTTTTTTTTTTGAACGGCAAAGAAATTGCATATATAAACCTTGTATGAATGAAGGAGTCTCGGTGTAATTTCAATAAATTAAAAAAGAAAAAGGTAAAAACCCACATCCACAAGTGTTAACCTAGTCACCTTTGAGCACCTAACTGGTTGAATGCATGATATCACTACTACAAAAAGGGGCTTTAACCTCCCAAATTTGGCACCTTTAACGTCCCAAAACGGGGGGACGTAGATGCTGGGGGCGTAGTAAGTTGAGACAAAAGACGTCCCAAATGATAGGGAAGCCTAAAGTCCCCCCAGGATGGGACTTTAGGCGTCCCAATTCTTAATTTGGGACGTCTAAAAGTTAGGTTTTTTTTTTATACCATAATTTACATTCTGTATTACCCAACGAATTGAAACTGCAGAAACAGAATAAAAGATGGATTCATAAACCACACTGTCCGTTACAAACTGGTAAGGACATCCAGCACTACAATCTTTACTATATATACATACAATAACCTTTCATGCAACCTACTACTATATATATCAACAAAAAACAACCAGAAAGTGTCAAAACGCTGTCATCACACAAGTACAAACTGATATAAAATAACAAGTTTACTACTCTATATGTTGAAGAAGATGTCCAGCCAAAAGATCTCTGATCAAATCAAGGTCTTCACGCAGGTAGGCATCTTCATTATCAAAAATCTGAAAATTAGAAAGTAATAAGCTTTGATGAAATGAATCTCAAGCAAATGAATTAATTAGCATTTCGATTAGAACACCAAAAATATTATCATTTGAGAATTAAGAAGCGATTACCTTTTCAAAATCGCTAGTAATTCCACTTTGAGTTATGTTATACATATAAAGTATAACATAATATCCGCATTCAGTGTTGCCAGGTTGCCGAGGGCACTTTTAATCAAAGGGATGCAATTGGTTGTTAAAATCAATGAAGGTATGTCTAAAAGGACCATCAATGAAACAATTATGTAGGATCGAATGTACTTACTATGGGATAAAACCACTTTGGCTTTTTAACAACTGCACCCTCGCGTGACCCACCTAGGATTCTATATGTTTGACAAGCACTATCATGAAAAGCAAAATGAACAGAAATTAGAACCATTCATTTATTTTTGTTGTCAATGAAATACAAACAGAATAACTTACGTGTCGAAGACGGATTTTGTATCTCTGTCTGGCTTTTTACTCAAGGGATCAAACCAATAGACTACGTTGCGGCGGGGACATATAACACACAAAGTCCAGTGGAAACTTTAACAACATGTACACATTAAAATGAAGTTAGATGAGTGAGAAGACAATTTATTTATTAAACTTCTTAAATTGACAAAATGTAAATACGAACCGTTGGACAATGGGTGCTAGATAACAACGAAGTTTGGTTTGTGCCATTTGGTAGCCGACATAGTGAGTCCTATGCGCCACAGTACAAGTATCCCCTGTCGTATTCGCAGGACATAAGAATCCATACCAATTACCTCTTTCCATGTTTGCGCAGAGATCGTGGAAGGTGCTATAATAGAATTAAAATAAGGAATCAATTCTTAAATGTATGAAAACAAAAAACCACTAAATGAATTCTATGGGAAAATTGATAAAAAACTTACCGGACTGCAAATTTGACCCAGCCTGCATCTATCTCCTCCAACTTGATAAACTGCTTGAGATCTTTATTGTCAATCGTGTAGGGATACTCCACTTTGCCCACAATCCCTGGAGGCATCTTCAAGTCAATCTGTTTAATGCCCTTGTAGATCTGTTGCAGCCGTGCTAAGTAGGGCCATTTGCTCGCAGCTTCGTCATCCTTTTAGAACATCAAAAAACAAATTGTTATTAGGATGCCAACATATTTTCAGTAACAGTAAGGTAATTCCTACCATTGGAGGTGTTGCGTCTAAACCAATAAGATTGCAAGGCCAAAGGATGAAAGATCCTATCGCTTGACCTAACGTGCCAACCTCTGGATCAGGAAGAGGGATGGCTGTACCTTCTTCCCCCTTTCTAACACTCGTCACATTCACCCTACGAAAATCCTCCGAAATTTGCTGATTATGGTGGGTGGTAGCACGTGTGTGAACGAGAGCATCAGCAACAACACGTAACAGTGGATCATCCAAATAGAGGGTGTAAGGGTCTCCCGACACTGGAGTGGGAGAAGGGTCGCCAAGTGGTCCCGACACTGGAGTAGGAGAAGGGTGGCCAAGTGGTTGCTCCAGAGGGTTGTAACTTCCTCTGGTGCTATTGAAGGCCGGGGATTCCTGAGTTCGAGCCTCGTCCCTTGCCCTTTGTGCTTCAAACATCTTTTCCATTTCAAGTTGAAGCTCTGGCAACAGCTCTTGTCGGAGCTTGTTGCGAAGGTTGGCCTCGATCTCTCGTTTGAGCTCCTCTCGAATCTTGGCCACAACGTCCTTACTAGGTCCAGCTTGTGACGAATAACGTGGCTCTCGTCCAAAATACCTCGCGGCACTAACTCCCCGTGTCTCTCCTCGAACACGACCAAGGTCATCTGCCTTCCCAATAGCCATTGACAAGATGTCCATCCGTCTACTTGGATTGAATGAACCTTGGCTACTCTTCTTGTCCAGGTCATCCTGTAGCATGCAGTTTATCGTAAATGTATCGAAACCACTCGCAACATGTAAACAATTAGGTACTTATGGTATAACTACTTACAATCCTCGCAGCAACCTCAGCAACAGTTGGATTTATGTACTTCCCAGCCTTAATCCTCCCTGCTTTCCATTTTTTGTGACGTGGAGGAGGTGCCGGTGGCTGGATAACAACGCTAGGATCAGATTCCGCTGCTTCCTTCATTTTCTGTCACTCTTCTGCCATCATTTGCCGCTCAAGCTTCCGATATCCACCGCGAGACATGAAATGTTGATATTTATTTTCTGCTTGCCTCTGGGCATTTGCTGCACTTAATTTCTATGAATGAAAAACAACAAAAAATGAATCAACGATATAAGTAGTTCTATATCATGACAGAAATCTTACCAAAAACTCAGGATCTGCTCGTGATGCCGCAAACAACCTCCAGTCCTCTGGAGATAAATATGTATACTGTGCACATGGATCGTTACCCCTAAGGGCCCCTCGAATGTAATGCTTTGTTAGCTTGTTCTTGAAACCTTTCCATCGTACACGAACCTCATCCATCCAGTGCCTATGCATCTCTGTGGTGTCAGGGACATCGTATGTTTGCTGCAAGGTAAAACATAAGATTATTATATTTGAAACAATAAGAACAAAGCTACAATGCATCAAAACTTACATACCAAAAGTTGCTGCTAAATCATGTCTTTCGTTTTTGGGGGAACCAATCTCCAATTATCGTAGGTAATGCGCACTTTGCTTCGAGCCAAAAGCCCTATGTAGCTAATGAAGTGGTCTTCCTCAAGACCAACTGGATTCAGATTGTCATCGAAGTCTATATGCAGCCTCTCCTGTTGATGTTCATGACGTGCAACCAATGCTCCCATCTTTGTACAGCCTCTAACCCTCCTTCTTGCAGGGGGTTCAACTCTAGGCATTTCGTCATTGCTAGAGCTTTCGTCATCTCCACGCCTCTCGTCATCACTAACGTTGTCCATATTCCTGTTAACACAAAAAGCATCATCAGAAACGTAAGTAAATTGCAATGAAAACACATGTATATAGTAAGCGGGAAGTAAAACAGAAAAAACACAGTTCTCGTTTATAAATTAAGGTCTTACTCTATATTGTTTCCCATAGTCCTTCACCATGGTCATTTCTTACAGCATATTCGTCATCATCTACCAATTCTACTTCATTTGTTCGAGGTGTAGTTGTTGTGAAAGGTGGTGTGTCATCAAGGTTGAAGGTCGGATCACCATACTTCTGTTTTTTACTTTTAAGGACAATGGACATATTTTTGCTGGCAGGATAGGTGACATAAAACACTTGTTTCGCCTGGCTTGCTAAAATAAAGGGCTCTTCTCTATAGCCAACTCTTCGAAGATCGACTGAGACAAATCCAAATTGTTTATCTATTACCACGGCATTGTTGCTAACCCACTTACATTTAAATAAAGCAACTTTGAACTTGTTGTACGTCATCTCCCATATTTCTTCTATAACTCCATAATAGGCCATAGACGCTAATATGGGGTTTTTGTCTCTTGAACTAGAAAAGTGCATAGATTCAGCTTCTACCATGACCCCACTATTTTGCATGGTACTTTTGTCATCTTGCTTTTGGTATAGAAAGAATAGCCATTTATATCATAACCGGTCCAAGTAATGACCTGAAACGAAGGCCCCCAAGCTAGCCACTCGATTGTCTCAGACACACCGATCTCGTGCAAAACCTTTTCCTCGAACCACTGCATGAATGTCTTGTTTTGCTCAATAGCAATCTGCATGTCATTCTTCCTTGGATTCTTGTTCTTCAAAGTGTTTCTGTGTTCATTTATGTAAGGTTGAACTTCTTCCATATTATTCAAGATATACAAGTGGGCTTGCAACACCTCTTCACGAGGAACATTCTTCACTTTCAGTCCTCGTGTTCCCTTGCTTCTCCCTTCTTCATGCCGAGATTGTTCCTTCTTCCCTGACATATAATCTTTGCAAAACTCCATAGCCTCCTCAACTACATATCTTTCTACTATTGAGGCTTCTGGTCGATAAGGATTTTTAGAATACCCTTTTAATATCTTCATGTATCGCTCGAAAGGGTACATCCACCTCAGGTAAACTGGACCGCATAGCCTTACCTCCCTCACCAAATGAACTACCAAATGCACCATTATATCAAAAAATGAAGGCGGAAAGTGCATCTCTAGTTGTGACAAAATAATGTAACCCTCATTTTCTAGTTCATCCAACTTTTCAGTGTCAATGACTTTGTTACAGATAGCATTGAAGAAAACGCACAATCTTGTCACTGTGTTTCGTACTTCATCTTTCATTATGCCTCTAATAGCTACTGGTAATAGTTGTTGCATCAACACATGATAATCATGGGACTTCATTCCCACTAACTTCAAATCGTCCATTGAGACACATCTTCTCACATTCGAGGAATACCCTTGCGGCACCTTCATTTCATGCAAACACCCACACAAACTTCTTTTCTCTGCTTTTGATAGTGTATGCGCTGCTGGCTCCATGTATGCCCTCCTACCATCATCTCTTAGTTGTGGATGTAACCGTTCTCTTATTCCCATATCGACAAGGTCTAATCTCGCATTAATCCCATCCTTAGTCTTCCCTGGTATGTGCAAAAGCGTACTGATAAGGCTATCACAAACATTCTTCTCCACATGCATCACATCAATACTGTGTCTCACGTCAAGCGAACGCCAATATGGAAGATCAAAGAAAATGGATCTCTTCTTCCATATGTTCTTCTCACCCGCAACCCTCTAATTCTTACCAAAAGTGACATGGATACGTTCCACTCGACTGTAGACTTCCTCTCCGGTTAGTGACTTTGGAGCCATTCCATGCTCCGGTAAGCCGTTAAACCGCTTTCTTAGCCTACGATATGGGTGGAACCGATGAAGAAACCTCCTGTGGCCAAGGTAGACAGTTTTTCTTCCATGCTTTAGTTGTTGGAAGTGTGTGTCTGCTTCACATATTGGGCATGCTTTGTGACCCTTCACGCTGTACCCTGACAAGTTTCCGTACGCAGGGAAGTCGTTTATCGTTGTGAAAATCATTGCACGTAGCTTGAAAGACTCCTTCTTATAAGCATCAAACACATCTACGCCTTCCTCCCACAACTTCTTCAAGTCCTCAATCAAAGGCGCCAAATAGACATCAATATCGTTCCCTGGCTGTTTTGGTCCAGAAATCATCATAGATAGCATCATATACTTACGTTTCATACATAGCCAGGGAGACAAGTTGTATATTACAAGGAGAACCGGCCATGCACTATGTGTGCTAGTAAGAGTTCTATACAGATTGATGCCGTCTGTACAAAGCCCAAGCCGTAGGTTTCTCGACTCGCTGCCAAATTGAGGGAACATTTCATCTATTTTTTGCCATTGTGGAGAGTCAGCTGGGTGCCGAAGATATTTCCCATCAGATATTCTCTCCTCAGAGTGCCATCTCAACTTCTTCGCTTTTGTTGCACTCGCAAACAAACGTTTAAAACGTGGTATTATTGGAAGATACCACATAACCTTTAAAGGTTGCCTTTTACTTGTCACATCACCACAACCACCTTCTTTTTTCACTTTGTATCGTGCAGTTTTACACTTAGGACACTCACTAAGACCTCCGTACTCATTTCTGTACAGTACGCAGTCATTAGGGCAAGCATGTATCTTCTTATACTCCATACCCATTGTAGACAGGATTTTCTTGGCCTCATACATACGATTTGGAAGTACATTATCCTCCGGAAACATATCACACAATAGTTCAAGTAGCAATGTAAAACTACTATCGGTCCACCCACAAGTTGCCTTTAAGTTAACCAAATGTAATGTTCCTGTCAGCCGCGTGTACTTACTACCACTATACAATGGTGTCTCTGCATCACTCCACAGGCTGTCATACTCCTGCGACTGCGCAAAGGATTCTGCCTCAACATCGTTAATCATTCTCTCCATTCTATCTTCATCTATGACATCCACAGCTTCCTTCTTGTGTGACGGACAATCAGTTACTTCCTCACCATGCCATATCCACCTTGTGTATCACAGATTTATTCCATCACAAAGTAGGTGATCCTTTATGACATCAACATCCCGTCTACTCTCATTCAAACAATTGACACAAGGACAAAAATACTTCCCATTTCTTGCAGGAGCATTCTTTTTAGCGAATTCAATAAATTCGTCCACCCTTTTCTCATATTCTTCACTAGTTCTCAAAGCATTCATCCAACTATGATTCATTTTGTTACCACCTAAGGCATTACCAATAACATTCACACGTTTAGTACAATTCTCAACGACATATGATGGGATTGCCTAATTAAGTTATCAACCCAATTTAGGATTTTAAAATATGAGCTTAATAACTTTATCAACCCATATGATTCATTTTGTTACCACCTAAGGCATTACCAATAACATTCACACGTTTAGTACAATTCTCAACGACATATGATGGGATTGCCTAATTAAGTTATCAACCCAATTTAGGATTTTAAAATATGAGCTTAATAATTTTATTGCCCCCTCCTAGCCTCATCTCTCCTCTTAAAAATGTTTTAGTGCTATGTAACTTATTTTTTTAATAAGTATATATATATATATAAAATTAATGTATAATAAAATAAATACAATAAGATTAAATTAAAGAATTTTTTTGAGGTTTCGAAGAATTAAAAACAAAACGAGTTCAATATTAACAAAAAAATTTTAAGTTGAGTTCTTCCAAAAATAAAATTGTTTTATTGAAAATATTTAGATAAAAATCATTTAATGAATATTGGGGTTATGGTTTTCTTTTTAAGTTTTGGATTGAATTATTCTTCATAATTCGTTTGGAATTAATACAAGAATTTCTTTAATTTTAAATAAATCATATTTTATTTTATTATATATACTAATTAATGGTGCAGGAACAAGACTAATGAAATGGGGTGGTGCCACTATATGTGTGTATGGATAAATCTCCATTAGAGATTTCCCTAAAACTGAACAACAGGGATTTCTATTATACACAAGTAAATTTATATTTAAACAACAAAATAAACCATTCCCGAATAAATGCAATTTAAGCAATATAACCACACCAAACACATCAGGCTAATATCAACTATCTCAATATAAGCAATATATAATAAACCAACCAGCCTAATATCAATATATAAACAAAAAAAAATGAAGAAAATAAACCAACCTTACCTGATCAGGGAGGGCGCCCACTAGCTAGTAGAGAAGACGTTGGAGATCCACAGTAGAGAAGACGTTGGAGAGAGCCACACTTGGAGAGAGAGCCACACTTGGAGACGTTGGAGATCCACGGTGGTGTGCACAACAATGGAAGGACGGAGGTGGAGGAGGGAGCAAAAATTTACCCACTGTGGAGGAGGTGAAGTTGCAGCAGTGACGGTTGCGTGCGTTGAAGAAACAAAGAGGAAGAAGAAGGGAGGAGACGGTGGAGGAGACGGTGGGTGCGTGGGGAGAAGAAGTGCTTGAACAAGGGAGGAGGGAGGAGTTGAAGAAAAACTTAGAGAAGGGCCGACGGTGGGTGCGTGGGGAGGAGAGGAGGAAGAAAAGAGTAAAGTTGAAGATAAAAATAGAGGAGGTGTGATAGAGAAGAACACGCATGTCAGACACTTGTCTGACATGCGCAGGGGACGCCTTTAGGCGTCCCAAATACCATTTGGGACGCCTAAAGGGGACTTTAGGCGTCCCAAATGGCATTTGGGACGCCTAAAGTAGGTCCCAAATGGCATTTGGGACGACTTTGGGCGTCCCAAATGCCATTTGGGACTCCTAAACCCAAATCCTGGCGCTAAAAAAGATTTATGAAATTTATATTTCGCGCCAGGAAGCACTTTAGACTTCCCAAATTCAAATTTGGGACGCCTAAAGGTTCACCTACATATATATAATTACGAAAATGCCACCGCCTCCCTTTTTAACCACCCAATTTTTAATTTGGGACGTCTTTGAGGGTAGTTATATCTCAATTCTGTAGTAGTGTATGTTATTGGTTGGCGAATTTATTATTTTTGTGTGGAGATATATTCTTTTTAATTTTCTGTAAAGACATATATTTTTCCCTATTATCATAAATGAGATAGCACAAACCTATGTTTATCACAACTCCCCAATGGATCTGGCTGTGGTCCGCTGCCATGTGATCCGCTTCCTGTCCTTTTCTCCTGAACAACACCATTGTGGTGTGGTTTGGGGGTAAATGAGGGGCTGATTTTTTTAAAAAAATGATATATAGTATTTTGAAATATTTTTTAGATATATCTAGTATCTTAAAATATTTTTTAAGTAATATCCAGTATCCTAAAATAATTTTTAGTGATTTTAACTTCTTAAAATATTTTTTCAATTGTACGCAGTATGTTAGCAGACTGATTGTAATTTAACCCTTAATGTATTTTTTCAGCTCCAAAAATTACTTTAAAATATTTTTTTTTTGTTTTTAACCCTTTAAAATATTTTTTCAGTTGAACCTAGTGTTTGAGGAGATTGACTACAATTTTACTATTAATGTATTTTCCTTAGTAGCAAAGAGCATCCAAAACTTATAATACTGATTTATTAATTTCCACCCACTCTAAAATAATTTTTTCAATAGCATCTAATATTTTAAAGCGATTTTTGAACTGAAAAAATACATTAAGAGTTAAATTGCAATCAGTCTGCTAACACACTGAGTACGACTGAAAAAATATTTTAAGAGGTTAAAGGTACTATAAATTATTTTAGAATATTGCATGTTACTTAAAAAATATTTTAAGATACTAGATACATCTAAAAAAATACTAGATACCATTTAAAAAAAAATCAACCCCTTATTTACCCCCAAACCACACCAAAACGGTGTAGTTTGGGAGAAAAGGACCGGCAGCGGACCACAGCCAGATCCCTCCCCAACACCCTCCACACCCTACAGCAGATTTAATTAAGTCATTCCAATTAAATTTATCTAATTATATAAGTTAATTTATATTTTTAATAAACTATCAAATTTTTTATCAAAATAAACTATCAAACTGAACTATCACTAGAAAAAGAGAGTTTTTTCTAACATTAGTAATATTTTAGGTCAGCCATAAAAAATTATCTAGAAAAAAATAACGAGTGTAATTAAATTCTTAATTTATAATTAAAACTTAGACTGATTGGTAAAGGAACTGATCTAGAAACTAGAACGTTTCTAGTTTGGTTGCTTAACCAAAAGTTCATAAGAAAATAGAAGAAAATCTATTTTTCAATTTCTAGATTTAATGCTTGATAGAAAATCTAGAAATTAGATTAAATCTAGAAATTAGTCACTGTCAACTCGTCGGACTTCCTCTTCCCTCACTGGTTTATGGAGGCCATGTGTGGTCTCATTCACCGTGAGTTTATGGATTGTTGGGTTTGTCTGATTAATACACACACTAATGCACTATACTTCCCTCCGTATTTATTTTAAGCAATAAATAACCGAATTACCTTATTTGAAATCTCAGTTAAAATTAGTAACATAATTAACATATGCTCCTCTCGTTGTATAAAATAGGGCAGGTAGAGAGAATTTTTTTTAGTCCTATTTATAAGGCCCCTTGTTAAATTTTTCAAGTAAATGTACAATTGTACCCTTAATTTATTATTAGTTGTCTTTGTTTTCATGGGGCATTATGTATATTAAATAGGGATAAAATTAAAAATTTGTAAAATTTTGAGATAAAATCAATGAAGTTTGAGGTTTTCATTGATCTATGTGAAATATGTTGAAAGTTGCTTCATAAATAGAACTAGAGAAGTAAAAAAATAATAATTTGTTTGACAAGAATACTCTCATTTACGTGGAAGAAAATGGTGTGGTGGAAATTAAATATAAGTAATATATGTTGTTAAACATAACAGCAAAGTCATTAATATAAAATATAATATTGTTAATATAGATACATATGTTGTTATTGACCCCTAAAACTTATACCCTCAAAATTATCCCTGGTTTTTGAGATATGAAGTTGTTAAACATGAAAGTAAAGTCGTTAATATAAAATCTGATGTTGTTAATATAGATACAGACATGTTATTGACCCCTAAAACTTGTACCTTCAATTCAGGGCATTTTGGTCAATTGATCAGAATTGGAAATTCCAAATTCCTATTTCAATCTTGATTTAAGGTTTGATAAATTCGCAGTACTAATTTATCTTTTCTTATTTTTAATTATATTTTTCTAGAATTTTCCCAACCACCGTTAGCAGCAGCAACAACTGAGGAGAGTAGGTCGCCCAGGATGAGACTAATCTGCTAGCACAGATCAGGCCTCTTAGTTAAGCTGAAGTAACGGTTTCCGCTAAGATACTCCTCATTTCCAATAGCTTGCCCCGAATGCATAAGATAGCAAAAGGACCCTGTAGCCCAGACCCTATTGAAAAAGGTGAGCAACTTCAGTTAGAAGTTCCGCTCGAGTGGAATAGATATTCTTCATTTTTTATATTGATAGGGATCCCCATATTTCTGTCACTACGGATTGATTGTCCCTACCTAACTATTTGGTAGTGGTCTAGGGAGCGCAATTGCTGGCACACGAGAGAATGAAGAGCAATGATTTCAGCAAGAGCAGCCGGACGGACTACTGTAGTTAGTCCAGTGACTACTGAGTAGAGTTGAGGGTATGAGTGAGCATCATGCTATATTAGGCCAAAAAATTACTGGTTTTGAGGACTTTTACAACCGAACACTTTCCCAAGCATCACGTAAGGAAGACTTAGGGCCCGTTTGGTTCGATCCCATTACACCCTGCGGTGCAGTGTAATGCGATGCAATGATAATGCAATGCAATATTAATTACAGGGGTAGTGTTTGGTTTGATTTTTAAGTAACGTGCAATAAGTTAATATTTTAACAATTATTTAAAATTAATATATTACACAAAGTCTATTTTACCCCTTAATATAATCTTTATAGAAAAAATAGTTAAAAACCGGCAACAGCGGGGATGGAGGAGGAGGAGGTAGTGGAGGCGGCAATGATGGGGGTGGCGGGGGAGGAGGAGGTGGTGGTGGTGGTGGTGGGCAATGGGCAGTGGGCCGGTGGCTGGGCCGGGGTTGGCAGGGGAGGAGGTGGGCGGCGGGGGTGGAGGAGGAGGTGGTGGCGGTGGGCGGCGGGGCTGGAGGAGGAGGTGGCGGCCGTGGGAGGTGGGCCAGTGGCGGGGCCAAGGGGTGGCGGCGGCGATGGGCGGCGGGGTTGGAGGAGGAGGTAGTGGCAATGAGCCAGCGCTGAGGGCGGAAACGACGGAGGTGGCGGCGGCGGCGGCGTGCGGCGGTGGTGGAGAAGGAGGTGGTGGTAGTGGCTGTGGGCGGGTGGCGGCGGCAGAGGAGAAGGTGGCGGTGGGCGGCAACGGGGGTGGAGGAGGAGGCGGCGGCGGCGGGTGGAGGTGATGGCGGTGGAAGAGGAGGAGGTTGTGGCGTGATGCAGCAAGTGAAATGAGATAAGTGACACAAAGACAAGGATAACTAAAGGGTAAATTAAACTTTTTAAACCATGCAATGGGATGGTAATGAAGATTCATAGGGGGGAGGTATGAATGAGGATTACCAATTTTTTGGTAATCATCATTACCATGGTAAACTCTATTACCATACTAAAGAGCAACCAAACACTCTTCTCTTGGTAATGCAATCATGATTACCATTGCAAGCATGCAATGGGGTTGAACCAAACGGGCTCTTAGTTCACTTGGAATCATTTTTTTTTAGTTTTAAGTCAATTTATTATAAAAAGTAAAAAAATTCTATGTTGTTCTTATTTAAAAACAAATAAATCAATTCTATCGGATTAGAGTCCTAATAAATAAAGGAAACGCAAATGTATACTTTTTAAATGCTTTTAGCAACACCTTTAATTTGTAAATTAAATATATATAAATATATAGTTTCTAGTTTCTACCTTCAAATAATAATAACCATAATAAGAAATTTTAGCACATTAACAAATAATTGATTATTACTTCTTTTCAGCCTGTAGTTAATTAAGGATTTTGTTTTTACCAAAATAGCATGTAGTTAATTAAGGATTGGATCATTGGCCATATGTAGTAAAAAACTAAAAAAGGACATCCCTACAACAGGAAAAACTTTTATGTTCTCAATGCCTCGATGAAATTTCCGTAAAAAAAAAAAAGCCTCCATGAAATGAATTAGTCCTTTACCATCGATAAAATAACGTTCACGTATTTGAAAATATATTAAAAAAATCCTCAAGCAAATCTCCTTATGTTGATTATGTCAATTGTTTTCTAATCATCCATGGACATATGTCATATTTTCTTCTTACGAGTTTATAATTAAGTGATAATTTTTCATACAAGACACAGAAGTAACATGATGTGATTGAAAACTTCACATAATGAATATAACACGTTTCAAAACACATGTCTTGAGATAATGAATATAACACTTGACATAATGATAATATAAGCAACTTGATTTTTAAGTAATATCCGAAATATATGTATTGAAGTGAAAATCTTTTATCTTCTAAACTTCGAGAGGGAAACCATGATTAAATTAAAATATATATATATATTCCTCTTTTTTTTAAAAAAAATTTATTTATTTTATTATTATTTTTGACTTTTGATAATGACAGTAGTAAATCCTTATGTTGGCATTATTATTATTATTATGTTACTGGACTTTTTTTTGTTTTTTTGGACTGAATTATGTTACTGGATTTGACTTGGTGAGTGAATCGTAATGTCCAGCCTATTATAAAGCCCCAAACATTGCATGGAAAATTTAAAGAACTAAAAGAGTACCAAATTATCTGGAGCACAATGAAGATGATGGGCATCATCATTATTTTGGTGGTTATAATGATATAGCTTCAGCGCATATTCACCGTCACTGACGATAACAGCACCTATGCATACAAAGCCATAGAAAATATCTTTGTTAACTGTGGATCCTCCACCTCCGTTCAAGTCGGTAATCGGATGGCAATTCCTGATATGAACTCTCCACAGTTTTCTCTTATTCAAAATCCTTTGTCGTCCTCAATTCAAGCCAACATATCGTCAGTCAGCATCCTTTCTACAGTGAACTACGTCCTTTACACCACCGCACGCCTTTCTCACTCTGAATGCACTTACTCATATCTGGTCACTGAAGGCCCCAAGTTTGTTCGCCTTCAATTTTACCCATCTTCTTACTCCAACTATAATCGCTATTCCTCTCTTTTCTCTGTTAAATCAGGTCCCTTCACCCTTCTTAAAGGCTTTAACGCTTCATTCATTGCAGACAACGATCATGATTCCAGAATGATTGTGTTCCGAGAATTTTGTGTCAACGTCAAACCTGGTGAGCAGAGGCTGAATGTTACCTTCATACCCAACACCACCACGAGCACGGACGCTTACGCTTTTATTAATGCGATCGAGGTTGTTTCTATGCCACCATATCTTTATTACACTAAACCAAGTGACCTAGGTTTTAAACTTATTGGTCATAGCTCTTTCTACCAAATTCAAAGTAACATGGCACTGGAGATGATGTACAGAATCAATGTTGGTGGGCGTCAAATCCCTCCTGATCAAGACACAGGAATGTTCCGTAATTGGGACGATGACAAGCAGTACTTGACACAATCTCCCACAAGTCGTCTTCCAGTTTATCTTGTCGGTGAAGAACTTAAATACACAAAAATTCTCAATTACACCGCACCAGACGAGGTATATCTAACTGGGCGTATTAGCCTTGATGCGAACGAGACTTTGGTAATGTATAACGTGACATGGGAGTTTGAAGTGGACTTGGAGTTCTTGTACCTGGTAAGGCTCCACTTTTGTGAGATTTATGCAATTTTTCAGCAGACTAGCCAAATTGTTTTTAAGATCTTCATTGCTGATGAATTGGCTGAGGGTCATGCTGATGTGTTATTGTGGGCTGGAGATAATCTAACTCCTTACTATAAGGACTACGCAGTGTGGATGTTGAGCAATGATCAAAACTTGAAGAAACTCAATCTTTCCATTAAGTTACAACCATATGATGACGGACACATAAGCAACTACATGGACGTGATATTGAACGGAATTGAGATATTCAAAATAAGTGATGCCAATTTCAATCTCGGGGCTCCCAATCCCGACCCATGTCTAAAGCCATACTCACCACAGTTCAATTCCCAAAACCCCATAAGCTTAGACAAAACGACAATGATTTTCATCGTTTTTGGAACGACTTCAGGACTCATTCTGCTATCTGTCATATTTCTCATCATCAGGAGACTCAGAACCAGGATACAGCCCTCCACAGTCACGTCGGAAAGATCCAAGAGTAAACACGGCTTGCCATGACTACCATCCGATTTGTGTCGATACTTTTCAATCGCTGAGATCAAAGCAGCCACAAAAAATTTTGACGATCTCTTCATAATAGGAGTTGGAGGTTTTGGTAATGTGTATAAAGGCTACGTTGACAACAATACAGTACAAGTCGCAATCAAACGGCTCAAACCGGGTTCGCAACAAGGGGCTCAGGAGTTCTTAACTGAGATTGTGATGCTCTCTCAACTTCGTCATGTTCATTTGGTGTCCCTTATCGGATATTGCAATGATGAAAATGAGATGATCCTGGTATACGAGTTCATGGCGCGTGGGACTCTTAGCGACCATCTCTATGGCTCTCATTGCAAAGAGCCACTTTCATGGAAGCAAAGGTTGGAGATAAGCCTTGGGGCAGCGCGTGGACCGTACTACCTTCACACAGGAGCCAGCCATAATATCATTCACGGAGACGTGAAGAGCACCAACATCTTGGTGGATGAGAAATGGGTAGCAAAGGTTTCTGATTTTGGACTATCTGAAGTGGGACCCACCGGAGTGTCTTGGTATCACATAAGCACAGTTGTGAAAGGGAGTGTGGGGTACTTGGACCCAGAATACTACAAGTGTCAACGCTTGACTCTAAAGTCTGACGTGTACTCATTTGGAGTGGTGCTATTGGAAGTATTGTGTGGAAGGCGGCCTTTGGTACGTACGGTGGAGAAGCAGAAGGCAAATTTAGTGGACTGATTTAGAAGATGCCATCATGAAGGAGTGATTCATGAGGTGGTGGACCCGTTTCTGATAGAAAGTGTTAGAGTATGAACATAGATTATTAGAAGTTTCATGTGAACATAGATAGCATGACATTGTTGAAGAAGATAGTCGGTGGTAGATAATCTTTGATTTTGTTGGTTCACCTACTCCATCAATTACGGGTGATTTGTCTTAGTTTATATGTGTATATATACCTTGTAATCTCCTCATTTGAATGATATGAATGGAAATAACATTTCAAGAATATTTAGTTTACATTATATCAGAGCCATACCTTATTCTCAGTTCAGTTTTTCTGTTTCATAAGCGTTTTCCATCTTTCCGTTCACAACTCCAAACACACTGTTCACCAAGTCTCAGATCTGTCATCTCCGCAACCTATTAAGCTACACGCGCCTCACCATCGGACTCATAAGCTCAAAATCGGTGCTACCCTGAAGCGGCATCCATTTCCGACCAGGGGTGAGCATCCATGCGCCGCTGCACCCTCCGCTTTTGAAGACACGCGCCGGCGCGTGAGCAAGATTCCAGCGAGCTTTTTCGGTGATCTCAACGGCGCTCAGATCGACTTGCCAGCCCCATTCCATCCCTGGTACCCATCTAGTCTGATTCTCACTTTGAATTTTTGCCTTCTCTATGATTTTGTGAAGAACCAGGGAGCTTCGCGTTTTTTTCTGAAACATTCAGTTCCACCATTTGTCTTTTGGTTCAGTTTTGGTGTTATTATACTCTAAAGAGTATTTTTGGTTAACGTTGGATTCCAATTTGTGGAGTGTTGTGGCTTACGTGGATGTGACTTGCTTTTAATTATTTCAGGAATTATTAGCTTCTGTGACCTCATTCTTCCTTTACATACCTTAAGCTTATTTTTGCTCACTATTGTGGTTGATTATTCCACATGGCTGAATCTAAACCATATGATATGTTACCTATGTCTGCTAAAATTACCAATTCAAAATTGAATTAGACAAATTATAGTAACTGGAATAAAACTGTCAAGCTATATCTTTTGGGCATTGAAAAGGAAGTCCACTTAACTCAAGACCCCCTTCTGGTGATGATGATAAGAGTTTGGCATGGTCAAGGGCCGATGCTCGTATTTTCTTTCCAATTAGAAACTCGATTGAACCACAAATTCTATCTTCTGTTAGTCACTGCAACACGGTCAAAGAACTCATGAATTATCTTGAGTTTATGTTTTCTGGTAAAGGTAATATTACTCGGATCCATGAAGTTTGTAAAGGTTTTTATCGTTCTCAACAACAGGGACGTTCATTGAAGGATTTCTTCTTAGACTTCAAGAGGTTATATGAAGAAATGAAAGTACTCATGTCTCCACAAGCGGATCTTCAGACACGAATTAAGAATATGGAACTACAGGCCATCATTAGTTTTCTTGAAGTTCTTGATCCTTCGTATGAGACCATTCGATCTCAAATTCTTGCTAGTCAGGAGCTTCCATCTCTTGAAGAAGTGTTCTCCAGGGTACTTCATGCTGATAGAGTGGTTCATCCGTCTAATGATTTGAATGCCAGTGCTTTAGCTGGGCGTGGACCATTTGATAACTAGCCATTCAATTCCAAACAGGGATATAGTGGTGCTCCAAATATGCATTCTACAATTATTATCTGTAATTATTGTAAGGAACCCGGTCATATTAAGCGAAATTGTCAAAAATTACAGAGCAAGCAACAACGTGATCAGCAACGTGGTTTTGCCCATATTACACAGACACCTGGTTCCTCAGACACTGGTCCATCATCTGTAAAAGCACTCGCTACAGGTAATTCATCTTCTGGTCTCGCAACTACCTCCACAAAATGGGTCATTGATTCTGGCGCTACCGATCATATGACAGGTAATCATCAGTTATTTTCATCATATGTTCCTTATGCAAACCAATCCTCCATATTCGTGGCCAATGGATCCTCTGTCTGTGTGCTTGGTTCAGGCACCGTCAACCCTACACCATCTATTTCATTATCCTCTGTTCTTAATATTCCTGATCTAACATTTAATCTTCTATCACCCAGTAAATTAACTCGTCAATTGAACTGTTTTATCTCATTATTCCCTGACCACTGTTTAATTCAGGATTTGTCGATGAAGCAGATTATTGGTAGAGGCTATGAATCTGACGGCCATTACATTCTTGATGATATGGTTCCACGTTCTGTTACTTGTTCTAGTGGGTCATCCTTGTTTGATATCCATTGTCGTCTTGGTCATATGTCACTTTCGTCCTTAAAGAAGTTGTACCCTCAATTTTCTTCCGTGTCTACTTTAGACTGTGAGTCATGTCAGTTTACCAAACATCATCGTGTTCATTTGGCACCTCGCGTCAATAAACGGGTTGCGTCCCCTTTTGAGTTAGTACATTCTGATGTTTGGGGTCCTTGTTCTGTTATGTCCTAGACTGGTTATCGTTATTTTGTTACCTTTGTTGATGATTTTTCTCATACCACTTGGCTTTACTTAATGAAACATCGTTCTGAATATTTACCCACTTTCATAATTTCTGTGCTGAAATTCAAAACCAGTTTAATACTTCTGTGAAAATCTTACGTAGTGATAATGCAAAAGAATATTTTTCCACCCCGTTCACCGACTACTTGCAAAATCATGGTATTCTCCACCAATCCTCTTGTGTGGATAGCCCTGCTCAAAATGGTGTTGCTGAGAGAAAGAATCGACATCTCTTAGAAACTACACGAGCTCTCATGTTTCATTCCTCTGTCCCTAAAATTTTTTGGGCCGATGCAGTGTCAACTGCCTGTTTTCTCCTTAATCGCATGCCTTCGGCTGTTCTTGACGGAGATATTCCATATTCTATTCTGTTTCCCACTACTAAGATGTTCCCTGTTGACCCAAAACTCTTTGGTTGTGTTTGTTTTGTTCGAGATGTCCGTCCTAGTGTTAGTAAACTTGATCCCAAGTCCTTAAGATGTGCTTTTCTTGGCTATTCTCGAGTTCAGAAAGGTTATCGATGTTACTCTCCTGACCTTCGTCGTTATCTTGTGTCTACTAATGTTACTTTTCATGAGTCTTCTCCTTTCTTCACATCTTCGCCCATCTCTGAGTCCCCCTCTGTCATGGATGACCCTGATGATATCCTGGTCTATTCTGTCCCTATCTCCCTAGTACAAGCTCCTATTCAGGAACCTGATATCATCAATGATACTAATGTTGCCAATGTTTCACCTTCCCCAGTTCCTGCTTTGCCAATTGATTCCGTTGACACATCCCTCATTCCTGGTTCGGTTTCTGTTAATCATCCCCTTGCTATAACTGAATTGCCTGTTCCAGATTCTCCTGTTGATACCACTGATGACCTGCCCATTGCCCTCTGAAAAGGTACCCGTCCACATTGTCCCCATAAACGATATGCTGACTGTACCTATCCCATCTCATTTTTTGTATCCTACCACAATTTATCCCCTGCTTCCTTATCCCTTGTTGCCACCGTAGATTCCATCTCTACTCCTTCTACTCTTCACCAAGCCCTGACTCACCCTGGTTGGCGTGCCGCAATGGAAGATGAAATTTTGGCCCTTGACAAAGCTGGTACCTGGACTCTTGTTGACCTCCCACCTGGCAAGAAAGCTATTGGTTGTAAATGGGTGTTTGTTGTTAAAACCAACGCTGATGGTTCCTTAGAACGTTTAAAAGCACGGCTCGTTGCTAAAGGATATGCACAAACCTATGGTATTGATTATTCCGAGACTTTCTCTCCTGTGGCTAAGCTCACCTTTGTTCGTCTTCTTATCTCTTTCGCTGCCACATATCATTGGGATCTACATCAATTAGATGTTAAGAATGCATTTTTGAATGGTGACCTACTTGAAGAAGTTTATATGGAGCAACCTCCTGGGTTCATTACTCAGGGGGAGAATAGGAAAGTGTGCTACCTTTGAAAGTCGTTGTATGGTCTAAAGCAAAGTCCTCGTGCTTGGTTTGATAGATTTTGTGATGTAGTCAAGAAATTCGGATTAAGTCAAAGCAAGTGTGATCACTCTGTGTTCTACCAGTTATCTGATTCAGGGATGATTCTTTTAGTAGTATATGTTGATGACATTGTAATTACAGGAAGTAATATTTCCGGAATCTCACAAGTTAAAGTTTTCCTAAACTCTCATTTCCAGACAAAAGATTTGGGGTCATTAAGATACTTTCTAGGTATTGAAGTTTTACGAAGCAAGAAAGGTATTCTTTTAACTCAAAGGAAGTACATTCTCGATCTTCTAAAGGAGACTGGAAAGCTTGGAGCCACGCCAAGCAGCATTCCCATGATTTCGAATCCCTTCCTAGATCTTGATGCCAGTATGTTTGATGAACTTCCTGATGATTTGAAGAAAAAGATTGATCCAGAGAAATTGAAGCCATTTCCATTTCCTGAGAGATATATAAGACTCATTGGGAAACTGAATTATCTTACAGTAACTCGTCCTGATATAACTTTCTCAGTCAGTAGGCTCAGTCAATTTATGACATCACCAACGGTGGCACAATGGGAAGCTTTAGAACATATCTTGCATTATTTGAAAATTTCTCCAGGTCTTGGTATTCTTTATACATATTATGGGCACACTAAAATTGAGTGTTTCTGTGATGCGGACCATGCAGGATCCAAGGCTACAAGACGATCCACTATAGGTTACTGTGTGTTTGTTGGTGGAAATTTGATATCTTGGAGAAGTAAGAAGCAAGGAGTTGTGTCAAAATCTAGTGCAGAAGCGGAATACAGAGCTATGTCACAGTCAGTACAAGAAATTGTGTGGGTAGTTCAACTCCTGAAAGAAATTGGAATCACCACAACATTGCCTGCAAAATTATGGTGTGACAATAAAGCAGCACTTCATATAGCATCGAACTCTGTGTTCTATGAACGAACAAAACATATTGAGATTGATTGCCATTTTATTCGTGATAAGATCAAAGAAAATATTGTATCATAGGGCACATACGATCCGACGATCAACTGGCAGATCTTCTGACAAAAGCCTTACATGGGACAAGGGTTCAATATCTTTGTAACAAGTTGAGCATGATAAATATATATGCTCCAACTTGAGGGGGAGTGTTAGAGTATGAACGTAGATTGTTAGAAGTTTCATGTGAACATAGATAGCATGACATTGTTGAAGAAGATGGTAGGTGGTAGATAATCTTTGATTTTGTTGGTTCACCTACTCCATCAATTATGGGTGATTTGTCTCCGTTTATATGTGTATATATACCTTGTAATCTCCTCATTCGAATGATATGAATGGAAATAACATTTCAAGAATATTTAGTTTACAGAAAGTATAACACCAGAGTGCTTGAAAGCGTTCAGTGAGATGACTTTAAGTTGTTTGGCTGATGATGGCAATGAACGACCATCAATGAATGATGTGGTGTGGGGCTTAGAGTTTGCGATGAAGCTGCAAGAGGAGAGCATGGAGGGACCAATCATGGATGAGATTATGCATTCAGACGAAAAAGATACTTTGATAAAGGAAGGGGTCGAAGACAAGGAATATTGAAATGAGATTCACAAGTCAATCATTAAGGATTCGCTTCTTAGCACATATCCTAGGTGCTTATGGGAAAATCACTGAGTTTTTGAAAAAGAAATGTAATTACTTAAAAGCTCCCACAACGTAACAAGTAAACAATATAATCTTATTGTCATTTCCTACCCGAAGATTACCATTACATGCCGCTCATTTGTGAGCACTTTTTGGTGCTTACTTTCATTCATTGAAATCTCACAGAGATTTCCCCATCTATTAATAAAAACCAACTCTGTTACGTACAATTCTTTATCCTACATGTATGTGTGTGTATCAGTAGTCTTAATTCTTGATTACATATGCACTCAATACACATATTCTAAGAAAACATATATATTATTTTTATATATTCGTTATTGATAAATATCTATTAGCAACTTAGGTTGCAAAGTGATTGCACCTTAGGCAATTGACTCGACTAAATGATGCTACAAGAAGATGATGTTAACGCGCTTTTTCCTTTCTAAATCAGGACTTGCTCCTTTCTGCATTTCTTTTCTCAGTACTTTCCTCACGATCTCCATCTCCTTATGAAGTCATCAATCACGAAAGCGACTGAACTCCAACTCAATTATTTCGAAATGAAATTGTCATATGCATGCAATTGAATTAGCGAATCAATAATAATAATAATAATAATAAAGAAAAAACGAAATGTGGCTCTACGTGTGGAGTCCACATGTTTCTCACTATTGCTCACTTTTTTATCGATTTCTTTCCAATGTAGCAATATATTTATGTTGTTTGCCAGTCTAATGCATTTTGTTATTTGTTTTAACCAACTTAACGCATACTTATTCCTCGAGATTATTATGATACATTATATTGAGAAAAACAAGATGATCGATGAATGTAATTTTTGAGCAACAAGATCCTGAAAACTCATTCCCCAAAGCTTTTAATACTTGTTGCTAATTCGAACTCCCTAGTCACGTTATATGTTACCGATGTATATGATATATCGTTCAAGTGATGGCTTTGGCAAGTTGCATAGACTTTGGTGCAGTTTAGTGGGGATTCTTTTGCATATTTAATTTTTTTCACCGGCAAAATAAACAATCAAGGCTATATGGGGATGAGCTTGTTTCAATTATTTCTTATAATCTCTATGGCTGTTTGAAAATAAAGAGGATAGGACGTACCGAGTCTGGTTCTGGGTTAAATCACCAAAGCTCATTGCTAGAGTCTAAATCATGGTGGTACAGTAGATGCACCACACACAGAAAAAGATAAAAGAGAGATAGCAGGAAAACTTGTATTTAGGACAAAAAAAAAAATTCTTCCACAATGGACTTAATTATATGAATTAATAATATATATATATATATATATATAAGAAATACCAATAACCTATTGGTTGAAGTAGTAAGCAGTCTCACTCTCTCAAGAAAAAAAACACAAGTTTGAAATTTGAAAAGCACATTTGTTGGGATAGGCGAAAATTTTTTGTTCTCTATTCTTAATCAAATCAATTTAATATAATGGAGTTGGACTTAATTATCTGCACACTTTAATTGAATTGGATTAATTCTCAATATCATGATTATTTTTCTATTTAAGAAAAGTGAAAACTCTTTGCTCTCCAACGTCCTTTGATCAAATCAATTTAATATAATTGAGTTAGACTTAATTATCTGCACAAATTAATCAAATTGGATTAATTCTCATAATCGTGATTATTTTTCTATTTGAAAGAAAACCAATTTATTGACACTCAAACAAATGTCAAGTCCATATAACATATGACTGAAGATTTTGATGATATCAAAAGATTTTATAAGGTTGTGTTGTGTAGGACGTAAGAGAGATTTCCCCCATGTTGTAGTGATTGGACTAATTGGGCATAGTCTTGGGCTGAGGTTCAATATATAATGCCCAATTAGACAAATTAATAAAAGACTCAGATACTTAACGATGCAACCTCACATTGTAATGACTAATATCTAATAATGAAGCTTAAGCTGCAAAATTATCTCAAAAATATAATTGAATAATGCCCTCTCTGATTGATATATCTAAAAAATATAGGGTGGGGGAATGGGCGAAAGATAGCGCGAATTAATTTTTTATTCAGCATTATATTCATTTCAAAACTTTTTTTTTTGTTTGAAAAATACAACACGATATTAATTAAACATTTAAAATCTGATTTAGACTATATACACATTATTAAGATAACACAAACTGTGTGTTGGGGGGAGGGAACATGTTTGACTATTGATCTAAAAAAAAAGAACATGTTTGACATAAAAAGCATTATTCAAGCGTAATTACGTGGCACTGAAAATGTCTATACTATCAAGGTTATTAAACCAAAATCGGTCGAGATATTAAGTTAAGAGTCAGTGGGTAAAACCGGAGTCAAACCGGAACTAAACCGGGACTAAACCAGTGAGAGAGTGAAGATTTCGAGCTTATTAATATGAAATTATAAAGAAATTTAAAAAAAAGAATTTTTTTCAAAAAAAAAACTGAATCAAACCAGTTCTCTGACCGGGTCGCTGGTATTGGCCAGCTCGATTTAGATTTAATAACAATGTATACTATAAAAAAGAATCATGGAACATGTTCATGCGAGAAACAAATTAGGATACACACCCGTATTTTACACACACACACACACACTCACTCACACACTCACACACATACTCTCTCTCTCTCTCTCTCTCTCTCTCTCTCTCTCTGTGAGATAATAATATATACATCCTTGCGTATCTATCTGCCTCCCTCTCCCCCCCTCTATATATATATATATATATATATTTGTGATTAGGGCCGGCCAGGCAAAGATGCTGTTTGCCCGCGCATAAAAGCAGAAAATAATCTTCGAATTAACTTCAAGCATATAATTAAGTTTTGAAATTTATTTTTGTCCCTAAACAATTCTCACATGAGCATGGGTATCCTAAATTATCAAGTGGTGTAACCTTCAAACTCTGAAAAAAAAAAAAAAACATTGTACATGTGTGTGGATCCCACACCACTTAGTTAACGTAGGTTTGCTCCTTTTTAACGGCAAGAACGACATTGCAACACTTTTTTTTTAAAAAAAAAAAAATTGAGGGTAACATCGCATAAATTGAAAGTTTAGAAAACCCAATGCTCATGTGAAAATGGTTTAGAGGTAAAACCTCTTGTCCTTCTAAAATTAACGATGATACATATAATGTACAACGACCCCGACTAAATTAAACAAATGTTTTTAAAATCTTTTAATTTCTACACCTGCATGTTTGTACGAAAAAAACAAATAAACAAATAAAACAAAGTTTACATTAATTAACTCCTATAACTGCCTGTGATTCATCAAAACTAAACCAGAAAACCAAGCCTATATTTATTACATATCTAGGTCAAACTCATAGTTACTAGTTTACTTAATAGGGGCAAAACTGTGAGCCTAACTACACACACATATTGATATATATAGCAGGCCATCACTATATTATCACACACGCACGCGCACGCGCACGCGCACGCACACACATATATAAATTTGTTCAATTTCTTGGTTCGTTATTGTTGATAGGTGGCTTGCGGTGAGCCATTCCCTTGTAATCCATGTGTATGAAGTCCATAACCTCTTCTTCTTTAGCCTGGAAACTCCTCTTGGCTTTTTCTTCGTCTTTTTGAGTATTAGTTAATTCATGATGTGCTTGATGATCGGGTTGATCTTCAGAGATTTGTGAATAGTTTGAGTTCGTAGTACTCTTGTAGCTCTGATCGTCCTTCTTCTGTTAATGTTTGAAACAAAAAATTAACGATACACATAATTTTAGGGGCTTGCAGACACACATACATGCGCGCGCGCGCACATATGATCACAAGGATTTTTTTTTTATAATCCTTTAGGCCATTTAGGTGTTCGATGCTTTTTTTGATCATGTTATCAAGCATCTGAGTAACCAACTAATTCCGATCGAGGCCTTTCGATCAGGATGTCTCTCCTGAAAGGTCTTTTTGATATATGATCACTAAATACTGATGAAGAAGATTATATTTTTAAAATTTTTCAGAAGATAAAAAAAATAACTAACCTGATCGTTTCCTTCTGGTAAGCGTCCCAAAGACTTGTTCACAGCAACGGTATTCTCAGCTGCAGAATATAGGACCACACAAAGTGATTATTAGCCTTACAATTAAACAATATAACTAACTCACTAATAATTAATCAATCAGACACAAATAACCATAAAATTTTCAAATCCAAGATGGCATAAGATTTAATAAAAATTAACTTCTCATTCCCGAAAATCAAGAATTTTCTGATACAAGCATGCAGATACATATATATATATATATATAGACACACAAGCATGATATATATAATATTGCAGAACAAGTAGTTTTCATTACTCACAAGGGGTTTCAAAGCTTTTCATCACTCAATTATGTTTGGGTATGTGGTGACTAGGCCCATGATAATCAGCAGTAAAAGCTACAAAACCACCCATATGGAACTTTCTGGTGGATGAAATAGAAGAAGTACTTTTGTTGTGGTCCACTTTACATTTTACATTTATACTTCCCTCCCTTTCAAAGTCACATATTCCATCAGAATAAGTTGCACCTGTAATCTTTATAGTAGTAGTGGTAGTCCTTCTTCTTTCTCTTCCTTCTTCTGAACCATTTTCTTTCACAGAAAAATCCAAATTTGTTTCTTTATTACGAATCACCATTGATTTCTTCCCTCCAAACCCTAGCTTCCTCACATGGTACTGACCTTCTATTCCTTTAAGTGTTTCCTGTACACAAAAATCATTTTACGCTTCATTAAAAAATAAAATACCATAAACTCACATAAGCTTATGATTGTTAGCTCAGATGATAAAAGCGAGGTGGGATATGTGTAATTTATACCCTTTTAACCTAGCCGAGGAAAAACCATATACTATATGTTTTAGTGCAATTGATCATTCAAAGGAGTTTGTTTGGTGATGAAATGTTCAATTAAAGTGCTTGGAAGAGAAATAGCTCAAAGAAAGTCTAAGAAGATATTGGTTGTATTGAGAAGGAAAAAAAATTAAATTGCCATTAAACCTACCTTTTCAACGAACGTGGAGCTAATTCTAGAGACCTCAAGCTCCTTTTGGTTCTCTTTCTGACCTGAAGATTTTGAAAATATATATAGAATCATTTAATTAATCTGCAGTTTCATGTTTCATATAATTTGGAAGTAAAAATAAAGAGAAATCGAGGGATCATTACCCAGAATATCTGTTGCAGATGAGTGCCCTAGGCCATTAATAACAAAGAGAAATCCTAGTAATAACCTAACTAACTCAGAGTACTGCTTCTTCATCTTGAATATTTCTTGTTCTTTACCTTCTTCTTCTTCTGCGTCGTCGTCTTCTTCTTCTTCTTTTGTTAGGGATATGTGTGGCACTTTTTTGCAAAGTGAAAGAGAAAGCTTTAGAAGCTAAACCTGGGGTTTTATAGAAGAGTTAAACCAACCCAAGTCAAAGCTAGGGTTCCGACACTTGTTCGTTGAACCATTATATTATTTCCTTGGCATGTGGGAAAAACTTAGGGAAGCTCAAAACCAAATGAATAAATCAATCGAAATGTTATTTTTTAATTAACAACATGAAAACTACAAAAGCATTATATAAAAGGGATTTCCACAACCTCAAGTTTGAATAAAGTTTGATCTGCTTTGGACTGAATCAAAGTGTAGTCATAAAAAGTCATAATTTGGTCTTGATTTGCATATATTGTCTGTTTTCTTCTTGTCTGCTAGGCATATATATTAATATATTAAAGCTGCAGTGACAGCGAATCTGTAAATTATTTTATCAGTCAGTGATCATGTTGCGTTCACCAAGATACCGTTCACGCGATAGCATGATAGAACTAATTTCATTTATTCAGTTATTTTTAAATTTTATTATAAATTAGTTAGAATTAAAATAAATAAATTACTCCCTCGTGTCCTTAATATAATACATATTTGGAAGTTGATTTTGGTCCTAAATATAAGATAAAATTTTCATATTTGCTATCTTTTCCTTATTTACCCCTATTGATGTTTTCTCAACAATGATGAAGGAAAGAAGTAATAAGAGAATTAAAGAAGGTGTCTAGAGTGTCCTAAAAAATATATATTATATTAACTAATTTAACTAACTTTTTTAATCTAATCAAATTAGATAAATATGTCTTATATTAAGGACCAGAGAAATAAAATTTTCCTATGATTCTCTCTCGTATACACTGATCGATAAATATTTTAGTCCAAACTCATACCGAAGTAACTGCAGCCACGTCCTGTAGTCAACTATATACCAAGTGGCGAGTATGACCACCTTAATTAATGTTTAACGCGATATTTGTGTATACTGAGTTTAATTAAGTGTTTACGTGTCTGTTCCAAAAAGATTGCTTCATAGTAATTATTTGTCCATGTATATATAAGTTGTAGAATAATGAGAAATTCGCTAATATTTTGATACAATAGATTACTTGACCATTGTTTCAAAGGGAAAAAATTAAAGCAAACTCTAACATTGCTTTACCTCTTATAAAACATGAATATAATCTTGGGTGATATTACTTAGATGGAATATTTTGTTAGAGATAGATATGTAGTAAAGCTAGGATACTTAGACAAAATGAGTCCTCTTATCCCTTAGTTATAAGGGAGAATTTCAGTTAAGCACCATAGGAGCAAGTTTATTCAAATCAACTCCCAAGAAATTCTGAAATTTCATTGAAAGACTAAAATGAAAATAAGCTTTGTGGGAAAAAAGACAATTATGCCCTTGATTTAGTTTTGTTTAAAAAAGGTTCAATCATCACCGGAGTTCTGGCAACCGATCACCTGAAGCCACTTAGCCGAGCGGCCTCCGGTGGCCGACTATCGAAGCTATAACCGCCATAAGTTGTGTTCCTCATATGCTTATTTCACTTATTCGTAAAAAGTTGCATACTTGTAAATATGACTTGTTCAATTTGTATTATCCATATGTTTATTTCACTTGTTCACAAGGAGTTGAATATTTGCAAATGGGACTTATTCAACTTTTGTTGCTTATAAGTTTATTTCACTTGTTTAGGAAGAGTTAGACAGTTGCAAATGGGCTTATTCATGATCCTATATGTTTTCTTATTAACCAATTAATTTGTGTTGTTCATAAGTCTATTTCACTTGAGCATGACGAGTTTAACACTTGCAAATGAACAAACCCATTTGCAAATGGCAAACTCCTTATGAACAAGTGAAATAAACATATGAGAAACACAAATTAAAAAAGTCTCATTTTTAATGTGCTACTCTTCATGAACAAATGAAATACTCATATGAACAACATATTAATTTCCGATGACCAAAGCTTCGATCGGCCTTTTGATGCCAGAGCTTTGATGGTTGTCCACTTTAAGCAGCTCAGGCCTGGTGGCTAAGGGGGACTAGTATTCGGAACTCCCACGATGATTGAACTTTTTTTAAAAGTTAAAATAAAGTAAGGGCATTTGTATCTTTTTACCCACAAAACTTATTTTTATTTTGGTCCATGGGATGCAGTGAAATTTCAGATTTTGTTAGGGGTTTTATTGAAATAAAATTGCTCTTGTGGGGGTTAACTGAAATTTTCTGTAGTTATAATATGACGGTTGTACTCCTTGTTCCTTTCTTTTTTTGGGTAAACTTAGAGTATCCCAAGTCATTTTGGACTTGATATTAATCTCAATCAAGCCGGAAGCATTAAAAGTTAAAGCTCTCCCAACAAATAAGCATTAAAAGTTAAAGCTCTCCCAACAAATATGCTTCTCATGATACGTTATATATATTATGGGCAAACCGTATGAGAAAGCCAATCTGCGAAATGTTTCTCTAAAACATTCTCGTAAGTAAGCTCATAATTATTTCACGTCAAATAGCCCTACCGTTAAATTGAAGACACGGTTATTTCTCCTGTGGATATTCCCAGTATTGTAAAGGACTTCCATAGAAAATGTCCTCTCCTCTCTCTCTATAGTAATTTAATGAGCTTGCATGGCATATATAATAACTAGCATTATTATAGAGTATACGAAATATATTCAAAAAACCAAGAAAAGTAAGTGAATTTTAATGAAGGTTTACTAGCTACGCTATAGTAATTTGTCGAGTAGCAAAAAGAATCGTAAACCGAACTTCCACACCAATCAATCTCAATATGCGAAAAGATACGAGAACACAAAGCAAAGCAATATCGCGTAATAGGAAATTGATGTGTTGGTCTACACAAGTGTAGGGCATAGTTCCCAAAGAAGGGCATGATGAGAGAGGCATCAAACTAAGAGCCTAAGAGACATGAGCAAGTGATTGTGCATAGAATTACGAAACTACAACACTCTCTTTAACGACCCAACACGTTAAACTAAACTAATATGACCATCTTGATTAATAGATAAAACGATGAAATCAAAATTGTCTGCTCCACCTCCTTATCACCGGCACCTCCCACAACCTTCTTTATACGTGTCTGAACCAACTCAAATGTTTTTCTAATAGATACAACGATGAAATCAAATCTTTATTTAACATCCTATTATCACGTCAAAATAGTTGTACCGATTTGGTTTAAAGATCTTCCTCCAACATAAAGTCTGATACAGTTTGGATCAATATCAGGTAATAGTATCAGATAGTGAACAAATTTCAGCCAACAAAAAGATAAAAGAAATTAATAATTTATTATTTTATTGTAAGAGTTTAAAACACGAGGGCGTGGCCTCCAACTTCATGCAAGTGGTCACCCTCTTGAGAAGAGTGTGCAGTGTGGACCATGGCTTATAGAGTCGGTTTTCTAAATTAATCAAGTAAATTAATAGTTTTACATTCACCGACATATGTTTACATCTGACTCATTGATTCACTTCATCTTCTATTTGGAAGCTCTTCGCCAAAAGGAAATAAAGCTGTGTACGTGGTTTGGCTTTCCACATGATTTTATTATTGAGTTCAAAGTCATAGTTACGATACTAACTTTTTATTTAGTCCAAAGTATATATTTGGTCTTTTGAGTTTACATGGAGTTTCAATCTGGTCCCTTAATTTTAAAAGTGCAATTTAAGTGCTTTAATCTTAACATTGTTAGTTTTACTTAACAGAAAATGCTGATTCAACAAATTTAAATGGTGATTTTGCAATTAAATGCTAACAAAAAGTGATTAAATTTTATTAATTTATTAAACTGAACGTTAAATCATCATAAAATTAACTTTATCAAACTGAAAGTTAATATTTTTATTTCAGGCAGTGATTTCACTTAAAGCGATTCTTTAATACAATCATCTTTATATTTTAATATTTAAGCATATTTTATCAACATTTAATTGCATAATCATCATTTAAATTTATTGTGTCAACATTTTTCTTAGTGAAACTACCGGTATTAAGATTAGAGGACTAAAAGTATAATTTTTAAACTTAGAGACCAGACTAATACTTGATACAAACTTAGAGGATCAAACATATACTTTTGCTTTTTATTTATTTATTTAACCCTCATTGTGAAAGTTCTAGATTTCGATTTGATTTCTGTCCTTTTATCTACTTATTGAGATGGTCGATTTTATATTCTAACATATTTGTCACGAAATAACTTTTTGTAAAATGAAATCTATGATCATAACCGTGATATATTGTATATGTGTATAGGGGTGGAAATAGGTTAGGCTAGACCTTACTTAAATAAGCCTGGGCTTACAATAGATATTTAAAGCCTGAGTCTAGGCTTGAACCTGTATATAGGCCTTTTTCAGGCATGGGTCTGGGCTTTCAAAAGACTTAATAAGGCTTGAAACCTGTTTAAAAGCTTACTTTTTTTTTTTACCAAAGTTTAAATGCCTACTTAAAATGTAGGCCTTTAAATAGGCTTTACCTCCAAATTTATATATAACCCTTCAAGTCTATTTACAATCTTACATTATATCCTAAAAGTCTAACATCCATTCTTGATGTAATATAAGGGCTTATTAAGGAAAAAAGAGAATGTCTAGTGATAATAGTTGTCCGAGCAAGTAGAAATAAGAAAAACTAATCATCAATTGACTAATGAGTATTTTTTGAAATCGACCAAGTATAATAAGCCACAGGTAAAACTATATTTTACCTTATACTTTTCCCATGTAAATTGAGGACAAACTCCTCTTACTAATATTATAACACTTCATTTAGTACTAAAATAAACCAAAAGCAATTATTATCCTTTAATAGACGATGCAAATCAAGCACTACAATAAAACATGAATTCCGTTGGAAAACTATAGGAAATTCTTTTCCGACGGAATTTTTTTCTACGGAATTAGCCACGGAAAATATTCCATCAAAAATTCTGACTTTTGCCATGGAATTTCTGACGGAGTTGGAAATTGCTAGGGAATTTCCTATGGACTTGAATTCCATCGCAATTTGTGACGGAATATAATCCCGTTGGAAATTCCCTCACTGAATTCCATCAAAAATTCCATGATAAAATTTAAAAATTATTATTTTTAATTATTTAATATTTTAAAACTAAATTTAATTTTAAAAAAGTATTTTTATAAAATTTATTATTTTAATTAATTTTTTTAATTTAATTGTAAATTTATTTTTAATTGTTATTTTCTAATTTCTAAAATATTTTTAATTTTCAATAATAGGTTTTGGTCCTTATAGGGGCAAAATAGTCATATAAAAAATAAAATTTATTATTTATTAATTAATATTAATAAATAAAATATTAGTTAATAATTATTTATTAGTTATTAATTAATGTTAATAAAAATTTAATTTTATAAATTAAAAAATATATAGTCATATGATTATATATATAAAATTGTGTGTAATAATAGAACGCCAAAGCAGTCGAGCTCATCCGGTAAGGCATTGCGAGCGTACGGACGAGGTCGTGGGTTCGAACGAAAGGAGGGGCAAGTTGAGTTGCATTTCCAGGTGAAAGGAGGTTGCGACACATGGCGAAAGCAGGTTGCAACACGTGGCAGAGGGAGGTTGTGACACGTGGTTGAGAGAGGTTGCGCCACGTGGTGGATCTGGGGGCGGGCGATAAGGTGGACGCTGCCGGAGCTACCATGAGTCGCCGCGTGGTGATAAGGGGGCTGTCGTCGGAGTTGTCACGTGGCTTTCTAAAGTTTAAAAAATAAAAAAATATGTTTGCGATGGAATTTCTAACGGAATATTCCGTTGGAAGTTGTGAAAGAATTCTCGACGGAATTATTTCTGTCATAAATTTCTGACGGAATCTGAATTCATCAGAAATTTGTTTGTCACACTATTATTACCGATGGATTCCATTCCGTCGGAAATTTAGTATTTTTTTAGTGAAGGGAGACGGAGTGAGTTAGCATTGCCATCTCAAGCAATCAAAGAAAAGATAGGTAGGGTAAATAATTGATGTGAATGCAAGGTTTAAGTTTTTGCGAATGACAATGAGATGTGAAATTTATGATTAAGGCTGAGTTGGTGAATTTATAAAATGATTTAGATGATATTATATATACTTATATAATGGCATAAATTAAAAAAAATTAAATAGGTTAGCACTGTACGCTTGTAGGCTAGGCCTTATGAAAATTGGCCCGATCTGTTTATCTAAATTGGCCTAGGCCTGAGCCTAACCTATTTACTAAATAGGCCAAACTACACTTTATATAGGTTAGGCGTAGACCCCTATTAGAGGCTTGACCTATTTTTATCCGTATGTGTGAGAGTGCTATCCAACATGAGTTTTGACACCAAATTCAAATTCTTGTGGCATGAATAATGTTGCAAACACACACATTGCAATGTGTTAGGAAGCTACTCTTTTCATATTGACTAAATAAATTGTGATGCTTTATGTGAAAAGGAAATGGTTAAATGTGGCTTTTTAGACATTGGGTTGGCCCCTTTAAACACGAGCTAATTTTGACATAAAATTACATTCTAAGTAGCGCATAATAATTAGAGTAAAATATATTAACTATCCCTCTGTTTTACCTAAATTATACAAACCTCCTCTCTATTTTAAAAATGTATATAGACCTCCTTTTTAATTAAAATACAAGTTACAGAAACCTCCTTTACGTATTTGATATTTCATTTACATCCACCCAACTGTTACTTGATTGTTAAATTTGACTATTAAACATTTATTTTGACCAAAATACCCCTTTTTCAACAAATGAATAAATATTTATATTTACCTAAAAATAAATTTTTATATAAAAAAATTATTCAAATACATGCATGTTTAAAAGTTCCAATATATTATAAAATTTTTTAGTTTTAAATTTTTATCATATTTATTGAAAATTATTTATTTAGTATTTTTTTAAATGACTAAAAAATATGTCTTTCACATAAAAGGAAAAAAGAAAAAGAAAGAAATATCTTTTATTCACAATATGTTATTAATAATGTAAATTTGATACAATGACTTATATTAATTTTAAATTTTAATTTTTAAATTCATTTTTTAAAAAAAAATTTATAAACATGTTTATTTTAGTATGCATCTATTAATAGGATTAATCATATGTTTAATTAAGTTTTCTATGTCAACATTAATTAAATTAATTAAGTATTTATCGTAATATGAAAAAAATTCAACATATAACTATTTACATAAGTAAAAAATAAGTTAAGAAAAAGAAAAAGAAACTCTTAAATTACTCAAAAAATTTTTGTCAAAATAATAAAATTAGTAACGAAGAAGGATAAATTAGTAAATAAAATTTATTTTAATATAAATTTTAATTAAAAATAAAAATATTTAACGGAGTTAATAGTTTGGACTTAATTATATGTTTTCAAAATATAGGGGAGGTTTGTGTAATTAAAGCAAAACGTAAGGGAGGTTAGAGTATTTTACTCTAATAATTAAGAAAATAATTAAGGATATATGTGAGTTCAAGGTATACTTTTTGTTTGATAAGAATTGGACTATATATCTATTACAAATTTATATTATCGCATATAAGATACTATTCAAAATTATGAATAATGCAGATCATTTACACGCCAAATGAGCAATGCTGCTTGTATTAGACTCAATCCTTTTCTTTATTTTCTTATTATCATTTTTATTTTTATTTATTATATCTTCATTTACCTGAATTAAATTATATTCAAATAAATGTATCGTTCAGCCGAAAGGTTTCTAGCTATTCCATACGTACATTGCAATAATAATAATAATAATAATTAAAAAAAACAAAAATGCATGAGTTGTAACGTATTCGTGAAGTTAAATTTCGATTTTCAAAGAAATATTGGAAAACTTGCTTGGCTTTCAAGGACATAAGCACATGCTCTTGTGCTATTATTTGACAACCCTAGGAAAAGATTCCTTTTAGACTTTCTCGGTATATATATTTTAAATAAAAGTTTCCAAGTTCAAATCGATTGAATGAAAATATCTAAACTCTTATTCGTACCCGATTAAAACAAAAATCTAGCTCATGTTTGAGAGATATAAATTAAAGTGGTGGGGATGAACACATTCCCACACGTTATGTCTAACTAGATCTTGAGCTACATATATTGCTCACGATTTTTTGAATAATGCAGCTTTTAGTGAGTTTGTGTGTGTGTGTGTACTGATTTTGTCTTATGTTATATTAAAATGGTTTAGGCCTTTGATTCTTGAATATTCATTTATATTATTTGGCAATTTAATTTTTTTTATACTAAGTGTACATGTTTTGATTGATTTTATATGGTTATCTATGTATATGTATATATGTATACGTGATTTTGTAGCAGGTTTAACATTATTAAATAGACTTGATTTTAATTTGGAGAATTTGAGTTTCGATGATGATATATTAATTGTGGTGACTCAAATACCTAACATATACAAATTGCGAAACATTATATCAATTTTAAAAATGTTCAGAATAGATTTTCTTCATACATCAATTTAAAAGATTTCCAGAATGCTGAACTCTCCAAACACTATGGAGGAAGCTATGTTCAAACTTGATATAGAATTGTGAAACACTATATCAAGTTAAACAATGTTCAAAAATATGTTTTATACAAAAAAAAAATTGAAACCTTAACATTCACTATTACAAAAAGGTTGAAAGGTTACACACATTTTATGGCCCTTCTTTAAAAAAGTGTCATAACTTCCTTTATATATATATATATATATATATATTTTAATTTTAGGTACTAGCTGTGGCACCTAGTAGGTTAGGAGCCACAGTTGGCAAGGCTAGGTGTGGCGCCTGCCTAGGCCCCACACAAGCCTGGTTGACGTTGGGGCCATGTGTGGCGCCTGGATAGTGGCCCAATAATATTAGCTGTGGTGCCTAGGTTGCCCAGGTGCCACAACTGGTTCAGCAAGTGTGGCGCCTGCCCACTTGCCCATTAAATTTTAAAAAAAAAAAAGAATTTCTTTTTCTTCAAGTGGATAGTGTAATCCCTCTCCACCAATAGGAATGCCCCCCACCCCAACCCTTATCTCTTATTTCACTTCCCACATAGTGGTCCTGCGCCCTCCCCCAATTCCTTCTCTTTTTGACTACTCCATTCAATTATTCCCTCTTTTCTCCTCTATTAAACTACTTTCCCTTTCTCATCATCTTAGTGGATATGCCACCCCCTCCCTCCATTTCCTGTCATCTTCACACTAAAAAACACACCCACACGCTCACACGTCTTCATCAGCGAATCTACATCTTTATTTTGTTCCAACTGCCATCCCCACTCCAGTTCCTTCCCTTTTCTTTATATTGTCTTCCACTTTTGGTCCCCACTCCATCCAGTTGGTCCCAACTGCTAAAATTTTCTCCTCCTCCTCACTCAAGATTGCGTCACCAATGGCAATGTGATCCCCAACTGCATTGCACTGATCAATTAAGCTGTAAGTTCAACATGCTTCCTTTTTTTTTTCAGGTTATTTTGCTTATTTTTGTTATCACACGCACGTGTGTGTGTGTGTGTGTGTGTTGATTATATTCTATGATGAGCTTTTTTTTCTTTTTATGACAGGCACATGTGTATATATATATATATATATATGTTATATATATTTGTGTTCCATTTTATAGAGGTAATATAAATAAAAAATCATTAACTAAAACTTGCAATAAGGTTTAAAGATGTTTGAGGTTTTGTTTTGTTTTTTTCTTTTTTTTATGTTCTCTTTTAAAAAGAGATGTTCCTTATGAATACAAAGCCAATTAAAAAGAGATGTTCCTTATGAATACAAAGGCAATTAACAAAATAATTTTTTGTATTATCTTATTAAACTATAATAGAGAAAATCCCATACAAAGCCAATTAAAATAGGAAAAATTGAAATCAATATGATTAAATGAATAATTTGTTAATTGAGTCATTAACTCATTTTGGGATTTTAAAATATGGATAAAATGACTTTAATATATCAATATATATCAATGTTAATATTTCATAAAATAAAATATAATTTATTTATATTGTTTAACTTTAAATATATTAACTAGAACCATAAGGAAAAAATCCATACAATAAGGAATTCATTTTATTCAATTGATTTTTTTTCCAAAAATTTTATAATATATATCAATATAAAAATTATTTTTAATAAATATATTATGTATAAAGTTTAATATATTTGTTTCATATATAAAGTTTTCTTAAAGTTCTATATTCCAATATGTAAAGCAAAATTTTAAGCGAACTTAATTCACCTAATAAAAAAAGAAATTTTAAGTATATTTAATATCTTTTTCACTAGCATATTAACAGTGAAAAACATTTTTTTTTACAATATGTCTGTCTAGTTCAATTCCCTCTTTATATGTATATATGTATGCATGCATGCATCATATTTATGACTACCCAAGATTAATTGGCAATATAATTTAATTAATATTGGGATTATATTATGCTCTCCTTTTTGTTTTATTTTATTTTCTTTCTTTTTTTTTCTGAATCATATTTTTTTATTTAAGCAAATTAATCATATTTTATTTTATTATATATTGATGTTTTGTACACAACATTATTATTATTATT
The DNA here is from genome assembly GCA_963242795.1 of Inga leiocalycina. Taxonomy (NCBI): domain Eukaryota; kingdom Viridiplantae; phylum Streptophyta; class Magnoliopsida; order Fabales; family Fabaceae; genus Inga; species Inga leiocalycina. Next base: position 69,867,863 of record OY725322.1, read on the forward strand.
ATTAAAAATAATTTACAACCACTAATATTTTATTGACTTTTTTATGTGTAATTTGTGCTTGTAGTTTCAGTTCATCAGTCTATTGAAGCTTCTATTTAAGGTATGTTTTTTAAATTTTGAGCTTACAAATGTGATTTTAGTTGAATTTAATAATAGTTAGTTATAATTTGTAGGTGTTCTAATGATTAATGTTATGGATTATTAGTTGCATAAGTAAAATAATTATTTATATATTCTTAACACTTGTATTTTATTTATTGGCTTGTAATGTTTTCTAATTTACCCATGATATGTTGTGGCAAATATGGTTTCTTTCATTATGAGTTATGAAAAATTATTATAATGCCTGGGAATAATGAATGGATTATTTGTCAATTAAAACATAAGGTTTAAGACTTAGAAAGGTTCAATTTTGAAGATTTCATGTTGGGAATTTATTTTAAAATTCGTAAGAGAATATAAAAGAAATTAGTAAATGCAATAGTCATACAACTAACCACGTACTTTTTTAAAAAATAGATTGAAGGCATAGATGGATCGTAAATGGATGTCATCTAATCGGTGTTCAATGGAATATATAGATGGGCTGAAAGATTTTATTACATTTGCAATTGAGCACACAAAATATCCTGACAAAATCTTGTATCCTTGCTTATCTTGTTGTTTTGGAAAGCGGATTAGTCCACTTGATTTACTAGATCATTTAGTATGTTACAGTATTGAACAAACATATATACAATGGACAAGGCATGGTTAGACGAACGATGCATGTAGTGATCGGGTGCATACCACGAGTGATGCTTCGGATGAATTTGATCAAAGCATGTTTGATGAAGATGATGGTCTTGAAGAAATGCTAAATGTGGTTGAAGGGATGCATCATAACTGCCCTAACGAATTTAAGAAGTTGAAAGGTGATGCAGAGAAACCATTATATGCTGGTAGTACTAAATACACAAGATTGCTAGCAGTGTTGAAGTTGTATAACTTTAAAGCTTGCTACGGATTGAGTGATTCGGGTTTCACCGCACTGCTTAAACTATTGCAAGATATGCTTCCAGAAGAAAATGTACTTCCTACCAAGACATAAAAGGCAAAGCGAATTCTTTGCTCTACAACCGGCATGGGATATGAGAAGATACATGTATGTCCTAACGATTGTGTATTATTTCGAAATCAGTATGCAATGTTGGAGAAGTGCCCTAAATGCAACGCATCTCGATATACGAAGAAGAAAGGAAAGAGTCCTTTGAAGGTCTTATGGTATTTTCCCATTATTATGAGATTCAAGCGATTGTATAGTAATGTAGAGATTGCTAAGCAGTTAACATGGCATGCAAATGAAAGGATTAAAGACACAAAGCTTAGGCACCCTACAAATGCTCCTCAATGGAAAAAAATTGATCATGAGTACCTTGACTTTGCGGATGAAGCAAGGAACCTTTGCCTTGCACTGTCAACTGATGGAATTAATCCACACGATGTTCAGAGTAGTACACATAGCACATGGCCAGTGATCTTGATGATTTATAACCTTCCTCTATACTTGATCATGAAACATAAGTTTATGATGTTATCTATGTTAATTTTTGGGCCTAGGCAACCTGGGAATGATATAGATGTATACTTGGCTCCTTTAATTGATGACTTGAAGTTGCTTTGGGAGGAAGGTGTCAGTGTGTATGATAGGTACATCAAAGAAAGTTTTACTTTGAAAGCCATGTTGTTTGGCACAATTAATGATTTCCCTACTTATGATAATTTGTCAGGATACAACGTCAAAGGATATGGTGCATGCCCTATATGCAAAGATGACACTCATTCAGTGCAACTTCATCATTGTAAGAAAAATGTTTACATAGGGCATCGAAGATTCTTACCATCACAACATCGTTGGAGGAAGTGGAAAAAGCCTTTCAAAGGTGACTCAGAAGAAGGTAGCCCACTAAAGATGTTGACCGGTGCCCAGGTGTATTCAAAGGTAAAAGACTTGGATAACAATTTTGGCAAGCCTTTTGTAAAACAAACCGAGACAAGTGGTTGGAAGAAAAAGTTTATTTTCTTTGAACTTCCATATTGGAAGTCTTTATATGTGAGACATTTTCTTGATGTGATGCACATAGAAAATAATATTTGTGATAGTCTAATTGGCACGTTGCTCAATATCCAAGGAAAAAGCAAGGATAGTGTCAATTCGAGGTTGGATTTGGTGAACTTGGGAATTAGAGAAGAGTTGGCACCGATTGAGTAAGGGCATCGTATTTACCTACTGCCAACAGCATACACTCTGTCAAGGAAAGAGAAGAAATTTTTTTGAGTTTCTGTAAGGAATTAAAGTTCCCAAGGGCTACTCTTTAAATATAAAGAACCTTGTATCCGTGAAAGAGTTGAAGTTAAAGAACCTCAAGTCTCATTATTGTCATGTGCTCATGTAGAATTTCCTATCGGTTGGTATACGATCCATTTTACCCAAAAATTTAAGAAACACCATCACTAAACTTTGCGTGTTTTTCAAGTTGATCTGCAGTAAAGTAGTAGATTCAACTAAGTTACAAGATTTGCAAAGGCTGATTGTATGTACTCCGTGTGAACTTGAAATGTATTTTCCACCTTTTTTGACATTATGGTACATCTAACCGTACACTTGGTCAAAGAGATTCAATTGTACGATCCAGTGTACTTGAGATGGATGTTCCCGAATGAGCGATTCATGAAAATATTAAAAGGGTATGTGAAAAATAGATATCGCCCAGAGGGTTGTATCGCTGAAAGATATATGGTTGAAGAAGCAAGTGACTTCTGTGCTGATTTTCTATCAAATGTTGACCCTGTAGGGATCCCCAAGTCCCGTCATGATGGGCGAAGATCAGGGAAAGGAACAACTGGGAGGGATGTAATAACGATATCAGCAATTGAACGGGAGCAAGCCCACTTGTATGTACTACATAATACTGATGAGGTCGAACCATTTGTAGAAGAACACAAGGATGCTCTTCGATTGGTACATGGCGATAGGAATGAAAAATTGTTAACAAAAGAACACAACAAATAATTTTCAGGCTGGTTGAAAAATTGCATTAATGATGAGATGGAGTGGAATCCTGATTCAATTTCTGAAAAATTGAAGTGTCTGTCGAAGGGAGCGAGCTTAAATGTATTATCTTACAATGATTATGCAATCAACGGTTACACATTCTATACACAAGACCATGATACACAGAGCACGATGCAGAATAATGGGGTAACACTTGTTGCTGATTCTTGGCATAGATCCAGTGCTAAAGACATACATGATATCTATGCATCGATGTCATACTTTGGTATCATTGAACGCATATGGGAGTTAGATTACTCTATGTTCAAGGTCCTTGTCTTCAAATATAAGTGGGTTAACAACAACAGTGGCTTAAAGATAGATGACTTAGGCTTTGTTCAAGTGGACCTTTCTAAAGTTTGGTATGAAGATGATCCTTTTATTTTAGCAGCACAAGCAGAACAAGCGTTTTCGTTTCAGATCCTACTAAAAATTATTGGTCTATTGTACTCCCATCCAACAATAATCATCAAGAACAAGTTGATTTTGAAAGTAATGAAAATTTGAACATCAATGATGATGATCCTTCGTTTGAGAATTTGTGGTCAGTAGAGATTGATATAGATGGAGATGAAGATGAAGATGAAGATGGAGATGGACCAGTATACGTGAGACATGATCATGAAGAGGGAACTTGGGTCAAGAGAAACACAATTCTCAATCCAACACGAATTCTGAAGAATAAAATTTTAAATCAAACTAGAAAAAGGAAAAGATAATGAATGCCTTGACTTATTTACTTGTACGTACGTTTTTATAAATTTTAAAATAATTTGCTTTCGTTGATATGGTTGACATTATACACTGATGTTTTATTTTGGTGTATTTCACTTCCAGAAGTATGGACTCACCACACAATGAAACTGATGATGTTCCTCAGCACATTAGTAGACAAAGATTTGAGGCGAACGTAAGACGTGGTAGGACAGTTATGGCGAGATTGATCAAATTGAGAAGTAAGGGAATCAAGTTATAACTGGAGTGGAATGAAAATGAAAACCCATTCGGTAAGAACGGTACCTCATTAAATAACTTGATTGGGACTGCAATTCGAGACAGAGTCCTTATTACAGTTCAAACTGGAACATGGCAAAAAAAGATTATGAGGATGACATATGGGATGAAGTACAGGTAACACATTAATTATATTATTGTTCGGTTTGCTTTATTTCACTTAATTTCAATCTTACATATTATATATGTTTTTTTTGTTACAGGGCATTTTTATTATTGATGATGATCAGAAGAACTTCGTCCTAAGAAAAGCCGGAAAACTTATGAGAAAGTTTCATTCTGATATTGTCAAATACTACTTGAGGGATGATAATGAGAATATCATTGATACACCACCTTAGCTATTGTACGAAGGAATCATCACTCAAGAAATGTGGGATGAGTTTATCAAAACACATACAACTCAGGAATTCCTAGTAATATAATTTGTTTTACTTTCCCTATTACTTGTAATATACGTATTTGTAATTAACATTTATATATTGATATGAATCATTTTGATCTAAACAAGAGTTGAGCAAGAAAAATCACACTAACGTGATCAACATGGGATACCAGTACACATAAGGACCTATTTCATACGCACAGTTAGAAAGAAAAATGGTACGAACTAATGATTATTTCATTTGTAGATAAATTGTATGAATATTAGAAAATTTGTCAACTAAATTTGCCAATAGATAGAAGAATCAAGTTCAAATATTACACAGGTTCCATGACATGATTTGTGGGTAGCCGGTGTCACAAATAAGAAAGGTAAAATTCGTAGTGAGGAAGCAAGAAGAGTAGCTAAATATTGTGTAAGTATTGGATTATGCGTACAATAAATAATTGGCTTTACTTAAATGAAATTTATTTATAATAACTAATATTGTTGTAATTCTTTTTGTGATAGTGACAAATGACACAAAATGATCATGTGTTGGTGAGCTATGTTGGTCAGGACGATTTGTTGAGCAAAGCGCTTAGAGTACACGAGTATGATGGTCGTGTTCGGGGTGCTGGTTTTGTTGTCACCCCATCAGCATACTTCGAACGCCAGAAGCGCCCCAGTAGAGGTGACGTTTCCCAGCTGTGTGACGAGATGACTAGTTGCAAGCATCAAATGCAAGAACTTCAAGAACAAATGCCTATAAGGAACAACGAGAAGAAAAATTCTTAGAACAAATGCATTTGATGCAAGAACAGAATGCGCTGTTAACAATGCAAATACAACAGTTAGTGTAGTATAAGCTAACACAAAATATTCCCTTCTGTGATAGCCTAAGTGTCAGAGATAGTTGCACTTCCATGCCTAAAGTCCCTTTTCCTTTGGTAATTAATTTCTTCTCTACTTAACTTTATGTTACATTATAATTTAGCAAACTATAACATATTAACTCTATTTTCTATAGGGCAAAATTCAATGCAAGCTACAAGTCGAGCAAGCTTCTAAGCATATGGTTGCAGTGGGTGCTGCCTACAATACTGATAAAGACATACTGCACAATTCACCATTGCCCGACAACACAATCCGAGTGAGGGTTGACATCTACATGAATGAAGACGCCCTCTTACCGATCCCGTCTTGGGATGAGCAAATAATGGTGAAAGATGTTGTAGGTGACTATGTTACTTGGCCAATAGGTCTTATCGAGTCATATGAAAAGGTCGTTCATTTACAATTCCCTGCACTTTTCATCCGTACTTCCATCTAAAACTGTGATTTAATTTTTTGATTTTTGCAGGGTGGACAGTCTAGAGAGAAACAAATCCAACCTTATGGTAAGATCTCAAAGTGTTCGACAACACAACCTAAGTCGAAAGCATTGGCTAGCCAACAGAGCAAAAGAAGACCGACCTCATATCACAATTAATTAGTATCAATTACACCATAATCAATCGGTGAAGGAGGATTGGCAATACGTCTTGAAAGACATATCTACAATGTTGGCGGTCTAGTTGATTATGTTACTGCCGAGGTCGTGCACGATATATGTACTCGTGATTGGGTTAATGTTTCAGCTATCAACATCTGGATAAGGTACTTGACCATTATCGTTTATCACTGTTATTAATATTTCTCTTTCCTTTTCTTTTGTTTTTCATGATACTGTTTGTTTTATACTAGGCATTTGTCTAATGAGATCTTAATGGATACAAATATGGTTCAATTCGTATTTGTCAATCCTTTTCTTATTGGCTACCATGGGGATAAAGTAGATATAAATGCGCAGGCTAATGATCTAAAATATTACTTTAGAAAGAGAGCGACACCAACTATGCTATTTTTAGTGCTATACAATGCGAGGTAAGTTATTAGTAGTACAATTTTTGTTTTTATTGTTTAACTTTTATCATACCATGATTGTTGAAACTAATTTTTTAAAATATTTTAGGTGTCATTGAATATTGATAGATATCAATCCAGCGGAACCTTCAGGCCCTCGCATTTACTATGTGGATCCTTTAAGAGATGGTCTTCCACAAAACCGTTCAGATATGTTATTGTTCAATAAGTAAGCGTGCGTGCATATGTGTAAATATTTGCATATGTCATTGAATAACTAAAAGTAATCAGTTTCTATTTGTTTTGTTAGCACATTGACTGTGTATTGGGCCTCTGTCTCCTTAAGCTATTCTAAAGATATTGACCCTCAACTTAGCTATCCTTGGAAGAAGATACTTGTACTGATATATGAATTTACTCAAACTTTGTTTTTATTCATAAACAGAGTTAAATATTGCATTATATTTTTGTAGTGCCCTTTCCAACCTAATGACAATGATTGTGGTATTACATCATGAAATTTATAAAGGATGTAATTACGCATGATCAGGCATTTATTTCTCAAAAAGAAAGTCATTTAGTTGCACTTCATATTATGTTTTAATTAAATTTAATTAGTGCCAGATAATTACATTTTGCTGATTTTAATTCATTTTAATTTGTGGCTAATTGTGTGTGTGTGTGTGTAGTATTATGAAGATCAACGTTGTGACATTTTGACTAACCATCAGCTTAATGAAGTGATCGAGGAATGGTGTGAATATGTGTTTAGGCAAAATGTCTGGGTAGCTATACTATTAAATTCATCACTAGCTGTTGGTCTTTGTTGTGTTGTTTCTTGGCAATTGTTGTGTCATAAATGCATGTATTCAAGTTGAATTTGTTGTACAATTCATTCACATACAATATATTGTATAATTATTTTATGTACTACTTTAACTAATTAATCATCTGTTTGTATCATCTTGAAGTTATCTATCATTGTTGTTTGCTTTTCTTCATTCTGTTGCACTGTGGATATAGATACAAAATATTTATTAGACCACGTAGTGTGCAATACTGTACAATTATAGGAGATATTAACAAAAAAAAATAAAAAAAAAAGAGTTTCTGTGGCACTTCTTTAAATAAGGGCCACAGGAAGTACCTAAATAAAAAAAAGAGAAAAAAGGAGGACCCTCCTATGGCGCTTGCGTCAAGAGACCCCCTCCTGTGGCACTTCCTCCAACAAGCGCCACAGCAGGGTATTTTTTAAAAAATTAAAATGTTGCGGCGCTTTAGTAGTGTCCAGATATATAGCACTTCTCTAGCGCCACAGCTAATCAATTATAAGCGTCATAGCTTTGCAATTTTGTAGTAGAGATTTACTTATACTCAATCCTAACGACCTTACCGCTCAAGGTAATCTCAAGTGGTTCCTTTAGAATATATTTTGCTTAGTCATATTAGCCATTAATTAGAGAAGATGAACAACATTTGGTGTTCTATTGTAGGATCCGCATTGACAAGGTTAATGAAGCTCTTAAGAAAATGAAAAATCATAAAGCTATGGTCTTCCCTATTGAGGAATTGGGAGTGTTTAATTAGGTAAAGAGGGAGTATTACTTTTTGTAGTGGGTTCCATACTATTTTTTCTATGCATACGTAATAATGTTAGGTTATATTTAACAACCCTAACATTTTTGCACACATTTTAAATGTTCTTGAGTATTTTTCACATTTAAAAAGTATATGGTGTTGGATGCACTTTTGGTAAAAGTTCGTAAATATTTGTGCACCTTAATTCACCCTAGAATATATATACACAAATAAAATACCTTCTTTGGGTAGCTTTGAGTATATGGAAGAATGCAAGGGGCCAAAAACACAATTAAAAATAAATTTTATAGGAAGAAGGACTAATATAAACCCTACACATATATGTGTACGTATTGGGGGCTAAGGTACAAATCTACCTATGAAGTATTTAGTAAAAGTATACATAAACTTTTCAAAATTATGACAACCATTAAGTCAATGTTTAACAAACTTGTAGGTCAAGAAAATGATGTAAAAATACACATGAATTAGTTTCCAAAATGGTGCAAAAACACCATAGTTGTTGGAAACTTCATGTGTATCTTTGCACCATACATTTTGAAAACTTGGTATGTTTCGGTACCATTTTTTTAGTTGATGTAGGAAAAATAAAGGAGAGAGAATAGACTAGTGTACAGGGGTGAATCCACTTTCAAATCCGGGTCAAAAATCTAATGCTCCATAACTCGAACATAATAATGGTCACGCAATTATTATACTACTAGAGCCTAATAAGGATTGGCACGGTAGATCAGTAGAACAAGAAAGATGATAGGAGAGAAGAGATTGCTAGATAGCTCAATTGTAAGGGTGAGGTTCAATTGAGAGAGGCACATCCTATTTATAGAGGTCTAAGGAGACAACTAATTAGGAAGTTATGTGCACCCCTACTTGCCCTCTAAGTAATAATCAGGAAATTAATTCTTGATTAATTTCCTAATATACAATTATTTATTTCTCAATTAAAAAATCCATAATTAATGCTAATTTGTTTATTATTTGATAAGGCTATTTGTTTCCTAATCAAATAATCCGGCCAATTAAGGGTAGACCTAGATCCAAATTCCAACATCTCCCACTCGCACTTAATGGTAGGGGTAAGGTTCAATTGAGAGAGGCACATTCTATGTATAGAGGTCTAGGGTGACCACTAATTAGGAAATTATCTACACTCCTACTTGCCCTCTAAGTAATAATCAGGAAATTAATTCTTGATTAATTTCCTAATATACAATTACTTATTTATCAATTAACAAATCCATAATTAATGCTAATTTGTTTCTTATTTGATAAGGCTATTTGTTTCCTAATCAAATAGTCCAGCCCATCAAGGGCGGACCTGAACACAAAGTCCAGCATCTCCCACTCACACTTGATGGGCCTCCCATTGTGCATCTATTACTCTTTCCTATTTTATACTTGGCATTTGCAATGACCGTGTGGGTAAAACGTCTTGCTTATGATACTAGAAATCCCTCATATCGGATCAACATCCAAGAACACACTTTACATATTTCAAAGCTATCTATTTGTTGCCACAAATGCCCCAGATTCTCCCATTCACATCACTCATGGCATATCTAATCCCTTGAGTTAATATTATGATTAACTCATATTGTCTTCTATGCACATAGCATCCGCACTTACAAGATACACATAAAATTAGTAAGGGATCAACCACAGACACTAGCACATCTTATGTATGTGGGAGTGAATCTTCCTTTTTGACTAAACATTCATCTGTCTTGACTAGGTCGCTTTCCTAGTTTTGACTCATCTGACTGAATCGTGTGTGGTCATAGAGCTTCAACTAAAGTAGCCATCACCAAACCAAGCTTTCATTATGCTGCCTAAGTCTTAAGGGTATCGTGAAAGGATTTTTCCTTCATGGGACTCACACCGTAGTGAACCAAGAATCTTTCATCTACATCCCATAGTGCAGTCTAACTCTCAAGCACATGTAGTATGAATTGCATGCTATGGTGAACGGTTTGTGGTGTACGTTGATTTCTTTATCTTTCACCATACAAAAATTAGTTCCGAAATGTACTCAACATTCAAACCAAAACTTTCTTTTACACAATATCTCTTTTACAATCTCACTTGTAAAAAGAGTTCTTTGTCTAGCTTCAGGTCTGTGTTCATGCTTCAATCCATTTTCTATACACACACACACACACACATATGGATCTCATCTCAATTTAACTGAGCCAATTCAAATGCAAAGATTCTTCTTAACTATCTCATGGTGATCATTTGCTCGTCTTACGCTCCCATGCCCCTGTAAAACATGGCAAGACAATTGTTTGTGTGAGTGAACCAATCTTTTCTGACCTGTATGACATACAAAATTCTATACCTTACATGTATTTATTCATAATATACATACTATTTCTTTTATATTCACATAAAAGAAGTTCAAGACCTTATGTTTTGTTTGTACCCCAAGATCTCTACTAACTCAATGAATATCAAGCTATGGGCTTAGTAAGGGGATCTACCAACATTCCGTTAGTAGAAGGTCATTGAATTATTGCTTTCTTTCTTTGAAAGCATATCTCTCACAGAGATATATCTAATGTATGTTTTGCCTTACTGTGATACTTAGGATCCACATCATAAGATGTTATCATTTGGATCCTTCTATCCACCATTCATTCCCAGTTACTCATGAGAAATTCTCTAGACATATGGCTCCTTAAATGATGTCAGAACATGATCTGTGTTCTAATTCCATAGATGACATAAATGTACTGTCTATTTCTCTACTTTATTATCATTTTCCTGGGTCTTGTATTGGAGAATATTTTCAAACGTCAGTTGTTGCCTTGACAACTTAATCCATAGTTCCTCTCATAATCTTTTCCGTAACTAGACCAAAAACAATTTTCAAGTCCAACCAAAGACATTTGGTCTTGTACACCAATATATACATTCATGTTACGAACCAAATTCTTGCTGTAGGACTCTGTCCACCTTTTCTGTGTTGGATTCCTTGTAGGACATGTAACCTTTCTAAGGTTATGTCCTTATCTTCAAGGGTGTTCATGAGTTTGTAGTTTGGCATATTGATATGCCTAAGAATAACACTTGCACATGTCTTAGGTGAAAAAGACCGTACCTTTCTTGTGTATTCTTTATTTATCTTGTCATTCAAGATATGTTCTGTTCAACCCATGATCTTTCTTCTTAGAATTTAAGGATAACTCTTATCCTTTATTCCTTTAACTCCATTGACACTTGTTTCAGGTAAACATATATCATTTGACAAAGGATAACTTCACAAAGAATCATCTCAAGACTGTTTGGCACTCATGTAGTGTTCTTCAATCATCGTGAAGTTGGTGAGGCTTTCACTTGTGAAACCTTATATACTTCCACTTGGATGATTATTTCTATGAAGCCCTTAAGCTGCTACATGTAGAGTTCATCATCCAATTTCCAAGTTTCTTAAATTGGAAAGCGGTATTCACATCATCTTGATGTAATTTTAAGACTAAGCTTGTTGTCATAGCCAAAATTGGTTGTCCAGTTAAAATACACAACAGGCAATCTTCCCATTATAGTACCCCTTAGCCACTAAGTGTTTTAGGTTTGATATGTCCCTTATGGATTTGATAACCTACTATTTCCCAATCACTTTTAGGATATGTGACAAATTGCCTAAACATTTGCTTAGCTAATTTCAAAAAGAATCCAAATCCTATTTTGCAATTCATCTTAGTAGGTCCTTCTAGTGTCTTTCAGAAACTTATAAGTAGTCATCATCACCTTCTAAATGATGAAGAAAGCATTCAATGTATTAGAGAATCTACCTTCTTATCATTATTTTTTGAATGACAATTTACTTCAAGGTAGATTTTATATGATTTTCTTCCTATGTATGAGTGAGGTATTCTTCTTGTAACTTGCCTTTGACCTCTTTTATTGTGAAAATGGTCTCAACCCTCTCACTCAGATCAATGAACTTAGGAACACTTGGTTATTCCTTATCACTGTTAACCTCTTAAAGAGATTTTGGCATAGTCAATTGCTGATTATCTACTAGGGAGTATGGTTACTATGAACATTGTGTTTCTTAGTTATCTCTTAGTCACTGAGCCATAATCATTTTCACTAATGAAGACATATCATTTCAAATTCTTAGGTCATCTCATGAAGATGTACCCTTTGTGCCTTGCCCCAGTCGTCCATACTCATAGGAAGAATTATGGATATTAAGTTACTGATCCTTATGGTCATAAAGTGCTTGGGCCTGGTCTAAGGCCTATCCATAATTCACAGGGCAAGGTCGTGATTGACTTGGAAGGCATTTTGTTAAGTATAAAGACAATAGCTATGAGTTTACATGCAACATATGTGGCTTGAGAGTTTTACTTATGCTATTATTTACTCAACTATGTGAAAGAGAGGTCTATCTCCCTGATAAGTATATATTTTATAATTAAATAAGTGTAGATTCTGAGATACATTTGATTAAATTTATTAATATTTTATACTTATTTAATTATCTTTTATATATTTTTCTATCATTTAATTAATTATAGGTTAAAGGATATTTTGATATAAAATCTATTCATACCCTAATTTATTTTGTAAGAGATATTATAAGAGTAAAGTGAGAACAAAATACAGCGTGGATGAAAATGTGACATTGAGTTTTTGTTTCTCCTTTCCTTTATCTTCTTTCTTTTGTCTTTTTATTTTGTCTTTGATTTAACTATTATTTTGGTCATGACTGTAATATCCCGATTTGTAATTAGGGCTAATGAATATGATAATCATTGTAATTAGAGCGATTAAGCACTTTTGGAATTAATGTAATGAGAATCTTGAGAATAAACACTTGTGGTATTTAAGATTAATGGTTGAGATTCATTGATAATGGGTCGGGATCCTATGTTTTGCGGTTGTGTGAGCTCTTTGATGGAGTGCTTAAGATGTGGACATGTGGCATGGTGTGAGTCATAGGATGAAGCACTAGAAGACAAATATCACTTTTCCCTCATTTTCTCTCTCCTATTCGGTTGGAGGCATGGGCAAGGGAGTGTGTGTGTAGCTTCATCATCATTTCTCCATCTCTCTCTCATCTCTTCTCTCTCTCTCTCCATTTCGCTGAAGCAAGCAAGGGAAGAGGAAGAAGAAAAGCTTGAATCTTGGTAAGTTGTGATCCTCTTTTGCTTAAAACCTTTTCTCTAATATTATTCATCTCAATGAGAGCTACATTGTGATGATTGTAGAGCCTTGAATGGTGTTGATTGGGTTTTTGGCCGAAATTGAAAGTTGAGGAATCAAGGTTCTGAATTGAGCAAAGAGAAGAGGTAGGAATTTAGAGTATTTTGGTATATTGTTTATGATGTTTGGCTAAGTTTGGAAGAATCTGGAAAATTTCACCTAATTAGGCCAAATGATGGAAATGTGGATTTTAAGGTGTTTGATGGTGGAAATGGTTTAATGATGAGTTTTTTGATTATTGGAAATAATCTGGAATGTTGGAAATGTGTTAAGGGAGATTTGGAGAATGTGTATCTTAGAGACCTTAGTGTTTGATTGTGGTCAAGTTGGGTTTTGGAGTGTTTTTGGAGTTGCCATTGTGTTCCCTGGTTAGTGCTTAGAGTGTATGAGCATTGGGAAGAGTTTGGGAACCTTTGGGGGAGAATTTGACCAGCTGGTGTTTCTGGTTTTTGGCTGCGTTTCTGGTCTCTGATACACATCACTCGAGCAGAGGAAGAACGTGCTCGAGTGATGCGCAAGTTTTTCCCTTTGTGTTTTGAGTCACCTGGGTTTTCTGCTAGTGCTGCTCGAGCACATCGCTTTGTGCTCGAGTGAGCGAGGAACCTGCTCGAGTGAGCTTGGTCTGCTCGAGTGAGGGTGTGAGTCCAGAGTGAAGGGAGTGCTTTCGGGTCTTCACTCGTGGGCTGATGCCAAGAGTGAGCTCTGTCACTCGCGGGCATAGCCGTTTCACCCGAGCACTGGGGGTCATGCTCGAGTGAGGTTGTGCTTCAGGTGGGAGTTGTGCTTGCGGGTGGTCACTCGCGAGTAAGGTGCTCGAGTGTGCCTTCTCACTCGCGGGTGTGAGGTGTGTGCTCAAGCACATATGGCTGTGCTCGAGTAATCCCGTGCTTGGAGAGCTTTGGGGTGATCTCGGGTGCTCACCTCCTGGATTTCTCTCGCGGGTGCTCGAGTGAGGCATCTAGCCTTGTGCTCGAGTGAGGGTCAACGTGCTCGAGTGAGCCAGTGCTCGAGGGTTTCCTTGTGCTCTCGGGTGCTCACTCGCAGTCTCACTCGCTATTGTGCTCGAGTGATGTCCGTACTTGTGCTCGAGTGAGAGCATCTGTGCTCGAGTGAGATGACCAAAAATCAGTGTTTTGCCTTCGAGTAAGGAGTCTTTTGGGTAGTTTCTTCCAACCCTTTAGGCATATGTTTAGGCCTATTTTAGTCACCTAAAGAGTCCTAAATGATAACCAACATAGAGTATTATTGAAATATACATATGGAAAAGAGATTGATTGGTTGTCCCTAATTGATATAGGATTTGACATTTGTCGCCCTCGTGAGGCCACGGTGCCGGAGCCAGTCAGGAAAGATACAGGTAGTGACTCTATCTTTATACCTTATGTGATGTATGATATGTGTGCTATATCATTGTGATTAAATGGATTTTGTATGCTGCAAGTTTTGTGAAAACTTTGTGTGGAAACACCGCTAAACCAATAGTCCCTGAGTCGCTAACAACGGTTCGGGTGAAGGTCGTATGCCTTCCCGGCAGTAAAAGGGGATGAGGTTAGGGTGTCATATATGTTTTATGTGATATTGTGGTAGCACCGCTATACCAATAGTCCCTGAGTCGCTAACAACGGTTCGGGTGAAGGTCGTATGCCTTCCCGGCGGTAAAAGGGGATGAGGTTAGGGTGTGATATTTGTGAAGGCCGACGGGCCATTGTGAAAGCCGAAAGGCTATATGTGAGCCGTGTGGCTATTTGTATGCACTGCCACGCCAATAGTCCCTGAGTCGCTAACAACGGTTCGGGTAAAGGTCGTATGCCTTCCCGGCGGAAAAAGGGGATGAGGGTGGAGTGAGTTTGTGTTGCAGCTGATATGAGATGATGTGTTTGCATATTATATGATTGCATGTGGTATGAAATAGTTGTTACTACGGGGATTCTTTAGAATCTCACCCTCCCAAATGATTAATCTTTTCAGACAGGGCGAGTGGTTCGAAAGGGAAGCGGACAACCAGGAGTAGTTAGGCTTACTCCGAGATCTAAGTGGTAGTTGGTTATTATAGTGTTGGATTTGGGATTGCAAGTTGTACATCTAATGTAAATGAATGTTTTGGTGATGTAATCCCCTTGTTGGGAAACTTTGAACCCAAGTTATATATGTAAGTAACCCGGGGTTTGCCGGGATTTTGGTTTCTGCACTTTGATATTTATTATGTACTCTGATTTCTCAAGTAATTATATCCGCATGTGAATGTGAGACCAGGATTAAGTATGTTTTAGAAATGATTTTGAAATACCCCATCTTGGGATGAGGGATTATGAATTGTTATTTCATCTTATTGGTCTCTATTTCATTTAAATTTTGTAATCCGGATGTAATTACGGTGAGGGGGTTACATTCATGACAATGTTCAGTTTATGTAGATAAACCTTGGTTTTAGATTATTTAGTTTGATTATAGATTAGTGGATAATAATTTTTGTCGTTAATTGCTTTAATATTATATTTGTGTATTTAATTGTGTGTTTGATTATCATGAAACAATAAATATCTGATTGGGATTATTTTGGTGTTCTAAAGGAGCCCAGACATAGGAAATTTAGACCAAACCTTCAATTGAATAGTGTATGATTAGGTTCTCCGATTTAATTTGCTTGTAGGGTAGACATATACCTACCGACCCTACATAGTCTCATTAGGCTTGCACTTAAATTAATCTAATTAAGTATTAATCACCTAAGACATTAGAGATTAACATAGTTGGAATGTCTTTTAGTGAATCGTAAGGCACTCTTAGGTAAGTAAGAGACCTAGACTAGCAAATATAACTTTAAATGCAATTAAGTGGATAAATTAGACACTAAGAAGTAATCAAGGCTATAATAATCTAAGTCACTGCTTAAGATTTAGAATCACCCTTAGCCTAAAATGTAGTTAGATTTGATTTTCTTTTTTTTTTAGTTAGTTTTTATTCATATCTTAATTTAAATTGTGTTCACTCAACTTAAGAAAAAGTGAAAAGTCATTGTTCAACTGCATTGTTGGCAACAAGTCCTAGTGGGAATGATATCTTACTCACTCTTTATTACTTGATACGGCTCGTGTACTTGCGGAGTCTTAGGCTCTACATTTTGGCCCTATCAAGTTTTTGGCACCGTTGTTGGGGACTTGTGTACTATCACTGTTTGGTTGGAATTGAATGATCATTAGTAGTTTAAGCTTGAATTTTGTGAATATTGTTTTTCTTATTTTGGTTCATCTTTTGAAAAAAAATAAAAAATGGATTATTCACAACATTCATTTGAGCATTCATTTGTTGATAAATTGTCAAATCTTTGTTCTTTACTGGCAATGCATGTGGATGAAATGAGGCAAGTAAATATAAATGCTGGTTGGAATGAAAATGTTGATTCTTCTCCTTATAATTTTTTTTCTTGTGTTTATTATGGAGGCAGTCTTTATATGAGTATTGTCCATATAGTGCAATTAGTCATTATAGGAGAGATGATTTCACTAGGAAGCAAACATGTTTTGATAATTCCTTTTATCTTAATGGAAGTTTAGAGCAATAAGGCCACATTTGGTATCATGGAAGTAGGAGGGTGGGAAGTGGAAGTGGATCTTATATTTTGTGTGTTTGGTAAGTTTGAGGTCACTTCTCTAGGGAAGTGACTTCCATAAAAAATGATGGAAGTCACTTCCATCAACCCCCCCCCCAAAGAATTGGTTCCACTTCTATGGAAGTGGAATTTTATTGACCAATTTGCCCCTATGTTTTATCAAATTCCAAACTTTACCCCTCCTACTTCTTCAACCTCTCGACAACCTTCAAAGTGTGCATAGTCTTCTCCACGCAATCAAACATGTAGCACTTGCTCACACCACCACCAAACATGTAGCACTTGCTCACACCACCACCAACCCTACATGTTTTGGCCTCCTGAATACAATAGAACTATCAAATCATTAAAAATCCCACTCCTTCCCCTGGATCTGGTCTTGGCCGAAACTTTCACCAAGAAAAAGGGAAAATTTGGAGTTTTGTGTTTTAGCTTCCAAAGCTTGTGCCTTTTCACTTCTAATCCCTTATTAAGTCATTTAAACACATTCTAACCATGATTCAAAGAAATTTGGGCAGCATAACCCCTTAGGATTAGGACTTTCCAAATTTACAACTTAACCAAAAATCACCAAACCCAACCACAAACCTTAACAACAACATCATACTAGTATAGATCTAAGGTTTGTGAAGTTACCTCTTGAGGTCTTGAGTTCTCTCTCTCTCTAGGCGTCCTCCTCTCTCTCTCCCCTTGAGCTCAAGATGTGTTTTCTAAACCATGATTCCATAGAGAATGAGAGTTTAGAGAAGATTTCCAAGCAAGATCACAAGAAACTCTTAAGAAATCACACTTACCTTAGGCTTCTTCTTCTTCCTTCTCTCTAGAACTTGAGAGCTCTTGAACTCTCTCTCTCTCTCTCTCTCTCTCTCTCTCTCTCTCTTCTTTCTCTTGTGTTGAATAAAAATAGGGAAGGGAAGAGGAAGAAAGAGTTTTTATAAAATATCTCCAATCTCCTTTAATTACTTGATCTCCATCAATGCATCACATGGTGACACTTGGCATTAGCTTCATCTCTTTCCAATTGATGTTATAAGGCTTCAATTAGCCTTGAACTAATTTCCCTCTCCCTTTGGTTAGCTCAAAACTGTCCCCCCTTATGTCTCCACTAACCAAATAGTTTCTTCCAACTAATCCAACCATGCACTCAATTTTTGTACTCTAATCATGATTACTTTGTAAAAGTAATATTATTTTAACTCAATTAGACATGTGCTCATCTTCATCAATTATAAACTAATCCCTTTACCATAGGATAATGAAAGTTAGCATGTTTAATCCCATTAATCATTTTTCCCTTTCATTTTCTTGTGCTAGGCAAAAATTTACAAGAAAAAGAAAATAGGAATTGTTTAAATATTTCCATAATGCCTTTAAATGAATTGTGCACAAGTCCTTCCAATTTCACAACTCTTTATTTATTCTTTGTGGAATATTCCGAATATAAATTCTGTAATGCCCCAAATTTTGATTAAGGGATAATGAGGAATATTATGGGAAATTGTGAATTTAAATTGGAATTATTATTTGTTTTTTGGAAATTTTAATAAATGTGCCATAATCAAGAAAATTGAAAGAACGGAAATTGTCAGTTAATTAGTCAGTGATTATGGAGAAATTAATTACTAACTAATAAGAAATGAGATGTGTGACTATATGACTAATAGAGGGATTAAAGTGATTAATTGGTACATTCTTTATGAAAGCCAATGGCATTGTGACATGTGGCAAGATTGTGTGTGTGTGTGTGTGTGAAGGGAGAAAAGTCAAACACCCACTATTTTATTATTTTCTCTCTCTCTTCCTCCCTCCCTTTTCACTGGAAGAAGCATGGGTGTGTGAAGCTCATCATTGCTTCATCTCTTTCACTCTTCCATCTCACTCATCTCTCTCATTCCTCTCTCTCTTGTCTGGAGCCATTGATAAAGAAAAGAGAAGGAGAAAAGGCTTGATTTAAGGTATGATAATGACTCCAAATGCTAAAACTCATTTCATTAATGTTGTTCCTTGATTTAAGAGCTTCATTTTGATAGTTCTAGTTTGCATTTACTGTTGATTTGAGCTCTCAAGGAATTTTGAATCGTATCTTCTGACAGTCTCTTGACCAGTTTGTAGTAGTATTTATCGACAACATTTTGATTTACACCAAGAGTAGGGAGGAACATGAGCAACATCTAAGAATCATGCTGAGAATCTTGTGGGAAAAGCAACTCTATGCCAAGATGAGCAAGTGTGAGTTTTGGCTTACGAAAGTGAAGTTCCTTAGCCATGTGATCTCACAAGATGGGGTATCGGTGGATCCCAGTAAGGTGGAAGCAGTGCTTGATTGGAAAAGGCCAGAAACTGTTTCTGAGATTCACAATTTTTGGGGTCTTGCTGGTTACTATCGAAGGTTCATTCAGAACTTCTCGCGTATTGTATTGCCGATGACCAAGCTCACGAGGAAGGATCAACCGTTTTTGTGGGATGAACGTTGTAAGCGAAGTTTCTTGAAGCTGAAGGAGAGGTTGACTACGGCACCAGTGTTGATTATACCTGATCCCAATGAGACTTACGCCGTGTACAGTGATGCAAGTAAGCAGGGGTTAGGGTGTGTCCTGATGCAACAGGGAAGAATGGTGGCCTATGCCTCTCGATGGCTCAAAACCACATGAGATGAACTACCCCACTCATGATATGGAGCTTGCGGCATAGTGTTTGCATTTAAAATTTGGCGTCATTACCTATATGGTGTGACAGTGGAATTGTACTACGACCACAAAAGTCTTAAATATATGTATGATTAGAAAGAGTTGAACATAAGATAGCGTCGGTGGATGGAGTTGCTAAAAGATTATAACCTAGAGATCAAATGTCATCCGATTAAGGATAATGTCATCGCGGATGCTTTGAGTCGGAAGGCAGTACTAGTGGCAACGAAGATGATCCAGGAGAAGAAACTGATAGAAGATTTTCAAGATTTGAATCTCTTGAATGATATCCTGTGTGCCAATTATGGTGTGGTCTAAAGGGAGAATGACCTAAGGACTGAAATTGAAGAAACTTATATGCATGATGAGCGGGTCCAGTCTATCCGAGCTATGATTGAGCCAGGAGGGACTCAGGTTTATGATTTATCACCTAGTGGACTGGTGCATTACCAAAAGATATCTATGTTCCACTAAAGGCTAACTTGAGGCTAAGAATTCTTGATGAGGCTCATAAGAGTCAATATACTCTTCACCCCGGTATGACCAAGATGTATCACAACTTGAAATCCATGTATTGGTGGCTAGGGTTAAAGAGTGATGTGACTAAGTATGTGGCGCGGTGTCTTACTTGTCAAAAGGTAAAGACTGAACACTAAAGACCGCTAGGATTTCTTCAGAGTCCAGAAATTCTAGAATGGAAATGGGAGAGTGTGACCATGGATCTAGTGGTGGGTCTGCCCAAAATCAGGAACTATGATGCGATCTGGGTAATTGTTGATCGACTCACGAAGTCAGCGTACTTCATACCTATCAATGCTAGCTACTCTCCTGATAAGCTAGCTAAGATATACATCAAAGAGATAGTGAGACTCCATGGTACACCAAAGAACATTATCTCTGACAGAGATCCTTGGTTTACTTCTAGATTCTGGAGGGCTCTACATGAAGCTATGGGTACTCAGTTGAGGTTTAGCACCGCCTACCATCCTCAGACAGACGGACAGTCAGAAAAGACTATCCAAACGCTAGAAGATATGCTGAGAGCGTGTGTCCTAGACTTTAAAGGAAAATGGCACTATTATCTTCTATTGACTGAGTTTGCTTACAACAACAGCTATCATACGAGCATTCAGATGGTTTCGTATGAGGCATTGTATGGAAGGAAATGCCAGTCACCATTGTGCTAGATAGAGTTGTATGAGAGGAAGTTGTATGGGCCGGATCTTATTGTGCAAACTTCTGAGCAGATCAAAACTATCAGGAAGAGGCTCCTTGAAACACAGAGTCAGCAGAAAAGCTATGCTGACAAGAGGAGAAGGCCTCTAGAGTTTGAAGTGGGGGATCATGTTTTCTTCAGAGTATCTCCGGTCATAGGCATCGAGAGAACAATCAAGAGGAAGAAGCTGAGTCTGAGATACATTGGTCCATTTAAGATTCTGGCAAGAATCAGACCTGTAGCGTACCAGATAGCCCTACCCCCCAGTTTGAGTTGATTGCATGATGTTTCCATGTCTCACAGTTCAAGAAGTACCAACCAGACCTAGAGCATATCATTGAGTATGAAGAGGTTGAGTTACAAGATAACTTCACTTATACGGTAGAACCAGAGCGTATCATTGATCGAGAAGAGCGACGGCTCAAACATCAAAGCTTACCGTTTGTGAAGGTGGTCTGGAAGGGAATGTCGCCAAGTGAAGCAACTTGGGAAGCAGAAGCGGACATGAAGAAGCTATTTCCTGATTTTATGCCCCATAATATGTAACAAATTTTGAGGGCAAAATTTATTGAACGGGGGGAGAATTGTAATGCCCCAAATTTTGATTAAGGGCTAATGAGGATTATTATGAGAAATTGTGAATTTAAATTAGAATTATTATATGTTTTGTGGCAATTTTAATAAATGTTCCATAATCAGGAAAATTTAAAGAATGGAAATTGTCAGTTAATTAGTCAGTGATTAATGACATTGTGACATGTGGCAAGAATGTGTGTGTGTGAAGGGAGAAAAGTCAAACACCCACTATTTTATTGTTTTCTCTCTCTCTTCCTCCCTCCCTTTTCACTAGAAGAAGCATAGGTGTGTGAAGCTCATCATTGCTTCATCTCTTTCACTCTTCCATCTCACTCATCTCTCTCATTCCTCTCTCTCTCTCTCTTGTCTGGAGCCATTGATGAAGAAAAGAAACGGAGAAAAGGCTTGATTTAAGGTATGATAATGACTCCAAATGCCAAAACTCATTTCATTATTGTTGTTCCTTGAGTTAAGAGCTTCATTTTGATGGTTCTAGTTTGCCATTTACTATTGATTTGAGCTCTCAAGGAATTTTGAACTTTGAGAATCAAGAAATCTCTTTGGCAAAGTTATAGAGGCGAGTAAGAGAAACCTTTCTATCTATGTTTTATGCCAAATGAATAAGTTTGGAATTTCTTGAGGTTTTGACCTTATTTTTGAAAATTAGGGTCATTGGTAGTTTAGCATGATATGGTTATGGTAAATGGTATTTTGGTATGTGTTTGAATGGATAAAATTGGTTTGGGTTTAAATTGTGAAGTTCGGATGATTTTAGAATATTGATGTTAATGTTGCCCAAAACCAAAACATGATAATGGAATAGAAATTTGTTGTTTCTAATGGTTCCATTGAATTCATTGGGTGTTTTTGTGTGGGAGTATCCTTGGGTGAGAGTTTGGGACCATTAGAATCACTTAGGCAAATATTAGGAAGTGCTGTTAGTTTTTCTGCGTTATGGTTTCTGGCCTGTATCACTCGAGTGGTCAAGGGTCCACTTGAGTACGACATGAATATCACTCGAGTAGTGATGGGTTCCACTCGAGTGTGGGAGTAGCCTTGGGAGAGAGTTTGGGACCATTAGAATCACTTAGGCAAATGTTAGGAAGTGCTGTCAGTTTTTCTATGTTCTGGTTTCTGCTCTGTATCACTCAAGTGGTCAAGGGTCCACTCGAGTGCGGCATGAATATCACTCGAGTGGTGATGGGTTCCACTCGAGTGTGGTAATGTATTTTCCCTTTCTACTTCCAGTTTCATATTGCACTTCCGTGTGTAAAGGGCAAGAGTATTGCCTTACTTGTGGGTGTGGAGGGTTCCCACTCGAGTGATAGTGTGTTCGACACCATGAACTTTCGTCTCGGGTTATCACTAATAACCAACTTCTCAAAAATATGTCTTAGCACTCGAAGTGCTAAGCCATCTCTCGAGTGCATTTGTTCCTGCTTGAGTGATGTCCTTCTCTGAAAGTTTCTTGTGCTCTCGGGTGAGAACTTCCTGAACCTCACTTTGGGGTACTCGAGTGAGCATTAGGCTTCCACTCGAGTGATAGAGGTCATGCTCAGGTGCAGCGAGCAATTCTGGTTGCTGTCATTCCTTTTTGCTCTTGGGTAAGCACTTTATGCACCGCACTTCCTAGGACTCGAGTAAGGGTGAGGCTGATACTCGAGTGTTGCTTCTATGACTCGAGTGTCCGTACATTATTACTCAAGTGAGGTCATCTTCACTCGAGTGTCTCAGTGAAAGATACTAATGTTTGTGTTACCAAAAAGGGGATCTTTGGTATAGTTCTTCCAACCCTTTAGGGCTTGTGTTAAAGGTGTTTATGGGTACTAAAAGAGCAATAATGATAACCAAATTAAGTGTTAAGAAGTCATTGAGAATTGAAATATAGAATTAACTCCTCGTCACTCATTGTGAAATATAGAATATGATATTTGCCCTACTCGGGAGAGATTTACGGCAGAGCACGCACGGAACGAACTAGGTATTGACTTTTCTCTCATGTTGTGTATGATGCTTGGTATGCATGACTTATCATTGTTTGTTGTATCTTTGGCATGAGGCCATTGTGTTATCTCCCGTAGTGTATTACAGCGTGAGCAGTTCAACGTGAGCAGTCGTAAGGGGTGATGGTTATTACACCTACCCCTGCCGTTGTAATTGTCAGGGGTGCATTGTGGAATTGTGGATTCCTGTTTGAGTATCCGGCCAGTGTGGCTGTGTATGTATGTGAAATATTTTATATGGATCCCAGTTGTGATGATATATGTGATATGATCATGTGATTGTGCAATACAGCGTGAGTACTTCAACGTGAGCAAACGTAAGGGTGATATGAGTCATACATGCCCTTGCCGCTGTAAATGCCGCTGTAGTTGTTGTGTGTTGTGTGACGATTTGCTTTCATGCTTTGTTGTTGTGCATATAATGAGTGATTTAACACTACAGGGATTCCTTAGAATCTCACTCTCCCAAAAATAATTTTAGACAGGGCCGAAAGATCAAAAAGGAAGCGGGTGACGAAAGAGCGGTTAGAGCTCCTAGAAGGATTTTCACTTTGGGAATATTTGGTTATCATACTTGTAATTTTTGGATATATTCTTGGGAATCAATTGTATATATTTGTGGTATGATATAGCTTTGTGTAATCCCCAAGAAAAAGGGACAGAGATTATGGGCGTTATGCCTTGTATAAACCCTTTATTAATCAATGGAACTCGAGTGTGTTGGGAATTTATGCTGTACTATGATATGTATGAGTGAAATCAACCTGTACATGTCATTTATGTTTGAAATGTGAGTATCAGAATATTGTGAAACAGGTGTTGTAAAAGTTTTTGAAAACCTTGATTTTTGGAAAATTTTATTTTGTCTAAGTCCCAAATTATACATAGTCTCTAATTCAAACTTAATTACGTTTTTATGAACTAATCTCGGCCTTGATCTTGAAGGGGGTTGCACATTCTCCTTTATTGTCCTTAATTAATTGAATTTAGCTTCAATTAATTGGAAAATAATTGATCTTGTGCTAAATTGGCAAAGTTACGATTTTCCCATTTCCTTTGCAATCTAATTTCCTTTCTTGAGTTAATTTGTTAATTTTCTCTTGAATATTCACCATTCTATTGAATTTCTCAAATAATTACAATATATATTCAGTGAATATAAAATTTAGGGTCTTACAACACTCTCTCATTGGTGCCACGTGGTGTTATTGACTGATGATGTGGCACGTTGACTACCACATCATCATCTTCAACCTCCAACAGGGTCATCTTGACCCGGTTGGAGCTCCGGTGGGTCATCGCGACCTGCAAACTTCAGAAGGTCATATCTTCCTCTGTTTAAGCTATGTTTTTTCCATTTTTGGTGTCTTGGAATCATCGCTGAACAAACTACAAATCCTTGGCTTTTATTTGATCCAAAAACATCTTTTTCAGAAATCGTGAGTTAATTGGTGGCGGTGACAAGGGTGACCTACAAACTTCTCTCCTTCATTTCTCCCTTATCCGATCTTCGTTTGACATGTTCTAAGTGTCGTTGGAATCATCTCTTTGAGCTCTACACACTCATGGCCTTACCTTTGGGAAAAACACTCATTTTCAAAAACCCAATTTTCGTTGACGTTGACGGCACTCGGTAACATAAATTGGATGTGTATACTCTATGTTTTAAGAGCTCTTCTACCTTGTAAGGGTTAAATTTTCTTGTTTGTGATTCCATATATGTTTCAAAAATCTCAACTTTAATTAGATAGAAGAAGTGAGGAGAAGGAGAGAGAAGAAAACTATGTACGTATGGGTTTACGCACATCATCATATGCATGAACATATAAAGGACCATCTCTTGGTACATATAGGATCAAACTTGGGGCAGCAGGGGAAAAAGAAAAAAACTGAGAAGCAAATCCATCAAAAATGTATATATATTAATATAAATACCCGTATGATTATGAATGAAACACAAAACCTTAGGTGATGAACATTTATTCAAGCCACAATAACACATGGCAACCCTTACCACTACTACAAAAAAGTAAAGTTGTGGCGCTTATAATTGCATTAGCTGTGACGTTAGAGAAGTGCCACATATCTGGACGCCACTAAAAGAAGCTATGGAGCTTGAAAGCGCCACAAGCAAGCGCCATAGGAGACCTCCCCTCCTGTGGCACTTCCTCCAACAAGCGCCACAGGAGGGTATTTTTAAAAAAAAATTAAAAAGTTAAGCTAAATAAATTTTTTTATTTTAATTTACAAAATAATATTAATTGTCCATATTTATTTTCAAAATTGAAGATATTGAGGCCAGTGTTAAACTAGAAACTATTGGCAAAAAAGGTTAAGCTAAAGAAACTTATATTATGATACAAATATTATATTTTTCTTAATCATGCGTATGGACTAGACTATTTTCTTTTAAATTACTAAAATAAGGTTTTTTGAAATTAAAAATTTATTTAGGAAAAAAATGTTAAAATTGCTTAGGCCTAATCTGAAATCAAGTACTATGAATATGTAAAAACATATGTATATGTTGGTAAATAATTTTGTACTTTAAAAAAGCTAGAAAAATAGTGTAAGGGTTAATATATACATGTACATTACACTAAGGGAACTTCCAATAAGTTCGAAGTCCTAAAATAGGATATATAAAACACGCAAATATGTCTGTATAGTATTGACTATTAATTTGAAAGAAAAAATTACAGAAATTATATGCCAAAAAGAAGGAGAAGAAGAAGAAGAAGCACGTTGAACTTACAGCTTAATTGATCAGTGCAATGGAGTGGGGGACCACGTTACCCGTTGGTGACGCAATGTTGAGTGAGGAGGAGGAGGGAACTTGAGCAGTTGGGACCAACTAGAGTGGAGACCAAAAGTGGAAGACAGTACAAAGAAAAGGGAACAATTGAGACAGGAGTGGGGATGACAGTTGGAACAAAATAGAGAAGTAGATTTGATGTTGAAGACGTGTGTGCATGTGGGTGTGTTTTTAAGTGGGAAGATGACAGGAAATTGAGGGAGGGGGGCGACATCCACGGCAAGAAATGAGAAAGGGAAAGTGAGAGAGGAGGGAATAATTAAAGTGGGAGTCAAAATAAAAGAAAAGGAAGGGGACCACACGCGGGAAAAGGAAAAAGAGATAAGGGTGGGGGTGGGGACAATTGTAATTAGTTGGGAGTGGATTACACTATCCACTTAAAGGTTAAAAAAAAAAAAAACTTAATCTAAAGGCCAGCTGTGGCGTCTGGTTGGTCAGGCGGCACAACTAGTGGTAAACTTTTTTTTTATATAGAACCAACTGGTCACTTGGTGGCAAGTTGGTCAAAATTTTTTTTTAATATATAACTAGCTACCACAATAAAAAAAAGTTACTTCAACCACGTGTTTTTAAATTATATTTATCAATTAAAATAGCTTTTTGTATGGTGAAAAACAGAAAAAAAAAATTATATTTTAAAGTTTACATTGATAAGAAATATAAGCATAAAAGTTTGATCTTTGATTTAAGAAACATATGTAATGACATCAAGTTTTATAAAATAAGACTATTTTTTCCCAGTTTCTAACCACATGTTTTTTTTATATATATCAATATATATATATATATATATAACTATTTCATTTTTTCAATATTGCACCATACTTAAATTTTTCAAAATTGCACGAAGTTTAAAAAATAAACTATGCTCTTCAAAATTTATAAATAATGCAACTTACTAAAATTTTTTAAAATGATATATTGATTGTTTGCTGCACTCAACCATATCATCACGTTTAAGGCCTATATATATTATATTATATTATATTATATTATATTATACAAACACACCCACACATTGTTAAAAAATGTTCAAGGCCTACCATTAATTTCCTATTGAACTCAAAAAAATGTCTTATCAATTCCAAGTGGTCTAAATATTTCATTTTCCCATTTCCTTAGATACTCGTTTTTTTTAATGTTTTATCATTCTTTCTTCAGAAGGCTACAACAACTTTTTGGAAATGTGTTTAGTTAATTTGCAGTTTAATATTGAAGTACTTTATCTGATGGGAATGGAATTGTAAAACAAGGTTGCGGCTTTACCCTATTTTTCAGTTCTGTTTAGCCAAAAAAAATTTTATAATATAAGTAACCAAGCGCCACAGCTAGTAAAATTTTTTTTTTTATTATAAGGGGCCACCTGTGGCACCTATCAAGGCAGGCGTCACAGGTGGCTTACACCAGCTGTGGCGCCTAGTTGCTGGTCAGGTGCTCCCAAGTGTGGTGCCTGTCTTGGCAGGCGTCACACTTGGGTCAACTAGCTGTGGCGCCTGGTCCATCAGGCGCCACAACTGGTACCCAAAATTAAGAAAATAAAATAAAATAGAAAAGGAAAAAAAAAAGGTAGTTGTGGCACTTCTTTAAAGAATGGTCACAAAATATGCACCACCTTTCGACCTTTTTTGTAGTAGTGCACGCAAAACATGTATGTTTACAATATACAATAGGCAGATATGGTAGTAACATATTCCACACATGAGATCATGCCAAGAGAAAATCATGATAAGCGCAGCGGGAAAAAATCATACTCGGCATGATGAAACATATAAGCAATTTATATTACATACTTATTCACAGAGAATAATCACAACCTTAGGGTCAATTGGCTCTGATACCAATGTAGAAAAAGTAAAGGAGAGAGAATAAATTAGCGTACCGGGGCAAATCTATATTCGAATCTGAGTCAAAGCTTCAATGCTCTATAACTCAAATATAATAACGCTTACGCAATTATTAGACTACTAGAGCTTAATTAGGATTGGCACAGCAGATCATCCGAACAAGAAAGATAGTAGGAGAAAAGAGATATTGCCAGATAACTCAATGGCAGGGGTGAGGTTCAATTGAGAGATGCACAACCTATTTATATAGGTCTAGGGAGACACTAATTAGAAAGTTATTTGCACTCCTAGTTTCCCTAGGTGATAATCAGGAAATTAATTCTTGTTTAATTTTCTAATATACAATTACCTATTGTCAATTAACAAGTCCATAATACTAATTTGGTTCTTATTTGATAAGGCTATTTGTTTCCTAATCAAATAGTCTGGCCCATCAAGGGCGGACCTGGACCCAAAGTCCAACAGTTGACATATTTGCTAAATGATCAACATTAGTTGACTTAATGGTTGTAACATGTTTGCACCATTTTGAAAATTTCATGTGTAATTTATTTCACCCAAGGAGAGTTTATGGTGTCTAGTGCCCTGGTAGAATACTTCATGTGTAGATTAGTTTGCAACTTAACCCATATATACATATATATACATATGTATATAAATATATATAGTTAAAACTGGGTAAGCGCTTTAATTAAAGAGTGATTTTCATGCAGCAGCAAATTTTTTGAATTTATATATCTTCCAATCCTTATATAATAAAGAATTTGTAAAGGATATGATTGTCTCTCATAATCATTACTTGATTTTTTTGAGCTAGGCATATTACACAGATGCTAGATATGGCCAGCTTTTGGTATATTAAACATTACTCATTCATTATTATTCTTTTGTGTTTTTTTAACTAAATGTGTTTTACTTTGATGTAGATATTTGGTAAAAACGTTTAGTGCTCCGATCCACCGTGTGGAAAACTATTTTTAACCATTTTAAAAAGCATTTTTTGTGCTAATGTGAGTTTGATGTTGAAGATGTTCAAAATTATGAAAATATTGCCAGTTCATATTACTTCTTGAATCAAGTCCGCAAGGTCCATATTTATATTTTAAGTTTCTTTTATTATACAAACAATTTCAATTTTATACACATATTATTCATTGATAATTGTTTAAATATATAATTAGTTGAGGAAAATAATCAAATATGTATATTCATGATCCACATATAGAGCCTTCATTTTTGGACCTATTGGATGCTTTTGGAGTCCAACACGGGGTCGTTAATAATGTTCTTGATTTGGCTGGCACGGACTTAGGATTTGAAGATACAATGATTTAAACAAAGTTAATTAATAATAGTTTAATTTTGGTGAATATTTGTGATGGGTTTTATTATAACTTCATTCTTATTGGAGTAAAATGCAGAGAAGAAGTACACTGGACAACCCCCGATCATGGTTTCCTCATGCTCGATGTAGATGCATCAGTCAAGTTTGCATTAGTCGTTGGAAAATAGATTTTAAATAAAATTGATTTATAATTGTGATTCTGAAAAATACATTTGATTGTAATTTATAAAAGTGATTTATAAGATTGATTTCGGATATAACTGAAAAGCCAAAACTATGATTTTCTTAAAAAATGTCCAAATAATTTAACCAGTTTGGATCAGCGGTAAAGAATTGATTTTTCACTTTACAAGATAAATATGTTATAGTTGTTTTATCTCATAAATTACAAAAATGATCTTTAAAAGTATTCCCAAACAAAGCAAGCCGAAACCCATTATGGGTCTATAACTGGGATTATTGCATACTCTCTTATTCAAAATATAAGAGTCAAATAGCTGTTTTATATTGATCAAGAAATTAGTTAAAAAAATAATTAATATACAAGATATATACTTTTTTTTTTTCAAATACCCTTATTTATTAATGAAATCAAATAAGTGAAAGGGATGGTTAAAGTATACTTTTAGTCATTTAAGTTTACATAAGGTATAATTTTGATCCCATAAATTTAAAAAATATACTTTTAATCCTAAAATTTTAACACCGTCAATGTGGCTAATGGAAAATACTGGTATGACAAATTTAAGTGATGACTGTGCCACTACAAAGCAAGTTTAAATTTTAATTTTTAAAATTTAGTATTATTAATTTTAATTTTAGAAACTTTTGTGAGATTAATTTCTTTGTCAACCAAAGATATTGATCTCAATTGACCCTGTAGATCCGAATTCTCCATCTCTCCGCCTTCCATGTTCCCCTCTCTTTCAACTTCTCCAGGCTGTGACAGCGCTCAAGCTCACCGTGAAAATTGCAGGATTCCAAATTTCAATGTGTTTCACATTATCACATACGTGAGTGGGTAAATATGAAGCGTTAATTTTAATACAACATCATCATTTTCTGAGAATGACGATATAGGGAGAAAAGGCATATTACATCATGAGGTTGTGGCCAAGTAACAAGTTCTTTAAATCCAACTAAATTACAAGATCTCCCAAAACTATGTAACTTGAATGCGGCTGATGCCTCACAAATTGGTGATTATCATCAACCTCAATTTTATCATCACCATAGCTAGGAGAAGTTGAGGAAGGAGAGGGAAAATCGACGGTAGATGGAGAGATTGGAGATCTCGGATCCGCTGCGCTATCTATTTTTTAATTATATTATCAATCAATTAGCAATACCTTCATTTGACAAAAAAATTAATCTCACGGAAGTTTCTAAAATTAAAATTAACAATAATAAATTAAAAAAATTAAAATTTAAACTTGTTTTGTTAGTGGTACAGTCATCACTTAAATTTACAATGTTAGCATTTTCCATTAACCACATTGACAGTGTTAAAATTATAAAACCAAAAGTACACTTTTTAAACTTAAAGGATCAAAATGATTCCTCATATAAACTTAAAAAGATTAAAAGTATACTTTAATCTAAAAGTGATAAAATAGTAACAAGGAAGAAAGAGAATGTTGGGAAAAAAATAAGGGGGAGAGAGAGAGAGAGTGGCATATGATAGAGTAGAAAGATAAAAAATGATGAGAGAGAGAGTGTAGCAAATGAGAAAAAATAGAGACAAATTTGAAAAAAAAAAAACATTAAATACAAAGGCAAAAGTAAAGTGGATTTTATTAAAAAAAACAATATCCCTTCATAAGTTTAACTTTTATATTTTGAACCAAAGGGAGTAATAAGCTACCAAATACCCAAATACATATCAAAATGAATTATGAATCAAAAATCATGATTATATCACAAGTTATTATTAGTTCTTACATGCTTTTCAATTATACTTTCTTCAAGGGTGTTTAGCATGTTCTTGTCACGGTTGGCCTATCCTTGTCTAGATCATATTGGGATGGACAAGACCAATTTGGATGAAAAAAGGACCCGGCGGGTGGGACGTGGGACGATCTCATCCGGTCCTAGATATATTTATATTTATATTATGTGTGTATATTTATTTTTAATTTTCTATACGTGTATATATATATATATATATAACAAACCCTCTCTTCCTTATGTATAGGTACGCTCTTTGTTAAAAAGGCTAGATCAAGCCCAAATTAGACTAGCTTGTAGGTCACCTTATAGGGGCTTGATCTATGTTCATCCCTACATTGAGTTCTATCCACTACCAAAAACAAAAAAAAAGACAAAAATAATGACAGAATTGAATTCTTTCACTAATTTCTACGATAGAAGAATTAAATTTGTGGTGACATGGTAGCAATTGAGAGTAACAACATAGAGAGGTAGGCGGCCGTTCCTGGCTAGGACGAGGTTGCTATCAGTGACAATAGTGTGCTAACGGCTGACAATAGCTTTTGGGACACATAGTGGTCTCAAGTAATCAAATAGAAGAAAGGATTTTAAATTTTTCAAAACAAAAAATATAAAATATAAAAACAAAGATAAGGAAATAATTAAAACTTGTTTTAGTTTTTTAGATTTTAAAAATATATTACTATTTTTTAAAAAAACAGTCTAGCTACAAATAAATTACAAAACAAGTTTTTAACTTTTTTTTTTTTGTTACAAGAGAGGGCCGAGGCCCAGATTACGTTAACCTACTATTCTAAAAGGGGAATGAATCCCAAACACTCATTGCTAAGCAAAGTCTGCAACTCAGAAGGGCACGAACAAAGCACTGCTGAATGGGAAAATCCTTTTTTCGCAAGTGCATCTGCTAGCTTGTTCTGATCGCGACAGATGTGTACTAACCGAACCTCATCAGTTTGTTGCAATAAACGGTGTATCTGCAATTGCATGAGACTGCAGGCTGATATGTTCACTCCTTTCTGCAACAGTAGTACCAGATTTTTTGCATCTGATTCTATGGTAAACTTAGTATACCCATGTTCTCTTGCCAGAGTAAGACCTTTATAAATCGCCCATTCCTCTGCTTCTTGGGCGTTGCACCTCCCAAGGAAGTGACTGAAGCCTACTTGCCATCTTCCATTTTGGTCCCTAATCACTCCTCCACAACCTGCTATTCCTGAATTAGTAGCCACAGCCCCATCAACATTTAGCTTAACCCATCCTGGAAGAGGGGGCAGCCATGTTCTTTGTATAGCTGGGTTCGAATGCTCTGGAATTGGTGTCTCATACATCTGCGTGAACTCTCTCCAGCTATGCATTACTGCAGCAGTAGGATCTGTGGGTCGATGAACTTCAGGGTTGAAGACTTCTTTATTCCTCCACAGCCAGAGTTTCCATATTGCAACTCCCCACATCAGATTCCAATTGCCATCACCAGAAACCCCGATGTCCTTTTTAAGATTAAGGCCAAACCAGTCTCTTAAATTAGCATTGAAAAATTGAGCATGAAACCTTGGATGCAACATACGCATCCATAACCTTCTGGCATAAGTGCAGTCTCTCAGAATATGCAAAACAGTTTCAGAAGATTCATCACAGAAAGAGCAGATTGGAGAGCATGTTGACCATTTGCTTCTCCATTCATTGGTAGGTAGTCTATTATTAAATGCTATCCACATGAAAACTCTGACACGCTCAACTCCCCTCCACTTCCAAATATCTTTGTAAGTTTGACAATAAGTATTAGCTGGTGGTTTCTCCATAAGATAATAGGCACTCTTAATGGTGAAGTTTCCATCCACCGTAGCACTCCACGAGAGGGTATCATGTCCTGCCTCCAACATTGGCGGTATTGTTGCTATCAATCTGTGAAATACATCTCCTGGGACAATCGAAGCTAGCCTCTGAAAATCCCATGTACCAAAAGCCACCCAATCCGCAACCTTACTCTCCTCCTCTTCTTGGCTTAAGGGTCTCAAACAAACATCTCTTAGTTTTTTATCTGGAAAAAGCCAACAATCCTTGAAGAAAGCAGTTGATAACCCATCACGTATATGCCATCTAGTTCCCATATCCACTAGTTCCTTTTGTCTTCCTATGAACTTCCATAAAGCTGAGTCTCCTGCCCGCACTTCAAACATGTTGTTCTCGTTCCGCAAGATATACTTATGAACTAG
The DNA here is from genome assembly GCA_963242795.1 of Inga leiocalycina. Classification (NCBI taxonomy): domain Eukaryota; kingdom Viridiplantae; phylum Streptophyta; class Magnoliopsida; order Fabales; family Fabaceae; genus Inga; species Inga leiocalycina. Next base: position 69,901,312 of record OY725322.1, read on the forward strand.
AACCTCTGTCCACAGTCCAGAAGTGCCTACCACCAGTTGCCATGCTAACTTTGTCCCACATGCCTTATTTAGAGTAGATAATCTCTTAAACCCCAGACCTCCATACAGTTTTGGCAGCACCAGCTGGTTCCACCCAATGGGATGGAAAGCATGTACTTTTTGGTCAGAGCCCCATATAAAGTTCCTCTGTAAACGTTCAACTTCATTGCACACAGCCGCTGGTATTCTAGCCACTAACATGGGATATAGGGGAATAGAGCTTAGTACCGACTTAGCAAGTGTAATTCTCCCAGCTAATGATAGACAATTTGCTTTCCATGTCGAAAGTTTGATCCTGACTCTCTCAATAATGTAATGAAAAGAATCAGTTGGCTTTCTCCCTCTGTTGATTAGGAAGCCCAGGTACTTCCCAATATCAGTAGAAATCTTTAAACCAGTCTTGTCACGAATTGATCTTTTAACCACATTAGGCACCTTAGGAGAGAAGAAAATAGAGGATTTACTCTTACTTAACTTTTCTCCAGAAGCTGTACAGAACTTCTCAAGGCAAGCCATCATACCTAACGCCTGTTTTTCCGAAGCCTCCCCAAAAAAGAGCAGGTCATCTGCAAACATAAGGTGCGATATTGCTGGCCCCCCTCAAGTCACTATAATAGGGCGCCAGTTCCCTGACTTCACTGCATCACATATAATATGTGAAAGTTTGTCCATGCACAAGACGAACAATAAAGGAGACATAGGATCCCCTTGACGAAGGCCCCTTGATGGTCGGAAAAAATCTGTTTGAGAACCATTCCACAAGACATTATAAGACACTGTAGTTACACAACTCATAATCAGATTAACAAAATGAGAGTTCAGCCCCACTTCTAATAGAACTTGTTGCAAAAAGTCCCACCGTATTCTATCATACGCCTTCTCTAGATCAATCTTCATCGCCATCAACCCCTTCTTCCCTTTTGTCTTCTTCATTATGTGCATTATTTCCTGCCCAATGACAATATTGTCCTGTATATGCCTTCCTTTGATAAAACTTGACTGAAATGGAGATATCAACTCATCAACAATAGATCTTAATCTATTTGTAATAACCTTAGTAATACACTTATAATGGACCGTACATAGGGAAATTGGTCTGAAATGGATCACACTCTCAGGAGCATCTCTTTTAGGGATAAGAGATATCAAAGTTCTATTGGCTTCCTGCAATTCTATCTTACCTTCAAAAGCCGCCTTCACAAAATTACATACTGAATTTCCAACCAAACTCCAATTTGCTTGATAGAAAATAAGGGAAAAGCCATCATACCCAGGTGCTTTATACGCCCCCATTGAGAACATAGCATTCCTGATCTCCTCCTCTGACGGAACGTGATGAAGATCGAGAGAATTAGCACCTCCAATAGCAGGGAAGGAGGTGTCAGTATGTAGAATGCAAGAGTTACTACTCTCCAAATTATACAAGGATCTGAAATAAGAAGTAACCAGCAATTTCAAATCCTTCTCAGTTTCAATCCAATCACCGTCATCATTCTTCAGAGCCAAGATTCTATTTCTCCTTCTTCTCATACTAGTGCTTAAATGGTAAAATAGTGTTTCTATCCCCTTTTGAAATCCAGTTAGCTCTTGATTTCTGGAACCATTTAACTTCTTCATTACGCAACACTTCCTCTAGCTCGAATTGAAGGTTTTTTTCCAGGTTGCAAAGAAAAGAAGAGTAAGGGTATGCCTGCGAATTCTGAATACCCATAAGTCTAGCCAAAAGAATGCGTTTTCTTTTCTCAACAAAGCCAAATTCGTTCTTATTCCATTCATATAAGGCACGCTTAAATTCAGTCTGCGCATGCGTTATATTCCCATCATCAACCCACGAGCTACTTACGAACTCCTTGAAATTATCATGAAGTAGCCACATAGCTTCAAACCTAAAAGGTTTATCAACCTTTTCTCGAATAATATTATTACACAATCTCAATTCAATGGGATTATGATCAAAGTATTGGATTCTGGGAAGTACCTTTAGAATGCTATCCGGAAATTGAGCTAAGAAGGCGCCATTCCCAAAAGCCCGATCTAGCCTCTCAAATAGTCTTGTAAATCCAGATGTCTGTGGACCCTTCCAAGTGAACCTTGGTCCTACATATCCAATATCCGTCAGATTGCAAGCCTCAACTCTGTCCTGAAACCAATGAAGTCTGGAAGGAACACACGCCGCCCCACCTCTCCGATCACTAGGACTAAGAATATCATTGAAATCTCCCACAACTGTCCAAGGTTCTGAAATAGTGGAAGAAATCAACAATAGTTTTTCCCATAGAGCTTCCCTCAGGTTTGAATGAGGAATTGCATATACTGCTGTTAAGTTGAACTTCAGTTTACCAGGAACTTCACACTTGAAATGAAGAAATTGTCTATCCCTTTCGATCAGCTGCACTGTGATATCAGAACTAGACCAGGCTGCCACTAACCCACCTGAGCGGCCCACACTAGGCACAAAAACCATTGAGTCAAAGCCCAATTTCTTCACGTGTTGTAGGCGAGCTTCCTGGTCACATCTTGTTTCTGATAAAATAACCAAATTGGGTCGTGACCCATTGAAAACCAATTTCAAGTTTTTGAGGAGCCCTTTATTACACGCCCCCCTAACATTCCAGTAAAGTAAACTATCTATAAAAATAATATTTTTATTTATGAGGCCCAACTTCCAACACCTTAATTCCCCAAAGGGAATTGGGTTTCCGGAACCATCGTACCACCCACATCGTCTATTTCTCCCTTCCTCGCCCCAAATGGGCTTATGGGTCTGGCTACCATGTCTCCTGGATCCATATCCGCTGCCCCTACTGTATCCGCTTCCATCAGGGAATTATGGTTCTGGCCCAATACTTCATTTACTCTCTCCTCCAACCCCCTATTGATGTTCTCTTCATTCTCACATATATCTTCTATCTCCATTTGCCTGTCCGAGCCACCTTCCCTGGTGTATATTACAATATCCCCACTCATGCACTCTTTTTGGACCATCTCACGTGTTCTTTTCTCTTTCCTTCTCTGCCCCGCATTTTTCTTCTCCACACCCGCACTCGCCTGTAGAATGTCAGGATTCTGCTCCACTCCTTTCACAAAATCTGCACTCCCCACACCCCCGTTACTACCTCTCTGCCGTACTACTTTCCCATAATTCTGTGATGATTACTGCTCCACTACCTGCTGGAATGGCGCAGTATTCTCAGGAATGGTACCCTCTGGCCGTACGGAATTGTCCATATCAGCAAGCACTCCGTACCGAGTACCCGGAATTCCCCTGCGAGCACTCTTTCCTTTGCTCGTCGGAGTTTTCCGTTGCCGGCGACTCTTTTGCACTACATGCCAAACCTCTGGTTCCCGTGTCTCTTCCTGAGGGATTAACATTCTTTCATCTTCTTGTTGCACTCCTGGATCATTTGCAGCATTTCTTTTCTCTTGCTCTGTTTTTGCCTTATCTGGGCATGTCTCAAATCTGTGACCATAAATTCCACAAGTAGTACAAAGAGAATGGAGACCTTCATACTCCAGATAATAATCTTCACCGTCCAATGAGAACCCAGACATTAATTGCTTCGTCAAATCCACAAGAACACAAATTCTTGCATAATGGCCCCTTAACTGGCAGGAAGTGTTCATATCTACTTTAATTGTCTCACCAATTCAATTGCCAATAAAGGTTAGAGCCTCTCTGTCATAGTATTCCAAAGCAACTCTCGGCATTCTTACCCAGACAGCCACCTTGTCTATGGACGCCCTACTTGGCTTGAAATTCGGTTCCCAAGGCCTAATTGTTAAATAATGATCGTAGATCATCCAAGGGCCTCCAGTTAATGCATTAACATAATCTTCCCTGTTTGAGAGTTTCACTACGTAGTATCCATGACCGATATTAATAAGATTGAGGACACCCTTTCTTGCCTACATCATTTGTAAGCGTGAAAGGAGTGCTTTATAGCCGATAGGATGGTCTAAAAGTTTAACTATGACCGCTCTTCTCCATGCCCTGTACAGTCTCTTTTTGATTTTCCCAGAGAAGCAGAAGGTTGGATAGTTTCTATGTGGATCCTCAATGGTCCTACAGAAAGCATCCTCAGCGTCCTGTTCCATTTCCTGATGAGTCGAATCCGACAGGGAATCATTGGAAAAATCTTCCCCTCCGTCCTCAGTTTCATCGTCAGTAAGCCCATTGTTTCTGTCAATGCCTTTCAGCTTCTCAACGAACGACGGACCTCCAGCATGATAGCCTTTAGCATTCGCACCCAGCTGTGGCCACTTGTCTTCTGAGAGAAAGTCTCCTTTGTCTCTAGGTCCATTCTTAATTTTCTTAGAGCTTCTTACCACTTGATCATCTTCCTCCTGGGTAGGGGGAACCAGCGAGTTAATCTTGTCGGAGAGAACCAACGCCATTCACTTGCAGCGCCAGTTCTATAGCATTTTAAGTTTTTAACTTGTTGGTTTTGATAAGTTACCAAACAAGTTTTTTGTTTTTGTATTCAAAATAAGAAAACAAATAGGCCTGAGTTTAATGGTTTCTTTTCCTTTTTAAACCGTATTGGCCTTTTTTTTTTTTGGTGCGTGGATATTCAAGATAGGACATGGGACAAAAATGTTATCCCGTGTGTTTCTAAGATGGGACACGAGATGGGGTGTCTCAGTCTTGGGAGCACCCCTACAAAAAATTTATCCAAACTTATTTTCAACAATGTTGCTTATGAATAAATTTTATATGATCCATTAACCTACCATTAATTCAAATGCATCTAAACCATGTGAGGACTGCTTTTGAAAAACATGATCGATTGATGTTCTTATAATTGATTTTAGTTAAAATATGAGTGTTTAGTGGTTTGTATCATAATTAATTTTTATCGAAGATGTTTGGATGGGTATATGTGAAAACCCTTTTTTTTTCGGTGATGTATATATGTAAACCAGTGTATTTAAAATTGGATTGGACTGATCTGTTTAGACCGGAAACCGGAGAACCGGATGCCGGACCAGTCTGGTTGGGGTCAAAAAATTGGGGTCTAATCGACCCGGTCTGACCCAGGGTAACCCTTGGTGAACCAATTTGCCCCTATTTTTTATTTTTTATATCTCAAATGACGTCATTTTGGCTTTTTTTTAAAATTATTTCTCTGAAACTTTTTGATTTGCAAGAAGTTTTAAAAGTATTATGAAATATTTTTGCTGTTTTACATTGGTTGGAGAAAAATCCTTATATACTTAATGATACTTTTATGGGTATTAAGTTCATGAGGTTATATTTGACTATTGGTTTAAAAAAAAAACTATGTAGCTTTTTAAATGATATTCATAAACATTTAAATTATATATATATTTTTTAATTGACCCCGGTCTAATCCCCGGGTTGACCCCGATCTGAACCATTGACCCTTGACCTAGTATCTCAACCGATTCAATATTCAATCCGGTTTTCAATACCTTAGGGTGTGTTTGGTTTGAGGGGAGGGAGGGGAGGAGGGAGAGGTTAAATTACCTTTTTGGGTTGAAGGTATTTAAATTTTGGGCGGGAATCTAAAATTTAAAAAGAATGTAAGGGTAAATTTAGGGCGGGAATCCAAAATTTAAAAAAATGAAAGAGTAAATTTTTGGTTTATTTTGTTTAAAATTGTAATTTAAAAACCCTACCCTCCTCTCCCTCCCCTACCCTCCCCTCAAACCAAACACAACCTTAGTGTAAACTTAGAAATGGGTGATAATTTTATTTTTGCCAAAGGTTCCATCCAAACAGGCTTGGTCCCAAAAAAAAAAATCCAAACGGGCAATGTTCACTTCCGACCCGTAAATATTTGCCCGATCCGCAACCCATTTCGCCATACTACACCAGGCGCCATCGTACCGACCCTTTTGTCTTATTTTCTGAAATCCCATCACCTCATCCGATCTGAGGCCGGCAGGGACCACCGGAGGCTAGGATTTCAGATTGCACCCGTGACGACCACACAACAACGGTCGACCACCACCGGGAGTATCGTTACCACCGGTGACAGCTTCAGCATTCTCTGTATCACCACAGCCATCTCACCCGTTGTTTAAGGTAACTCCTACTTTGGTCACAAATATCATATCTAGGATCTCTTCAGTTGATTTGAGGTTTGAGAGCTTTTCAAGTTTTGAGGCATCTATCCTGTGTATGTGTTGAAGTTATTAATTGTGTTCTAGAAATGTTCTTTCTACAATATACTAGACAAATTTTGTTTCTTACAGTTTGAATCAGCCATGCAATGTGATGTAATAAATTCAATGATGCGCATAGTGATTCTTGATTTCATCTTGTTGCGGAGAAGAAAATCATTAGGCGCATTAGTAGTTTTCTTTACTTAACTTGAAATGGTGGTGTATTTCCATTTGTTTTAATAGCAATGTGTAGTTGCTGACTCTGGTAGAAATCACTCAACCTTTCCCTGTTTGTTAAGATCACTTTAAATGTAGAGATGTACCTGTTTGCTTACTTGAATTCTTGATGATTATGATATTAACATTTACCCGTTTGTTATGATTTATGCTCTTATTTGGAAGGCTCCTAGTTAGATATCTCTTGTTCCAAAATGCGTAAATTAACTTTTAGTTGAGAAAAAGAAGAGGAAGAACAGGAAGCTGACAACAGCAAAATGGTGGTCGCCAGTAACAATCCCCACAATAAGGAGATAGCCATCAGGAGGAGGATTGCTAGCATGTAATCTCCTATAGCCCTTTTCCTTAATTACTTGCTTCACATTTAATTAAGCATGTTGTGTGAATATGGTGCAAATAATTCAATAGTTCTATATTATCCTGTATATTTCACATGTTAAGCTGATTGATGTTTTTTTATAGTGGACGCAAACATTTTTTAAGCTAGACTAGTTAGCAAAGCTGATGCAACACATTGTAGTATAGGTAGCAATTCAGTGCTTGCTATGACCTCCATGAGTAGGATCACCTGGAGAGTGTTTTAAATTACATGGGCATTTACACCATAACGATTCTTGATGGACTGACTGGCTTTTGGACTAGGATTTCCTAATGAAAATTGGATTGATTACAACAAGCATGGGGGATTCAAAGGTGATGAGGTTCTCTCCTCTTTCTAGCATTGCAATAGTAGGGACCCTTGCATATTCTTAGCATATGTAATTGGTTACGAGAAGGGAGATTGTTTCTTTTAGTTTATTGCTTTTTTTGATTTTGGTGGATGAATTCCTAGAGCAGCTTTTTGGGTAGAAAGGAGAAGTCCCAAAGGTCTGATGGCTTCATTAATTATTTCTTACAAAACTATTGGGACTTGTGAGGATTTGCTCAAGTAGATGGAAGAGTATTATAGGGATGACGAGATCAATGAGTGGCCAAATTTTGCTTTCATGACTCTACTGCTGGGAAGGATCAACTATGGTGAAGGACTTCAAGCCAATCAATTTGGAGACAATTGTGTATAACTTTATCCCTCATCACTTAGGTTTTGTCAGTCAGGTTGAAACATGTATATAAAGAGCAAAGAAATGTCCTGATGAATCATGGAAACCAAAGTTATTCTGTATTATTTATAAAGAAAAGGGGCCTAAACTCTCTTTCAAGCAGAAACAAGAAGGGTAGTTATAGACTGATGAAGATTCCAATTATAAAAGAGAAAACTTTTGTATTAGTTATTTCTTTGGAATTTGGATGTTGCAACCTAGCAATCCAACCCCTATTTGTAGTCAAACCATTCTGCTTTCAATGAATAAGAATCAGAGAATCATGAAGCTCAACCTTTTCACTTGAGGTTTCTATGTAGTTGGATAGTTGGAGAGGACTTCCATTTCTTTTGGTAATAATGTCACTCTTATTTAGACATGCTTTTTGAGTATCACTTTGTTTGAACCCGGGCAAGGGTGGCATATAAATTAGGAATGACTGTACTAGATTTTCTTTGGTCTGTTATGTAGTTTTAAGGAAACCCCTCTGTTGGCTGGCAGACTTATTGCCCTTGAAATGAAGGGGGTTTGGTTCGTAGGAATCTGACTGAATTACTCATGTCATGTGTTGGTTTAACTATCAATATGTGGCGCATTCATTTCTACATCATCCAGTGATTTTCTCCTTTTGTAATGGAACAAGTTGCTTGGGTAGGTGATCAGGATGTTCCAATTGACCTTGGAGCATTTCTTCTGACCTGTTACCGGGGCTTTGGTGGAAATAAGGAGGCTAAATGTGTGGTAGGGTTAAAGCTTCTGGTATTTGGTGTAATTGATTGGAGAGGGATGATTGACATCTTGAATGGCATCTTGTGGAGTCTGCAATCAGTGTGAGTAGGGTAGCTTGTGTTCTCCTCACAGTTTCTCTTTCACATCTGCATAAATATTGTAAAAGTTTTGCTCTTATGATTCTTGTTTTTAAGGTAAACATCTTTTCCCACTTGCTTGTAATATTTTTCTTTATAATAGAGTTCCTTTTTAATCCAAAACAAATCCTTTTTGTGGCTGTCTTTTATTTTCTATTATGTGGGAGTTCATGTCCTCAACGTATGCAATGTTCTTTCCTTAGTCCTTACATTGAATTATTATTTAATCCTAAAGAAAAAAACCTCGGTATTGTTGGTATTTTATGTAATGCTTTCTAGAGCTGTTTTCTTGTAAAGCAGTGTGTGTGTGTGTGTTTTTTTTTTTTTGGCCAACTGTGAAGCAGTGTTAAAATATATAATAAAACTTTGCACATTAACGAAAGACTAGTTCATATTTCTTTTAGACTCTAGTAATCTGTTAGGTTAAATGAATAGCCAAGGAGGTCAGGGTAACTGGCATAACTGCAGAAGCTTGTGGTTTTCCGTAAAGGATCTTAATATGTTATGGGACGGAGTAATGACCCAGTCCCACATCGAGTGGCTTAGGCTGCTTGCTGGGGTATATAAGTGGTGTGGTTCTTCCCCCTTATGAGGCGCCTTTTGAGGGTGGGTTCCCCACTCCACTTTATAACATAACAGATGGTATCAGAGCTGGCACCGGCCTCTGCCCGGGTGGCTCTCCCAGCGGCGACTTCTGCCCAGCGTGGGCGCCGGCTCTTCCGGGGAGGGCCACTGTTATGGGACGGAGTAATGACCCAGTCCCACATCGAGTGGCTTAGGCTGCTTGCTGGGGTATATAAGTGGTGTGGTTCTTCCCCCTTATGAGGCGCCTTTTGAGGGTGGGTTCCCCACTCCACTCTATACCATAACATAATATCAATCAACGCTTATTTCATAGGGCGAATTACAATGAGGTCCCAAGTAAGGGACTTAACCACCGAGAAATCCCAATACCAAGTTAGGTGTCGATATTTCTTACCCTAAAACTTGTCATTGCATGCTCTTCAATTGTCATTGGGACTTATTGGTAATTAAGTCCTCTACTTGGGAACTCATTGTAATTCCCCCTATTTCATACTTGAGTAGACATAAAAAATATGGAATTTTGGTTTTGATGTTACTTCTAAAACGTTTGGCTTAGTCTTAACCATTGTTATCTCGGAGGAGAAAGTAGTTTGGTACTCATTCAACATTTCAGCTCCCAGTAGATGGGGTCATTAATATTAATTTCATTGCAGTATCCATTTCTGCTTCACCATTTCGACCTATGCATACTTATAGCTGGAAGAATTAGACAAGCTTGTAATTATCTGCTAAATTTATAGATTTAATAAACGTGAAGATGATTTCCCATCTTTGAAAGAGTACAATGACTACTTGGAGGAAGTAGAGGACATGAGTAAGTTTCTATCATCACTGTAGTGTGTGTATTGCTTGATAAAGTTTTGCTTTATTTTTAATTTTAATGTTTTTTCAACATTTGCAGCGTTCAACTTGATTGAAGGAATAAATGTTGCTGCTATTGAAGCAAAAATTGCCAAATACCAAGAAGAAAATGCTGAACAAATAATGATAAATCGTGCCCGGAAGGTATTGCTGACAATGGTCTACTCTTTGCTTCAGTCCCCACTCGATCTGCTTCCCTAAACATGTTTCTCTAATTTGCTTAATTTTATGGATCAGTTTTTAGGATATGACCTTATTTAATAGGGTTTGCTCTAAGCTTATATTTCTTGCTAAATTTCAATGTATCATCTTTATAATTATCTAACAGGCAGAAGAATTAGCTGCAGCACTGGCAGCTTGCAAGGGACAACCTGCACAAACTGATAATGATGCGGTGAGCATTTCATTGCCATTCTTTTAATTGATTGCAATTCTTTTTCTTTCATGATTTGTGGTTGAACTTGAATGAGCTTGCTTGATTATTTCATAGAGAGATTATTCAGTATTCGTATAGGGTATTAGATTTCTAAGCTTGTATTGAATGCTAGAATTTGACTCTTCTGAAGTGAAGGTTACAAAATAATATAGTGAGTGACGTGAAAGCGAGTAATCATTGATGTAAAATGGAGCTATTGACCTGAAATTTTGATAAATGTCAAATGACAAAAATCCTTGGTTTAGTAACATATCCTTATATTTTGTACTTTTCTCGCCATATTCCCGTATTGATAGGGGGTACCAATATCATTCCCCATTTGTGTGCTTCATAGGTTTCCACAAATTATAGGTTACTAACAGGTTGTGTCTATTTTGCAAGAAACTAAACCATTGAATTTGTCATCAACAACTATCCAATATGAGAATATCTAGGGGAAGATCAAGGACACATGAATTATAAAATGGTGTCTCATGATGAATGATTTATTTGAAATCTTAGTTGTTGATAGAGCATAATGATGCTGTGACCCTTGTCAGCCTCCTTGGCTCAGTGAAGTCATGTATGCATGCCAAAAGGATTTTCTTTCTAGTGCTAGAATTTGGCATGCATAAAAGTAACTCTATGCTTTCTGATACAGGGTGCAAACCAGACCGCACAAGCAGGATTTGGTGTTCCACAGGGGCAATACGCGCCCACATTTGCCGGACAGCCAAGGCCCACCGGCATGGGCCCGCAACCTGTACCACTTGGAGGGGGCGATATGCTGGGCTATGCCGCTGATGATGAAGAAACCATGAGACTGCGAGCTGAGAGAGGTGCGAGGGCTGGAGGATGGAGTGTGGAAATTAGCAAGAAGAGAGCGCTTGAAGAAGCCTTTGGAAGCATATGGATTTGTTAGCAGATTTCATTCTTGTGGGCTATGTAAATGACATCTGAATCATTTCTATGTTCCAAGGGCATGCAAATTTCAGCCTCAAATGGGCTATTTACTTAGATATATTATGTTGTAAATTGTGTGGTTTGTAAGTTCACTGCAATTTTGTTTGTTCTTCTCAAGGTTTGATATCTGGCGACGAAAGAGATATTCTTAGATGCAGAATTTTATGATAGTAGACCAAATCAGTTATAGATGATTAGATATCTATGGAAACCAATGAAGCATATTTTCTAATTTAATATATACATTCCTATATGTTTATTAATTTTTTGATAAGTTGATTATCCTTTTTTTTTTCAAAAGAAATTATTGAAGAAATACGTCGACCTACGATAATAGGATCCAAATTTCGTTTAGAGTTATGATAAAATAAAGGGAAATTTTAGTAAAAGAAATTTAAAAATGACAAAAGACAAAAAATGTTTTGAATATTCATAATATTAGAAAAGTGTTAGGCCTAATTTGCATTTTTTAAATTAAAATGAAATGACAATAATTGCCTTGCACTTTTTTTTTTTTTTTTGAGAAAAAGCATTGTTGCTAGAGTTCCGATGGTAATAAATATTTCCAAAGTGTTGGGGTGGGGTTTGAACACCACCACTTTGTTTGTTCAGAAAGTTGGCGGCCCACGTTTCAATATATATTGGATAAACAAATATAGATATATATATATATATATATATAAAAAAGTTAAAATTTTCTCTGACTCAAGCCGGCTCATAAGTTTTGTCAAGTAATTCAGGACATTTCGTTAGGTTTTAACAATTTCTGTTTATCAAGTAAAAAATTCATACTATTATGTCATTCACAAATTTTGTTAAGAAATTCATAACAATTTATTAGGTTTTAACAACTTTCATTTCTTAGAAAAAATTAATACTACCAGGTCATTCACAAGTTTTATTAAAAAATTCACGAAATAATACAAAAAAACACTCAATTTTCATCGGAATTTGCCACAGAATTTTATGTATATAATTAATTAGTTGTGTGTGTGTGTGTGTGTGTGTGTGATAATATTATACATATAATAATATGACACAAGTTCATTTTTGCGCAACTGGCAAAAACTCGTACGTAAAGGCATTAACAGCCTATGGTCGCGGGTTCGAATGAGAGGAGAGGCACTTTCAGGAATTATGAGATGCGGACAGTGACAGCATGAGAGGAGACATGTGGCAGTCAGGGGAGAAAGACACATGGCACACTGAAGAGTAAACACGTAGCATTTGGAAATTTAATAAAAAATTGAATTTATTTAATAAAAAAATTGAATTTTTTTAATAAAAAAATTGCAATGGAAAGGAATTCCTACAGAATTTCCGTCGGAAATTCCTTTCCATCTATTGGAAATTGCAATGGAATTTCAAATCCGTCAGAAATTTCCAATTCTGTCGGAATTCCTTTCCATCTATTGGAAATTGCAACGGAATTCCGTTCTGTCGGAAATTCCGTTAGAAATTTCTGATGGAATTGAAATTCTGTCACAAATTTGTTTGTAACGCACCTATTAGCGACGGAACGGATTCCATCGGAAATGCGGTCAGTCCGAAATTCCGTCGGAAAAGTAAATTCTGTCGGAAATTCAATATTTTTTTGTAGTGAAACTTGATTAGGTTTTAACAATTTTTGTTTTCCCATAAAAATATTTACAAGTTGTTAAAACTTAATCAAATGTGGTGAATTTCTTAACAAAACTTGTGAATGACCTGATATTGTAAATTCCTTTTTCTTGGAAAACCAAAGTTGTTAAAACCTAATCAAAAGTCATAAATTTTGTAATAAAACTTTGTGAATGATCTGATAATGTAATTTTTTTTATTTTAGAAAACAAAAGTTGTTAAAACATAATTAAATATTGTGAATTCCTTGACATAACTTATGAATGACCTGCTATTGTGAATTTTTTTTTTTTTTTGGAAAATAAAAGTTGTTAAAGCCTAATCAAATATCTTAAATTCTTTAACAATACTTGTGAATGATCTAGTAGTGTGAATTTTTCACTTGGTAAATAAAAGTTGTTAAAACCTAATGAAATGTTGTGAATAACTTAACAAAACTTGTGAATAAGATTGAGTTAAAGAGAAAGTGTTAACTTATATTTTTTTTCCTAGGCACATGTATCCTCCTATTAGAGGAAATCCTGTTCGAGGCACTGTTAGGCACTAAATGTGGGCACCTCTCCCAATAGAGATTCATGTTGGGATTGGCAGACATAGCGGAAATTTAAAATTGCAATCCCAATTACGGATCTATCAATGACGTTTAAATCAAGTAGTAAGATTGTACCTTTTTCGATTTAGCCTTTTCGATCTCTAGGAACTAACACCTCTGATTGGCTCCCTCTACCTATGTCTACACGAATACGAGCTCAACACGGACTGCGTGCTAGCACCTCCAAAATCTCCTGTCTCCCTAGGGTTTCTTGTGGCTCCTAATTTTCTCATCCGTGCTATTATTATGCTACCTATTTATTTTTTATAACTGATAGGGCTATATTGGATTTTCAAAGTTAATCCTAATTAATTTTGAAATCAATTAACATTTAATTGTTTTGATCAACTAATTAAATAAATTCGGTGTAATTAAATATATCCAATAGTTTTAATTTAACCTATTTATTTAATCCGAATAAAGAGCTAATAGAAATAGATTTAATTTATCTTTATAAATTAAATATGAGATATTATATCTTTATCATATTAGTTATTAAATTTAATTTTTCTGATAAAACTAAATTTTTTTCTGATAAAACTAAATTTAAAACTAATAAAATATAATAATATTATCATATACTATGTATGTGCGCGCGCGCATATGTATGTGTGTGTGTGTATTTTGAAAATACATGTATATAAGATTATTAATTTTCTTTTTATGAATTTTATATCATATACATATATATATATACACACATATAATTCGTCCACCTTAGATTAAACATTGTATTCATTGAATCTTAGGCACATCTTAGATTCAATGAATCTGGACATTATAGCTTATGTTGAGCTATTCTTGTGTGTGACCCTGTAGGTCCATATGAAGTTAGCAGTGGGCCAATAACTGTACCAACCCACAAGTCGCAAGTGGCATCTAACAAGACATTATGACTACCCAATTCATATGAGGATTATTAATACGATGCAACTTGTCGTACAACCACGTCACGTCCCTTTTTGTCACATGATATTTCAACCAAGGATGGGGCATGGATAATGTCAACTTCCTGTTCTTGACCATTACTTTCCTGATTTCTGAGTAGTCTGATAATAGAAATGGAAATTCCTTTCCATCGTAGTATGACCATACATTTCTCAAACTCACTCATCGAGGGGCTCATTAATATCTCTCTACTAATGTGAAGGACAAATTTCATCTTGACCATTCACATTCCTCTGCATGAAAACCACCAAGTGAGATTGTAGCCTTTATTATCACCATGTCAAAGGTGACTTTTAACTAGGTCAAAGCTTAACGATTCTCATATAGGAATCCATGATGATCTCAGGTCGAAGGGCATAGTAATGTGGTTATATATGAGATAAGCTTATAACTTGATCCATGCAACTTTTCATAACAGGTCGCCCCAACACCTTGTATTCTTATAAATGTCTAAGACTTTGATTTGTATCTCCATACCTCATCAAAGTTATACTGGTCTCACTTCATCTCTGCTCCCACATAGATAACTGACCAGGGACATTTAGGACAATTTTTATGATCTATCAAAGGATAAAGTTATCATAGTTAACATACGAATAATATGACAACAAAATGGCGAAATTCATTAAATAACAATGTTCAAAGTATAATGATTGGCCCCTAGGACACAATTTGAACCTTAGTTCACCATGTTGTGAGGGACTAGCTCCTTTCACTAGACCTAAATCCATTAGTAAAACACACACACACACACACACATTTGCCTAATATGTATTGAAATGCACTGAATGCCCAATGACCACCAACCTTTTGGGCAAATAAAATTGTGGGGGTTCAAACTCCACCTTCATCACTTTAGGAATATTTATTCCCATTTGGCACCAGCATGAGGAGGTTGCCAACGGTTGGCGGGGGTAATGTTATATATATATATATATAAGGGGATTTATGTCATTTCTCTTAAATTTTAAAAAAGGATAAATTAGGTACTACCATCTCTTTGGTATTATGAATATTTGAAATATCATTTTGTCCTTTCCAATTTTTAAAGTTCTTTCTGGGGGATTTTCTCTAAAATAAATTACAACAGTAACAAAGCTTTAATCCCACTAAATGTGGTCGACCACATCGATCAAACAATGCCATTGAGCTTTGTCAAAAACCAAATCTCAAATAAATTATTAACTAAAAAATCTCGCTTAATGACTTTAGTATGTGTTCTCTTCGGTTTTCCTCTACCCCTTCTAACTGGGCTCCAAACAACTTAATCTACCCCTCCTCACTAACACATCCAATGGCCTTCTTTATACATGCCCCTAAAATAAATTAATCTAAGAAAAAATTAATCTAGGCATATTTGACACAATCCATTTTTTTTAAGGGTTAAGGTGTAAAAATACACATGAGATTTTCCTAAAAGTGTGCCAACACCAAATACTTTTTTGAGGGGCAAAAATAACTATGAACTTCTAAAATAGGTGCAAAAATACAAATTGATCGTTAGTTGACCATTTGTTTAATTTTTTTAAGGGTTAGGGTGTAAAGATATACATGAGATTTTATTAAAAGTGCATTCAATGCAAATGCCTTTTTTAGAGGTAAGAGTAACTATGGACTTCCAAAATATGTGTAAAAATACAAATTGACCATTAGTTGTGTGTTTGAATTTTTTTTTTTTGAATAAAAATGGTGACATTGAGGATAACATGGATAATTAAGAAATAACTTGAAGAGAAATACTTACATACTCTAGAAATACCATATTATCGTTATCTGAACTCTATCTAATGAAAGCATAGCAATTCAAATCATTTTAATTCTAATTGGTTGATGACCCATTAAATAAAAAAAAATTAAAATTTATCTTTTTTTGAAGAAAAATCTTGATTGATCATTTTGTTTTGGTATTTTTAAATTAAGATTTTTTTTCTTAAATACAAGATAAAATTTGAATTTTTCAAATGAGTAATCATCCAACTAGGATTAAAATGACATGAGTTATTATGTTTTTATTATATAGAGCTTAGATGATATAGTACTCTTGAGTATGTAAGTATTCTCCAACTTGGAATAATAATTTTGTAATGACCCAATTTGAGATTAAGGGCTAATGGCTTTGAGATTGATTGTAATTAGTGTAATTGAACACTTTTGAAGAAATGTTATGTGAATTTGATATAAATGTTCATAGTGATGATTTATTAATCATAGTGAAACTAGGGGCAAAATGGTAAAATTGGAAATTTATCGACCAATTGGTCAGTTACCAAAGAAGAAACTCATTGGTGATTAAAGATCAAGAGTTGAGATCTATTGTCTATGGGTCTGAATCCTATGTTATGCACCTATGTGAGCTCATGGAGGAAGTGAACAAGATGTTGCCAAGTGGCATTGCATGGGCCATAGGATTATGTTAAAAGTCAAACACCCACCTTTTCTCTCTCTGCTCTCTCCTATTCGGTAGGGAGTATAGGCAAGGGAATGATTACAATCATCATCATCATTTTCATCATATCTCACCATATCTCTCTCTATCCTTCATTTCCGGCGAACACATGGTGGAAAGAGAAAGAGAAAGCTTGAATTTTTTGTGAGTGATGATTCTCATATGCTCAAACACTCTTCATTAAATTTGTTCATAGTGTAAAGAGCTTCATCTTGGTGGTTTCAGAATTTTGAAAGGTGGTAGTTTGGGTGTTGGAGCAATTTGGAAGTTTGAGAATCAAGGTTCTGGTTTTGGCAAAGTGAGGAGGTAAGGATTTGTTGCTTTTTGGTATATTTGTTGTGATTTTTGGTTAAGGTTGATAAATTATGGAATTTGCCCTAGTTTTATGCCAATTTTGAATGTATGGATTATATGATGAATGATGTTGGAATTGGTTTATTGTGGAGTTATTTGAGTATTTTGGAGGTTGCCAATAGGTTCCTTATGGGATTTTGAGTGGGAATGAGCTTTGTATGAAGTTTGGGAACCATTGGAATCAGTTTTGGCAAATAATTTCTGTCAGTTGCTGCGATCTGGCAATTTGATAGCATCACTCGAGTGAGGGGGTATCACTCGAGTGCTGTCGTGTAATTTCCCTTTCTCCTTTGTGTTTTGCTTGGGTTTTCATGAAGAAAGCTAAAGTGCACTTCTCAGCTCGCGAGTGATATTGGTGATCACTCGAGTAAGCATGGGTTCACTCGAGTGATGGAGTGAGTTTATGGTTAGGGTTGCTCTTGGGTCCTCACTCGCTGGCCAATTTTCAACAGTATGTTTTGACACTCGCAAGTGTGGTCTTCTCACCCAAGTGCCAAGGGTTGTGCTCAAGTGAGCTTTTTCCTCTGAAGTTGGCTGTGCTCTCGGGTCGTCACTTCTTGTGTTGCACTTTTGGGGACTCGAGTGACTTTGGAGTTATCACCCGAGTGCAAAACCTCATACTCGAGTATTGTGAGCACTTTCTGGCCATGATCATTGCTCACTGTCAAACACTTGTGAGTGAGAGCCGTTCTCACTCGAGTGCAAGTCTCTCATCACTCGAGTGAGGTCATTTTCACTCGAGTGAGTCAGCCAAAAATCATGTTTTGCTTCCGAAAAAGGGGTCTTCAGGGTAGCTTCTTCCAACCCTTTCAGCATGTGTTTAGGCCTCTAATGGTCATCCTATAGAGTTTAAATGATAACCAACTTAGAGTATTTTGGAAATATGTATTTGGAAAAGAGATTGATTGGTTGTCCCTAATTTGGTTATAGGATTTGACACTTACCAGACTCGTGAGCCCACTGTGCCAAGCAACATCATGAAAGAACAAGGTAGTGGCTCTTTCTCTTATACTGTGTGTGAATTATTGTATGTTTGCCATGCATTGTGGTGTTGCTGCTGCTTTGTGATGTCTTGTGACACCTTGTGGAGCTTTGTGATGCTTTGTGCCTTATGATGCCGCTGCATAGTGTTTATCGTGAAAGCTGGCATAGTGTTTACCACGACGCGGGCATTGAGATTACAACGAAAGCTGTTGGATTGTGATTACAGCCATGAGTGCTGTCGTTTGTGGCGCAAGCCATGAATCATTGAGTTGCTGCTGAATATGATAAATTTACATGCTATGTGTTTATATACTGTATGAGTGATTTGTTACTATTGGGATTCTTTAGAATCTCATTCTTTCCAATGACTAACATTTCAGACATGGCAAGTGGCTCAAAAGGGAAGCGGACAACCCGGAGTGGTTAGGATCTCTTAGAGACATTTTAATTTCGGACTGTTGGTTATCTGCAATGGTTTGGGATTACTGTATGTATATGGGATGTAAATATAATTTTTGGATATGTAATCCCCATTTTAGGAAACTTAAAACCCATTATATATATATACATGTAACCCAGGGTTGCCGGGATTTTTGTTACGCACTCTGATATTTATGAATGTGATTTAACTGCACAGGTAGTTGTATCCGAAGGTGAATGTGAGACCAAATTAATTATGTTTTGAACTGTTTTCTGAACACCTTATCTTAAAGATGAGGGATTATAAGTGTTGGTTTTGTCTTATTAGTCTCTATTTCACTTAAATTTCATAATCCGGGTATAATTACGTGAGGGGGTTATAAATTTGCTAACAAGGTAAGAGAAATTAATTTCTACCAAATTCTTTATCTCCACCTCATCACTTCTTTTGGAAGCGAGAGGGAGGCAGAAAAAAAGTAATGAGATGGAGATATAGAGTTAGGTAGAAATTAATTTTCCTTACCCAGTCAGCAAATTATTATTTGGGAAAATCACTCTTAGTTCCCAAGCAAGCAAAATATTGTCAGAAAAGTCCCTGGAAAAACTGAAATATCTGAAAAGTCCCTAAGGACTTTTCTGATATTACTTTTCAAAGTGAAATGACCCACATGCCCCCAATGGAAATTTAAACTCTTGTCTTCTTCATTCGAAAGAGAGCAGCCCCAAATCGCGTTCAGAGAGGATTTTCGAAAATGACCTTCTGCCTCTCCATTGTGGTCCGGTTCCGTGCGATGCGTCTCCGTCGTTGGTCTCGTCATTCCTTGAGCCTGTCGGTCGCTGGTGGTCCAGCCGTTTGCCCTGCCTCACCGTCGGTGTGGCCATACGTCGGTGCTCGTCTTGGAGTCGGCTGCGGCTGCCTCTCCGTCGGTGGTAGTTGGCGCCCAATGGCGTCCGTCGTTCCGCCACTCCGAGTTTCCGTCAGTTCTCCAATCGAAGGCGCCATTCTCGCCCGTCATTGCTGGTCCATCGGTGAGTGAAAGAAATCACTGTTTCTTGGTAGTAAATTGTTGGATTTAGGATTTAGGACTTCCACTCAAAATGTCTAATTTTTCTTCTAACAAAAATGGCATGATTTACATTTAGCTCCATATTGTAGCTAGTAATTGGTTTTGGTTTTTTGATAGATGCTTGTTTATATGGCATTAATCTATACCTCTTCAATATTAACTTGTTTATATTGCGCCTTTACTGTTTCTAGTCTCTACAGCTTTATTGTGCACCATTTGATAGATGCTTGCTACTATAATACTGAGTTGTTTTGTGATAAAACTGAACTCTATGGACTTGGGTTAGAGTTTTGATGCAGTGACTTGAATTTGTTGTCAAAATGTGGATTTTTGCTTAATGTTATATTCCAAAGCTTTGCATCCATCGCTGAAATTTTGTTCACTTTGTTGAGTTTGGTGAAATTTCTGATATGAGCTTACTTGTCCAACTTTGCATTTGACATACATATTGACTGCTGAGGTAAGTTGTGTGACTTTAGGTGCATGTACTGAAATTTCAAAATTTTGGGCAATCTTGGATGTGAATCTGATTCTTGACTGTGGAATTTACTGGTTATAAGCTATGCAAAGCAGTAGTCTCTTACTGGTACCAAACTAGTGCTATGTTGGAGTCATTTTATATCATTGTTGTTGATATTGAGTTTTAATTTGCACATGAAAATTGTTTAAATCACTGGACTATACTCTGTGTTAAAGCTCTTGTTACTGAGTTTTGGAAGGATTGGATTAATTATTATGTTTCTAGTTAAGTACAAAATGCCGAACAAAAAAAAAGGAAAGATAAAGATGAAGAGAGGTAGTCAAAAGTGTCAGCGTATATATTGTTCATGCAAGAGTATTACCAGAACAAGAAGAAAAAGAATGAGCCGAAAAGGCCTTTTAAAGAGGAGATTCAGTCGGTAAAAGAAGCTTGGAACGCTTGAAAGATGACGAGAATGAGACATATAAGGTGAGGGCAAAGAAATTAAGGAGAAGGGAAAAAGGGAAAAAATATGTGGTTCCATTCCTTACTCGGTGTGCCCCTAATCAGTTTATCAAGGTATGCAAAAGTGTGAAGAACAGAGAAGATCGGATGGAACAGTTAAAGAGAGTTGGATTTGATAAGTTGGTCACCATATGCTACTTACAAATCCCCTGAGACTTATATGGGCAGTTTATGGGTGCATTTGACCCTCCAACCAACAATGTTTCCATTCGAGGGAGGCCACTTCACATTTTCTCGGAAGATGTAAAGAATTTATGGGGTTACCGTGTGTGGGGGGACATTGAAAGAAATGCGATGAACGAAGACAAATATTTTCAACAATTGAAAATATTGTGTGGTACAGTGCCATACAAGACGATTGGGAAATGGCTGATTGAGAGAAAAGATGATCTAGATTTTGAATTTCTCTTTGTTATGTATGCATTGGGCACGCTATTATGTCTCGGAGCCAATGTTAAGGTAAGTGACCAAGTGTTAAAGGTGATGGTGGCTACAAAGCCAGCTTTTGGAGATAATGATTGGGCTACCTTTGTGTTGAGTGAACTATCAAATTTAGTTGGACAATACAAGAAAAAAGTCAATAAAGGGAAAGCTTCAGGAAAAATCAATGTTGGAGGATGTATATATTTTCTTATGGTAAGTGCTACATAAGTTGTCATTGTATAATGAGTCGTAAAGTGCTACATTAAATATTGACATTTACTTCTGTTAAGTTGTTATTTAAATTTTATGCAGGTTTTTTGCTTACAAAAATTTCCCCTGGGTGAACTACAAGCCTCTAAAAATGATGAAGTAATTGGATATTGGAATGATAAAAACGTCAAGAAGAGAGTGCAAATAGAGAAGCAAAGCAACCAAGGGTTGCTATATTTCGTGGGTCAAGTAGTTGGGGGTCCGGCTTCGGAATTGCATAAGCAAAATATTATAACACACTCGATAAGTGATGAACTTTGATGTGAGGTTCACATACCGTCCATATTATTGTGTGACTAATATTTTCCTCCTAATTTATAGGAATTGAAGAGAACACATGAAAAAATTATCTCAAGAGTGGTCTCAATTGTGCAAGAGGAACTAGTTTCCCTTGAGGCAAGGTTGTTAGGGGGAGAAATGAATAGAGGGGTAAAAAATTTGGAAGACAAATAGTCGTCATCAGAAAATAAAGATGAACAACCCTCCTCAGGAAGTGAAGCTAAAATGGCTGCCATAGGAAAAGGAGAAGATGATGAAGTTTGGTCCATAAATGAAAAAGATGGGTCAGAGGAAGATAATGAAGGTAAAGCTAATAGTCCAGGAAAAAAGGGCAAAGATGAGTGTCCTGAAGATGTATTGAAAGGGGAGGAAGAAGTACAATTGAGAAAATCGACAAGGGTAAAAAACCCTGCTCTTGTCTCTCCCTGGGTGACAACCATGGCTAAGAAAAGAACAAAAGATGACAAGGACAAGGAAGCTTTATACCAGCTGTGCACAATGAGACCCAACAAAGAGGATGCATAAGAGTAAGTAATTAAATGTCTACTATCTATAGTGAGTTCAAGAACAAAAAATGACTGCAAAATGCTTGTTTATGTAATAGGCCGTTTGTAGAAATGTATAACTATTTTGTCACACGAGGTGAACTATATTGTCTTTGTGAAAGGGGGTGGATTAATAATAGGGTAAGTTACATATATATTGACAAAAACTCATACTTAGTTACTTTAGTATGATATTTGTAACCCCCTTCGATAATCAGGCCGGGATTAGTGTTTAATCACATTTAATAATTGAATGAGAAATCCAGAACAATTAAAAACTTTTTGCGGAAACTGTACAACTGGATCTCCATTCATTTCATTCATTAAAACAAATGGCCTGTTTGGTCTGTTACATATACAATATCAGAGTATCAGCACAATTCCCGATATTCACCTGGGATAAAAACATTTAATCCAAAATATTGTTCAGAGCATCATCGCCCATCTCAGTATCCATACCGGGGATTACACAAGACTATAGTACTATGATCTATACAATATATTTACATTGATCCAAAATGATAACCAATTCGATATATAACCAAAATATCTAACTAAGACTACTGCTGGCAGCCCTAATCGCCCTTATCCACTTGCTTGCTTCTCGATCCACTTGCTCTGTCTAAAAATGTTATTTGGAAAGAATGAGATTCTAGAGAATCCCAGTAGCAACAGTTTATTTATATGATGCATATATACAAAGCAAGTCACATATATCACATTGCAACAATCAATATTTGAAACCGAGCTTTCGCCACGTTCCCTTCACTATACACGAGGTCGGGCTTACGCCACGCCCCCTTCACCTTATCTATATTCGAGTCTGAGCTTTCACCACGTCCCCTTCACTTTCACTGTAATCGATGACTAATGCAAACAAGCAATGCAATACACATGATATAGGATAAAGTGTTACTACCTTTATCTTTCCTTCCTTGAGCAGGCACAGGCCTTTTATGCTCCGGGCAGATATCAAATCCTAAAGTCATAATTAAGGACGAAGCATTATTCTCTATTCCAATACTCAATTGACTCTTCAACACTTAGATTTGGTTATCAATAATGACCCTTAAGAAGCTACAATTGGCTCTAATAAAAGCCCTAAAGGATTGGGAAACACCGGGTTAGAAACCACTTTTCAAAATCCCAAGGTGCTGAAATCAGGGGGTTGGCTGCAGCCAAGAAACCTCAGGCTACGGCCAAAACACGCACAGAAACTTTTGTGCTGCAGCCAAGACTTTTCTGCTGCAGCCAAGGCAACTTTGGAAATTCATAACTAATTATAGAAAAATTGAAATGAGGTGATCCCAAAGCTCATTGAAAGCTATTTTAGTTCTCTTCATAGGAAAAATATGAACCAATACTAGAAATCACCATACAAATCCCAGAATTACACAAAACGCATCACTACCCCAAAACAGAGTTCTGTTTCAATCCCAAACTTTGGACAACCATAACTCACAGAATACTAAACGACATGACACAAAATATATGTCTATTTTGAAGCTTAGGATGTGAACTTTAAGGCTGAAAAGTTTCACAATTTCTGAAATCATTTGGTCATTCAAAACGCCAATACAAACAGACTGCCTAGAATAGACTTTCAATGGCAGCATTTCCAATTTTCTACCAAAGTGACCAATGGCTCCAAAATCAACAATCAAGCCTATTGCTTACACTAAAACACTCAAGGAATCCAATAAAACCATTTAAACAACCTAATTTCCACTACATTAGCATGCTTTGGTCCATGACCACACTAAACACTAACCTTCCAAACTTTCCAATCTCACTCATCTCTTTCCCAATCAATCCTATCTATCCATACACATTCCAAATATACCATTTCCATACATTTAACATGCCAAATGACCAATGACACTCATTTTCAAAAATGGCCAATAAATCCCAAAAATTCAAAGCTACCTCAAATGGCACAAAACTTAGATGGGTAGATAGGTTTCACTTACCTCTTTAACTTTCTCAAAGTGACTTTTCAATTCTCCAACTTTCACAATCTCTCGAGGTCACAAACTAACACCAATGAACACATTACAACCATCACAATAAAGATCTCACTCTAAGGAACAACTTTATAGAAGGAAGTTTGAGCATTAGAGATCATTTGCCCTTACCTTTTCAAGCTTTTCTTCCTTCCCTTCTTGGCAACAAAGGTGCTGGAATTTAGAGAGAGAAGGAGAGAGGTGAGTGAAGGAGATGAAGGAGGAAAATGATGACAATTCCTTCCCCTCCCATACATGTCCAGCGTACAAAGAGGGAAGAGAGGAGAGAGAAACACTAAAATATTCATTTGACTTTTCTCCCTTCACACACACCCACAACCTTGCCACATGTCACATTTCTATTGGCTCACACACAATAAATCACCAATTAGCTAATTTAATCCCTCCATTAGCCAATTTAATTTCACATTTCATACCCTCTTAATTAGTAATTAATCTCTTCCATTGATCACTAATTTAGAGCCATTCTTTCAATTTTCCCAACAATTATGGTATATTAATTAATATTACCACCAAACACATAATTATTTCACTTTAATTCGATAATTATCCTCAATAATTACCATTAACCTTTAATTGAAATTTGGGGCGTTACAATATTCACTAACTTTTCATCTATTTTTTCTCAATTTATGTAGTTGGTCGCAAAGACATTGGTGGGGGATCAATTGCAGAACTCTAGCCGCGTCAGTAGACACATATTTTCGTCAGAGTTGATGGAAAAAATGTTGTCTGATATGAAGAAGTGGTCTTGGCAAGCGCATGAATATGAGATCCTTCCTGAGCATATTGGATATAACATTAGGGATTGTAACTTAATCTTTACTCCTACACTGCAGCTCGATCACTGGTTCTGTTATGTGTTGGATACCAAGACATTGTGTTTCTTTGCCCTTGACTCGCTGGTTAACTACTTCATAACTTCAAGATTGCAAAAGAGAGAAGAAGATGCACTTTTAGAGGATGAGAAGATAACTAAGAAGAAGCGATTGAGCCAAAAGAAACAAGAAGAATTGCGTGCCAAGGAGCGGTTAGCAAGCCAGTGTGTAAGCACTTCAACTTAAGTTTATGCTTTTTGTAAATGTTGTCCTTGTTGTGTTGTGTAATGTCAAAATTATTTGCTTTATGCAGAGAGATTACATCGTTAGTGTACTTCACAGGGTTAAACTAGAATTATTTGGCAAAGGAAGAAAAATACCTAAAGACGTCAACTGGCCAAAAGTACATGTCCAAGCTGACACATTAGTATTACTTGTTTTTTGTTGCTCAATACTTTGAAATTGTTGGTTGTGTTTGATATCGTTTGTTCCTTTCTTTTTGCAGCGATTCGTATGGAGTCCATGTTCTTTCATGGTTATATGGTTGGGATGGCTCGGCACAAGACAAAGGGGGGTATATGATGCCTAAGTTGTCTCCTGAACAAATTCGACAGATGAAGGTCGATTCGTTATGGTGGCTTATGACACATGACAATAACATACATTTCAAAAAGGTGTTGTCCATTGTAGGTGGCAAGAAACAATGCAGGGGAATAGAGACAAGTATCATTTGTGATGTTATTATGTACATATGTTGCTATTTTGTGGGTCCTTTGAGAACCTTATATCTTTGTGTGGCTATTTTGTAGTTGTAGGAAGGACAATCATGCAATACTTTTTTGTTCACTGCCATGTTTAGGTGACAAGTTCATATTTACAACTTCTTAAGGCTATTGCACAACTGCATATGCCTTATTGTACAAGTGGTAATGTTAAGTATGGAAAATGTTATGTTCACAATTGTTACAGTATGTATTGACAACAGGTTCAGTGTGATTTACAGCCTCCCATAGGTTTCAGCTTCAAATGTAGTAATAAGGCGTTATTACAAAGGTGATGTTTACAAGTCTTAAAGCGTTTATTCACAACAGGTTTTGTGGGTTTAACAACCTCCAATATGTTTTTGCTTCAGACGATGTTTTCTTACGTTATGACTAATATGCTATTTACAAGTCGTGAAGCGTTTATTAACACCATGGTGAATGTGTTTTACAATTGGCCACACGTTTCTAATTGGAATGAAGTTCTAAATGTTAACTATGAAAAATGTTATGTTTACAACTCTTCAAGCTTGTATTAACAACCTTCTGAGTTCGTTTTACAACTTGAAGGTGTGGCAATTTGCTTTTGCTTTGCCACAGCGAAACAAAAGCAAAATGACGTAAAAAATGGCCTCTTTTGACCTCGTTCATTGTTGGTACGTCCTATCGAACCAGCAACGAGAACACCTGATTTCTGTTTTACAAAGCTTGAAGCGTTGATTTACAACATGTTGAGTTCCTTTCACAACCTCCCCCGCGTTTCTCTCTGACACTACGTTTTCTCACATTAAGTATTACCAATTAAGCTATTTAAAATCCATAAAGCGTGAATTAACAATCTTTTGAGTTCATTTCATAACCTCCCCCTCGTTTCTCTCTGACATTATGTTTTCCCACATTAAGTGTGACCAATTGAGCTATTTACAACCCATAAAGCATGAATTAACAACCTTTTGAGTCCATTTCACAGCCTCCCCCTCGTTTCTCTCTGACACTACGTTTTCTCACGTTAAGTGTGACCAATTGAGCTATTTACAACCCGTAAAGCATGAATTAACAACCTTTTCAGTTCCTTTTACAACCTCCCTCGCATTTCTCTCTGATACTACATTTTTTCACCTTAAGTGTGACCAATTGAGCTATTTACAACCCGTAAAGCCTGAATTAACAACCTTTTCAGTTCCTTTCACAACCTCCCCCACGTTTCTCTCTGATACTACATTTTTTCACCTTAAGTGTGACCAATTAAGCTATTTACAACATGTAAAGCGTGTATTAATGACCTTTTCAGTTCCTTTCACAACCTCCCGCGTGTTTCTCTCTGACACTACTTTTCTCACCTTAAGTGTGACCAATTGAGCTATTTACAACACGTAAAGCATGGATTAACGACCTTTTCCGTTCCTTTCACAACCTCCTCTACGTTTCTCTCTGACACTACGTTTTCTCACCTTAAGTGTGACCAATTGAGCTATTTACAACACGTAAAGCGTGGATTAACAACATTTTCAGTTCTTTTCACAACCTCATCACATGACTACAACAATACTTCTGATTAGGCCGCTCACAACAACTGAATTGTAACATATTTTATCAAGTGGTTGACAAGTTGTTAGCCTATTATATCAAATGCGTTAGGCAAATGCACAAGTGAATTATAAGTCTCCCATGACTTTATAAATCACCACTGTCACCTAAGCAACCCATAATTTTGACTAATTATAATGCCTATTTTATTTCAATTCCTGTTGTAAAATTTGACATCAACTGATGCAAATTTTCACAACTTCTATTACATGTTTTCACAACATAATGAGTTATTTTCACAAGGGATCTGCCAAACCCCATAGTGTACCACATGAAAGTCTCCCTGTAAGTACAGTATGGCATGAATTTAAACAACTGATGCAACCTAATTTTCCAACTTGATCATAGTGCATGTCACAACTTAGTAGCATATCATATCCATATATCAATTTACATTAAAATATTAAGTTGTATAAGTAAGTGAGTATTTTCGCCTACTCATTTAACTTAATATCATACAATTTATGTTTAAGTACACCAACATCTGGACTCATTCAGAAACTAATACGGGTCATAGGAAGGCAACAGTTAATGGTGTATATATACATAATCCAAAAAAAGTAGCTACCAAAAGTAAGTACAAGCATGTAGTATTTGTGTTTTAGGTTGGATTTGGATTTTTGCAAGTCCGGACGGAGTGCCCAACCTCATGACATCGCCCACAATGATAAACTGAGATTCCCTTCTTTTTCTTTTCGGCCTCCATACCAGTCTTGTAGTTGTTGGTGGATCTCAAAATGTCTATGTGAGTAAATGTGTGACGGTCAGAGAATCAACTCGTGGACAATCATGTGTTGCAACTGGTCTCATGGTGTTTGCATATATTTTCTCTTGTGCTTCAACTTTTAGCCGATCATGTATAAATGTGTACACATTACGATTGAGTACCTTAATAGCTACACATGCATAGGCACAAGGTATTCCACTTATTTGTCATGCTAAACATGTGCATTTTCTTTGAGCAAGATCTACATTGACATAAATTGTCGCTTCACCACATCTAGTTCACACCAAAAAGTAATGGTCTCCATAATATTCTGCATCCATATTTTTCGCATAGCTAACATGCTGCAGCACTTTCTCTTCAATATTGGGTCCAACTCCATTTTTCCAATTTGCCATTACTATCTTGCTTGCAAGCAATTTCTGTGCCAATTTGTCTCGATGCTTATGAATTAGTACTGACACACTGTGCTTCCTCTCTTTCAACATCCATGCATTAAACGACTCTGCAAGATTCGTGATTATGTTATCCCACCTATTGAAAGAAAACTTGCTTAGAGCCCATTTGTCAACATCCCCATTAGTTTCCACCCATTGTGCCAACTATGGATTGAATAATCTTAATTTTCCTATTGCACTTATAAAGTCCTCATCCAACCTTGCATAGGCAATTGCATAAAGGAGCTTGAGTGCAGTCTCCTTACTATTCGCAGATGTACGTGCTCGACCTCTATTGATTCTCAAGAACTCTACACTATAATTTTCCTTCAGATGCTTGTAGCAATAGGCATGTTGCTCGCTGCCAAATATTTCTGTAACAGCACCAATAATTGCATTATTGCGATATGATACAATGGTTATCATGATTAATCCTATTATTTCTTTCTAATTGACTAGAAACCAAAGCCATTCATCGTATTTTTCACTGCTGATAATGGAATATGCTAAGGGAAAAATTTGGTTGTCTGCATTGTATACACAAGCTGGCAACATTGTTCCCTTATAAGGGCCACTTAGATGACAACCATCTATATAAACAATGGGCCGACAACCACCTATAAAACCTTTAACTGAGCAACCATAAGCAATAAATACCCATTGAAATTTATTGTTAAATGAGCCTTCCCATTTTACAATTGTGTCTAGATCACTTTCAATCAATCTGTCACATATCTAAGGAATTGCTTGATAAGAGTCTTCTACTCGTCCATGTAATTCCTTTAACGCTCTTTCTTTTGCCCTATATGCTTGAGGGTAGTTCAATCACACCCCATACTCTCTGCACAAGTCTGCTCAAATTTCATTGGAAGTCTTATCAATATTGCACCTTAAATCATCCATTACGATTGATGATGTCAAGCTCGACCTGTGTGGATACCAGACAATTAAGCTGTCCTGTGCATGGTGAATGTGTTCACTTTTGTATGTTCGGATCATTGGAAACTCCATATCTTGATGTTCTCCTGATGTATAAGCACCCAAGTACCACGGACAACCACCAACCTTACACTTCACAATTATCTTCTATTGATTGTTCTTCATAAATTGGTATGAAAACTTGTGTGAAATGCTGTATTTGTATAATGTCTGACGAAGGCTCACAGCATTCGAAAATATTTGTCCTTCTCCAATAATTAAATCCTTCCATTTGGTATGATTCATTCTTGGTATGGGTGTTAGCACTAATTGAGTACAACATGCCAACGATGGGACCTCTTGACTTTCATTTAACAAAAAAGGTGGGGATATACACAATCCTCCAGCACCTACAAACATTTGATCAATCCTGCAATAAATGACAAGTTAGACTTCTCTTCCACATAATTAAGTTACAAAAAATTACTTTTCTTAAGACAACTCGACTTACACTTCTTGCTCTTCAATTTGACCATTCAATGTTGGGACTGTATTCTCATTATCATTATCGTCTTCAATGTACACATGACCATATTGTTCATTATATTTCATAAAATGATTCACCCCTTCATCGTCTACAAGATCCATAAATGTTGATGTATCAACGGAAAATTTGAATTTCACTTGAATTTCATTACTTTCATTTCCCGTTATAGATAATATGATTCGTCACAACTCCTCATATGTTGTGCCTTCCTTTACGCATCTTGTTCTTACCATGCCACCAACATATTGCATTTCATCTGCTCTGCCATTTAAAAACTTCCCCCCACATGAATGAAACACAATAGATTCTTCCCAGAACTAGTTGTTATCTTTCATGATAATCTGCAACATGAAGTTTGTATTAACAACTTCCAAAGCTATATTAACAACTGTATATGCACATATTAACAATACTTCTTTTACAATCATATAATCAAATAAAGCACAATCACATTCAATGACTCCCACTTTAAACAAAGACATACCTCTGTTAGGTTTCCAAACAATAGGTCATTCTCTCTATTACATTGCCTTAAAACATAAAAACATAGCACAACTTTTGTATTAACAACTAAAACTATTATATTAACAACTACTACTGCACGAATTAACAACAATTTATTTTTTTTCCATATCAGCCTTTTCACATCACCCCACCACTATGAAATTCAATCATTCCCACTTCAAACATACCACTTCCTCGTTACCTTTCCCAAAAATGGAGCATTATGACACCCAACCTCATTTTCTTTATTAACAACTAAAACTGTTATATTCACAAGTACTACTGCATGAATTAACAACAACTTGTTCTTTTTTCATATCACCCTTTTCACAACAACCCACCACCATGAGAATCAACCATTCCCACTTCAAACATACCACTTCCTCTGTTATATTCTCCAAAAACAGAGAATTATGACACTCAACCTCATTTGCTGTATTAACAACTATTACAAATATATTAACAACTACAAATGTATGAATTAACAACAATTAAACTTTTTCCCATATCACAATTTTCATAACACCCCACCAACATGAAAATCAGTCATTCCCACTTTAAACGTATCATTTTCTCTGTAACCTCCCCAAAAAACAGAGCACTATGACATTAACACTACCCAACCTCATTGAAACCCCAACTACAATGCTCAAGCTCATATCTTTACCTAAATCATGCCATTACTCATCTACCTCCTACCACTTTGTCCACTATTGGCCCTAAGTACCAACCTTTCACCATCATTCAATTTCACTTTATCCAACGATCGCACAGAACCAAAACCAAAAAATTCAGTTTGGTGTTCTACCTCTGTACCAGTAGGTGGAGCTTGCAAATTCAATCCTTTACCAAGAACTTCAACACTACACTTGATCCCTTAATGTTGGAGTTCAAACCAGTCTCTTTCGCATCGTTTCTCTGTCTCTCCAAAAAAAAAGTTGCTCCTTCCCTCCTCTTTCTGAAGCTTCAACTTTTACATTTACAAGAGGGGCATATGTGTCATTTCACTGTGGAAAATAATATCAGAAAAGTCCCTAGGGACTTTTCAGATATTTTAGTTTTTCCAGGGACTTTTCTGACAATATTTTGCTTCCTTGGGACCTGAGAGTGATTTCCCCTTATTATTTCAGATTGTTTCTTAATCATCCACGCCATCCTCAATGTCACCATTTTCAATCAAAAAATTCAAATAAAAGATCAACTAATGGTCAATATGTATTTTTACACCTATTTTAAAAGTTTATAGTTATTTTTACTCCTAAAAGACATGTGATGGGCACGTTTTGAGAAAATCTCATGTGTATTTTTACACCTTAAACCTTAAAAATATTAAACAAATAGTCAACTAATGGTTAATATGTATTTTTGTATCTATTTTGAAAGTTCATAGTTATTTTTGCCCCTCAAAAAAATATTTGGTGTTAGGCGCACTTTTAGAAAAATTTCACGTGTATTTTTGCACGTTAACCCATTTTTTAAAAAGTAAAATAAATTGAGCTACAATTTTCAAAAAATTATAAAGATCTCTGTTACGCTTTCAAACTTCAAAGCCTACAATTTAGTTTACTTTTTTGGGAAAATCACTCTTAGGTCCCAAGGAAGAGACCTATTCATAGAAAAGTCCCAGGAAAAAGTCAAATATCAGAAAAGTCCCTAGGGATTTTTCTGATATTATTTCCTAAAGTAAAATGACACATGCCACTTTTGTAATTTAAACTCTTCTCTATTCAAAGCAAATTCCCAAATCGCGAAACTGTGATTTTTGAATAGGAGCTTGCCCTGCCTCTCTATCCGTCGATGGTTCGGTCGTTTGGCCTGCCTTTCTATCGCTGGTGGTCTGGTCCAAGCAGCGTCCATCGTCGCTCCTCAGCTCCAAGTGTCTGTTGCTGCTTCGATTGAAGTCGCCACTGCCATCCGTCATTACTGCTCCGCCTCCAGTTGTGGTCCGTCACTGATCCTCTAGCAGTTGCCTTCCGACGCTGCTCCCATCCCAGTCAGTGTCCATCGCTGCTGTGAGTATTGGTATATATTGAATTACTCATAAAATTTTAAAATTTTAAGAGTTTGCATAGTCGTATTGTGTAAATTATTGGATTTGTTGATGTGAGTGCAAGCATTGTCTCATTGCTGTCATTCTTGGGCATTGTTGTATATTTGTGGTAGTTTTGGATTACTTAAAATAATTGTTGTTGACATGAATTAGTCTGAGCATAGTTTATAGCGCTGAACTGAGTACTTGGTAAAAAAGCAGAAATAAACTTGTTTGAGATCATTTATTAATCTTCCTGACACTTGATTACTTAAGGCTAACCCTCTATTTAGTTGCCATAAATTGCTGCAAAGTATGACTGGACTTGCTGGTTTTTGGATGAGAATTGTGAGTTGATGTGAGCTTGGTTTAGGTTCTGCTAAGCTAGTACATAACTATGGTGATATAATTGATTGGTTTGGGAAACTGAATTAGCTGATGCAAAATGAGTTTGCTGGTTTAAATTGAAAAAAAAAATCTGAAAAGCAAACTCATCCTTGCATTTAAGTTGCTAATTTGTGATTATTGCATTAATTATGAACGTAGATTGTCTATCTTCACCTAGAACTAAAATTTTGGCAAAATTGCATCATTTTGAACACTATCATTAGGCTAATGAATTTTTCCATAGTTTTTTATATGTATACCCTTAACTAAGGTTGTGAGTTTACAAGCCTTTTAAACTGAATACACACACACACACATAAATGAATCTTTGCTTGTTGAGATCTTAAACTGTTACTGTCATTTCACTGCTAAATTTTACTTCTTTTATTGAACATGCCCCCATCCTAAAAACCTCTTTCATATTTGAATTCTGAATTTTTATTGTGACCGAGTGGTATTTTATTCTTTGTAAATCAAAGAAACTTAAGATCACCCAATGTAACAAAGAGATTAAAATGAAATTGTTAAGACTTGAAAACCAAAAATTTATTTATAGCACAAAGTATATACATATATACTCACTGCGTCTCTTTTTTTAAGAAATCTTTTAATTAGAACCTCCCTTTGTCTCAAAATATAAGATATTGTATCATATTTTTTTCACAATCCTACCATTTTACTCTGAACTTTGTGAAAGTTGCAGGAAGTATATTAATTATAATTTGGAAATACTTCTTTATAAGTACTTGATTAGGGGAAAATATGAAAATTAAAGTTGACATACTTTAGCATTTTACAAAAGTTTATTATAGGAAACTTTTTCCTTTTGGAACCGAAGTTTAAGGTACAAAAGTTGATAAATGACAATATTTTATGCTTTGTGCTATATCTACTCCAGCTTGTGCCGACTGGTCAAAGTCATAATTGATATTTTGTGATTAGATTTCTTACTTCTGGTATGTTTTAAATGTGATCAATAGAGATATTAAAGATAAGTAGTAATGACATTATTGTCTATTCGTTTTCATTATGAGAATTTAAATCTTACTTCATACTTCATTATGTTTTAAATATCATTACAAGGAATGACTTTGTTGGTGGTTTATCTTTTCTTTCGTTAAGCACGATAAGGAGTAATGGTGGCTGATTGAAGTAGTAATTATGTTTCAAGTTAAGAAGAAAATGCCGAACAAAAGAAAAAGGAAAGATAAAGATGAAGAGAGGCAGCCAAAAGTGTTTGTGATGTTATTTTATAGGAAACGCGTTATGTTATGTAGATATGTTGTTATTTTGTGGGTCCTTTGAGAACCTGATGTCCTTGTGTGGGAAAGCCTTGTTGTAGTAAAAGCAATCATGCAATGCTTTTTGTTCACTACCGTGTGTAGGCAACAAGTTCATAATTACAACTTCTTTAGCCATTTTTACAACTGCATGTGCCTTGTTCTACAAGTGGTTATGTTTGTGTTGAAACAAGTTCATTTTGTTGCACAAGAGACTTTGCATGTTGCAATGAAACAACTTTTGTTCAAAAAGTTAGTTACTGCAAAATGGGTTGTTCACAACTCGTGAAGCATGTATTAACAATAGGTTGCGTGCGTTTGACAACTTCCTCATAGTTTCTTCTTGAATCAATGTTTTACCACGTTAAGTATGCCAAACGACTGTTTACAACTAGTAAAGCATATATTAATAACAGATTGAGTATGTTTAACAACGTACTCAAGGTTCCTCCCTAAAACAATTTTTTTTCAAGTTAAATATAAAAAATGAGTTGTTTGCAACTCGTAATGCGTGCATTAACAACATGTTGAGTATGTTTAAAATGTACTCAAGGTTCCTCCTTGAAACAATTTTTTTTCATGTTAAGTATCACAAACAGATTGTTTACAACTCGTAATGCGTGTAGTAACAACATGTTGAATGTGTTTAACAACGTCCTTCACATTCCTCCTTGAAACAATGTTTTATCACGTTAAGTATGGCAAACGGTCTGTTTACAACTCGTAAAAGCGTGCATTAACAACACTTGAGTGTGTTTTACAACTTCCTACACGTTCCTCCCAGAAACAATGTTTTATCACGCTAAGTATGTCAAATGGTCTGTTTACAACTAGTAAAGCATGCATTAATAACACTTTGAGTGTGTTTTATAACTTCCTATACGTTCCTCCTTGAAACAATGTTTTATCACGTCAAGTATGGCAAACATCTAGTTGCAACTCGTAAAGCGTGTATTGACAACACTTTGAGTGTTTTTTACAACTTCCTCCATGTTTCTTCTTGAAACAATGTGTTCCCACGTTAAGTATGTCAAACGGTCTATTTACAACTACTAAAACATGCATTAACAACGCTTTGAGTGTGTTTTACAACTTCCCCCATGTTTATTCTTGACACAGTGTTTTCCCACGTTAAGTATGCCAAACGGTCTGTTTACAACTACTAAAGCGTGCAGTAACAACACTTTGAGTGTGTTTTACAACTTCCTCCATGTTTATTCTTGACACAATATTTTCCACGTTAAGTATTCCAAACTGTCTGTTTACAACTACTAAAGCGTGCATTAATAACACTTTCAGTATGGTTTATAACTTCCAACACGTTTCTTCTTGACACAATGTTTTTCCATGTTAAGTATGCCAAATGGTCTATTTACAACTACTAAAGTGTGCATTAACAACACTTTGACTGTGGTTTACAACTTTCAACACATTCCTTCTTAAAACAATGTTTTCTCATGTTAAGTATGCTAAACATTCTTTAACAACTCGTCAAGCATGTATTAACAATAGGTTGATTGTTATTTATAGCTTACTCCACGTTCCTCCCTGAAACAATGTTTTCTCTAGCTAACACTGCGAAGTGATACGTTTACAACACTATGAGTGTGTTTAACAACTTTCACATCAATATTAACAACTGGCTATGCATCAATGTTATCAACACTTCTTTTACTATCATATCAGCTTTATGTAATCACACAAAGCACAATCACATTCAATCATTCACACTTTAAACAAAGCCATACCTTTGTTAAGTTGTCAAACAACAGGACATTCTCTATATTATATTACCTAAGTTATATTAACAACTACTACTGCACGAATTATCAATAATTTTTTGTTTCCATATCAGTATTTTCACATCACCCTACCACCATGACAATCAACCATTCCCACTTCAAACATACCACTTCCTCTGTTACCTTTCCCAAAAAGAGAGCACTATGACATCCAACTTTATATTCTGTATTAACAACTATAACTGTTATATTAACAACTACTATTGCACGAATTAACAACAATTTGTTTTTTTCCATATCAGCCTTTTCACATCACCCCACTACTATGAGAATCAACCATTCCCACTTCAAACATACCACTTCCTCTATTTCCTTTCCCAAAAACAAAGCACTATGACACCTAACCTCATTTTCTATATTAACAACTACTACTGCACAAATTACCAACAATTTTTTTCCATATCAGTATTTTCACAGCACCCCACCACTATGAGAATCAACCATTCCCACTTCAAACATACCACTTCTTTTGTTATGTTCCCAAAAAACAGAGCACTATGACACCGAACCTCATTTTGCTGTATTAACAATTACTACAATTATATTAACAACTACAACTATATGAATTAACAACAATTTAATTTTTTTTCCATATCAGCGTTTTCATAGCACCCCACCAACATGACAATTAACCATTCCCACTTTAAACGTATCACTTCCTTTGTAACCTTCCCAAAAAACAGAGCACTATGACATTAATACTACCCAACCTCATTGAAACCCCAACTACAATGCTCAAGATCATATCTTTATCTAAATCATGTCATTACTTATCTAGGTCCTACCACCTTGTCCACTATTGACCCCAAGCACCAACCTTTCACCAACCCTTAATCTCACTTCATCCAACATTCACACAGAACCAAAAAAAAAAATCAGTTTGTTGTTCTACCTCTGTACCAGCAGTTGGAGCTTGCAAATTTGATCATTTTCCAAGAACTTCAACACTACACGTGATCCCTTTAATGTTACAGTTCCAACCCATCCCTTTCGCCTCGCTTCTTTGTCTCATTAATGGGAAAAGTTGTGTCTTTCCTCTTTCTGAAGCTTCGATTTTTACAATTACAATTGGGGGCATGTGTGTCATTTTACTTTGGGAAATAATATCAGAAAAGTCCCTAGGAACTTTTATGATATTTGAGTTTTTTCTGGGACTTTTCTATAAACATGTCTGTTGCTTGGGACCTGAGAGTGATTTTTCCTACTTTTTTTTATATAGTTACGAATATTCAATCAAAGATTCTAAAATTTTTAACTTTATTAATTAATATTATGTAAAAATATTTAAAATTATTAACATACTCTTATAATTTAATTGGCTATCATGTCTTCCCCAATTTAATGATTTTTTTTTTGCCTTCACCAATTTAATGAATTTTAAATAATTAAGTAGAGAATAATCATATATATTTTTAAAAATATTATAGTAAATTGATAAAAATGAAAATGCAAATTAAAATAAACTATATTGATGAATTTGTCCATCGTTATATTAGATTTCT
Source organism: Inga leiocalycina (assembly GCA_963242795.1). Lineage (NCBI taxonomy): Eukaryota > Viridiplantae > Streptophyta > Magnoliopsida > Fabales > Fabaceae > Inga > Inga leiocalycina. Next base: position 69,938,739 of record OY725322.1, read on the forward strand.
AGTTTATTACATTTTATTACATATACTTTTGAAATATCATTTTGTCCAACTTGTGCATTTAAACATTTTAAAAATTATTAAATAAAAAAAATTTATATAATTAAAATATTTCCAATATGATTAAATATTTTTAAAATATATTAATTAAAATTATGTTTTAGGAGTCCTAATTAATTTTCAAAATTTTTTTATATTAAAAAAGATAATTTATCTCTAAAATATATAAATTGGGTGAAGTGTATCTAAAAAACTATGAAATGGGTGAATAGAAATGAAATAATAAAAATAGAGAATAAGTGTATGTTATACAAATTTTAATTTTATAAAATTTTAAATATGCTTTAGAAGTGGAAGTGATTTAACTTAATTAAGGTAAAAATTACAAATATTCTATTTATTTTACTCTGAAAAAGTTAATGAAAACATAGGAAAAATGTTACAATTTAATGAAATAATTTAAAGAGAAAATTCTAAAAAAATAATTTCAAAATTTGAAAATCTCAAATAAATGATTTTTTATTAAAATAAGTTGTGAATTGTAATAAAGTGTAGTCAATATCTCAAGAATAGTATTAAAAAAATTGATTTGGAATTTTGATATTTTGAATGTATTTTTCTGAATTTTTTTTAATTTAAAATAATTAAAATTAATAAATTAAATTAAAAACTTCAGTGAAAATAAATGATCTCAAACAGCAACAAAATAAAACTAAGAAATTAAAAAAAATAAAATATAATTAAGATAGAAAATAGAATTTAGGATAAAATTGGGGGTAATAAACAAGTAAGTCTAGATCGCACTAATATATGACTTAATTGATTTTTTTTGGAAAAATTAAGGAAACAAATTAAATTATTTTAAAATATTTATATTTATGATTTTTTCTCTAAACTAATTTGTTTAACTTATAGGCTGATATGTAATTTAATTATACACAAAATATGATATGATTAAGTAATTTATTTAACTTTTTAATCTCTCCAAAAAAATTAACTAAATCTTATATGTAAGACCGAAGATAGTAGTTTATGGTTTAGTTACAATTAATATATTCCTCTTTGGAAGATGATTTCTACTCTTTTTTATTATTTTCTTATAATCTCACATTCACCCTCAAATCATGAAATGAATTATTCAGATTTAATATTTTATAAAATTATTATTATAATATTTTGTAAATCAAAATATATTTATTTTTTTATTACAGTTATGAACTGTATGGATAGGATTTTAAGAATTTAAATTTACTTATTTATTTTACAAAAATAATTTTATGAAATATTAAATATGAATCACTTATATTTTTAATCTAATGATGAACATAAGATTATAAAAAGAAATAAAAAAAGAGAATAGTAAGAAAAACCCAACCGTTACTTTTTATTTTAATATAATGATAGACATGAATTATGAATTATGAGAAGAAAATGAGAATTCATTGTTAATCTTGTGTTGTCATATGTCCATGTCACCATCGGGGCACAAATCTAAATCCCCGAGATCCCGGGGCCCTAACACAATTAGCAGAAGCCTAGTCTGATTCCCCAGTAGAAGCATACAGAACGCCATAACAAGGATTTATGCGGGGTTTAAGGCGGCCACTGTCCCTTCTTTATGAATGTCAAAGCTTTTGCCCACTTCTTCGTGATCCATTTCTTTTAATCTTACCTCTTCTACTCTTTTGAACTAGATTGACTTTATTTCATTTCTGAGAACCGTTTTCGTTACAATTTGATGTTCAGTAATAAACCCCCTTTATTCACTTATAATCTCGACAAGAGACTCGACTCTTTCATTCTTTCGATTAAGAAACCGATTATTATTCAACCAATCCACTCGAGGAGTGGCACAATTATGTGGAGGAACATTGCAAAACAAGCCGTGTCGAAAAGCAACGGGTTACGTTTTGATTTGCGCCTTCCTCTAAATGCTTGTAGCACTTCTGGTCATTCTCAGGGTTCAATTTTGCCAGGAAGATTCAAATTTAGATTCTTTGAGCCTATGTCTGGCTTAAAATGCGGGTTTCTAGGCATGGGTTACAATTCTCGGAACAATGGAATTTGGTTGCAAGAAGATTCTTGTGGGAGTCATAGTAATTTTGGCTGTTTGAGAAATCAGGTTGGGTTTGGTGAATTTTTTCCTAAAGGCTATGCTAGTGTTGCCGAAGCAGTAACTTCTACAGATGTTGAGGAAGATTCGCATGATGAAGTTGAAGACTTAATGAAAGAGATGAAGAAAGAAGAGAGGAGGCAGGCTCAAACTAGATGGCGAAATCTGAAGAATATGGCTCGGGGCATGACGCAGTCAAAGTACCAGTTACTTAGAAGAAGGCAGGTTAAGATTGAGACTGAAGCGTGGGAGCAAGCTGCAAAAGAGTACAGGGAACTTTTGATGGACATGTGTGAGCAGAAGCTGGCACCCAATTTGCCATACATTAAAACTCTTTTCCTTGGTTGGTTTGAGCCTTTTCGGGATGCCATTGCGAAGGAACAAGAGTTGTGCCAAGCTGGGAAAATTAAAGCGTCACATGCACCCTTCTTTGGTCAGTTACCAGCAGACAAGATGGCTGTTATCACAATGCATAAATTGGTGAGTTTGTTGATGACTGGAGGTGAGCATGGTAGTGTAAAAGTGGTACATGCTGCCATCAGTGTTGGTGATGCCATCGAGCATGAGGTGTGTCTTCATTTCTCTCATCTTGCTCATGTTTTTTTATATTCTATTTGGATGTCACCGCTCAATCTACTTGGTTGAAATATATGGGGTTAATCCCCGCTCCAATTATTTGTAAATTTTCCTTTATTGGTAATATATATGATCCATTTTTATTCAAAAAAATTATGAATTTTGATTTCAATATGTAATTATGTTGCTCTTTGCCGTTTATCTATTAACTGGTGCAGAAAATCTGTAGGCTATTTGAACTTTAGAAAGGAAAACTTCCCCCTGCAATGCAATATTAGAAGGAGCATATTGTTTCGTTTAGTTTCCCAAACTCAACTAAAGTGAAAGTTAATTTATAAGAGTACTTTTTGAAAATAAAGTAGTTGTCCAAGGTTTTTAAGCCTCCTCCATTTTACTTCCAAGAATTAATTCCACCCAAAAGCTTAAGCTATTAAGTGAAGGTTCTTGAATAAGTTTATTACAGTCTTTATCACATACTCACATGAGAGCGTATTAGACTTGAAGTGAAGATAAAGCAAAGGCCCATTATACCTTGTGATGAAATTTAACCCTGATAAAAAGGAAATAATAAGAGGCAAGGATCAACCTGCTGATTATTCGGTTATAAAAGCTCTTATACCATGTCAAGGACTAATGGAGTTCATAAGTTTAAACTATCAAGAAGAGGAAGCCCATGAATAGCTTTCTTATAATCTCTAACAATTCCTAAATCCCAGGCTTTACTGAGGCGAAGGTATTGGGGAGTGACCTGATTTATTTGTTGTCAATGCATAAGAATAGACAGCAATAATGTTTCATGATCTGATTTATATGATATGTAGATTTTAAGTGGCATAACACTTCATTTCCATTCACGTCACCTATAATTTGATGGTTCAGGTCAGAATATACAAGTTCTTGGAGAAGACCAAAAAGAAAAAGGGTGATACAGCAAAGAAAGAAGGGGAAGATAAGTCCAATGCTTTAGTCAGGGAACAAGATAAGTTGCGGAAAAAAGTTACTGATTTGATGAAAAAGAAAAAGCTTGCTGTAGTAAGAAAGATGGTGAAGGGCCAAGATGAATTGAAGCCATGGGGACAGGATAATAAGGCTAGGGTATCAATAACCATTTCCAAACTCTGTGATTGTTCATTCATGCCATTTATATTCTATTTTAAATGATGATCTTGTGTGCTTCACAGGTAGGGAGCCGCTTAATTGAGATATTGTTACAGACAGCGTATATACAACCTCCGTCTGATCAACCAGGGGATTGCCCACCTGATATCAGACCTGCATTCTTTCATTCATTCAGAACAGTGGTAAAACATGGAGTGTAAGCATCAGTCTCTCTTTAGAATGGATATGGTAAACTTTTTATGGAATATTTTACTATATGATTGTGTTTTTTGTTTTGCTCAGGAATTTAGGCAGAAGATATGGTGTAATTGAATGCAGCCCCGTAGTTCTCAAAGGCCTTGAGAAAACTGTAATTTTATTTTATCACTTTCTACTCATTAATTTAAATTGAGATCTGATGGTTATCATTGTTGGTTTTTTTAGCTCTCATTATGTTACAGAGCTTTTGATTGGGATAACAGGCTAAAATGAATTTGTCTATGTCGGTTGGATTTCATGTTGAGATAGGGTCCTGAATTGTTTTGCACATTTAGTTAAATTCTAAACTTTGCGGTGTTCTCTTGTTTTGGGTTTCTCTTGCAATCCCCGTGAGTGTTGCTTAGGGGATTGAAAAAATTATCTAATATAATGGAGACTAATGCTATATTGAATGCCTTGTCCCAATCAAGGAGTTTAGGTTGCTCTATGGGGTGTTTAACTTGGTTAGCTCTCTCACCACGATAGTAAGGGTTCATTTGGTATAGAAAAATGGAATTAAATAGAAGAAAAAATAAAATGGTGCAAGTGATTTTTGGTATGGGAAATGTCTTTTATAACCCTGAATAAAAATTGTGTACTAATAGTAGGAGTTTGAAATACATTACATATCTCGTTGTTGTGCAATGGGATTTCTTTGCCTTTTCAACAACAACAACAAAGGCTTATCCCATTATGGGGCCTAATTGTTGGTCAAGAGGTCTCTACCCTATTTGTGTGCCCATATCATGTTACTTTGGTCTCCATCAATTTACGGAAATTACACTTTGACTCAGATTTCTCATCTGTCAAAACCCTACTTAGGTAGACGTTTCTTAGAGTTTTCATTTTATTTTCCCCCAGAATCTGAATGTATGGAAACTTCTGAATTAGAATGTCTTGATTGTAGTCGCTCCTCACACATGTTTTTATCTTTTCTAACAGGCAAGAAATATGGTGATTCCCTATATGCCGATGTTGGTTCCTCCAGTTAATTGGACTGGGTATGGTAATTTTTATTTTTCTCTGTCCTTTGTGTCCTCCGCTTACAATCATTGATTGTACTTTTTTTTGGGCAACTGATCAACTTAATGGCTGACTCTTTAATTCTTCTTTGATGTACTCTGCAGTTTTGACAAAGGAGGACACTTATTCTTACCATCTTATGTCATGCGTACTCATGGAGCCAAGCAACAACGTGAAGCTATTAAAAAGGCCCCTCTGAAGCAGCTTGGACGTGTATTTGAGGTCTGAATTTCTTATAATTTTTTTATGAAGTTATGAGTAAAACTGAAACCTTATATTTAAGAATTTTTGTCAGTGATGATATAGACTCAATATGCCAATGTCTTTAGAGTTAGAAATCTGTGCACTGGGAGACTGACAAACCTTTATGCTTTCTTATTGTTCGCAATAGTAACAACTATACTTTTTCATCTTATTTAGATTTTAGAGTAGTATTTCGTCTGCATTATTGTTGTTGTTGTTGTTTTTATATGTAATAAGCATCACCATTTTTTATTAAATATGATAGCAAAATTAAAATTTGCTCATCATGCAATGACCAATTTTCTTAATGTAATATGTAATACTGTAGCAGCACTTTTTTTAATATAATATTTTTTCTTAGCAATTTTGAAAAAGTTTATTAAAATCAATTTTGATTTTACCTACTGAGTGTAATTGACTTATAAAAAGTTCTAGTCAATGGATAGGATTAAAAATGCCTTGTTTGCTCACCTTTCTTTGGAGATAATGAAACTTTTGGTCCCTTAAATTTTTCCTCAAATATTAATTTGGTCCTTGAAGTTTTATTTTTATCAATCAAGTCGCTAAAGATTCATACACCATTTCATGATCTTATTTGATCTCATCGCATTAGCAAATTTTCAGCAATCTATGAAGAGGTTGCCATTCTTGAGTTGAAGGTTACACTTCATGTGTATCTAGGATGATATATCTTCAAATCATAACGTCTAATTTTATAAAACTTTAGGGACTTGATTGATAAACATGAAACCTCGGGGACCAAATTGATAACTGAGGCAAATTTGAGGGATCAAAAGTTTCACTATCCCTTTTTCTTCCAACGTGTTCTAGATGATTTAACACTTTTCATTATTATTTTTTATTTTAATATAAGAATGTCAATATAACTTGACTAAATTTTCTCATAAATAATTCTGTTATAGAAAATTTTCATGGTTATTTTTCCTTATCCGTATCATTGAAATCAATAATAATTATATTAATTGCAATAAACTACTCTGTAGTTTACATAAAAGAACTTCATCCACCAAAATATGGAAATTTTCTTTGGAGGGAAAACTAGTAAGGCATGGAATGGTTAGCGGCTGTTGCAGTATAATATATGCAGATTCTGCTTTGTTGCTAATTTGTCTGAATAGAAGAGCATTTTGGAACCTAAATATGCAATAACGATGTACGTTTGTGTGTTTGGTTAGGCTCTAGATGCTCTTGGGAATACAAAATGGAGGATAAATAAAAGGGTACTGAGCATCACAGATAGAATTTGGGCCTGTGGAGGCCGTCTTGCCGACTTGGTGGACCGTGATGATGTAAGTTCAATTATGCAGCTGATAGTCACTTGTTTTCTTCACTTCACCCTATTTAATAATTAATGAAAAAGTTTGTGGTAACAGCTCTTATATTTTTATTATTGTGCAGTGCTGCATATATAGAGAATTAGGTCAGACTTGGCTCCCTAATCTGTTCCTATAATCTCGACAGATCCTAGAATTTAGGTAAACAGAAATTTAAAATTCGAATTCCCTGATTCTAATAGCTTATTTTTGAACAATAAGTGCTTATAAATCGTGATTCACAGTATACGAGGTAAGTATGTGAGAGGAGTTTTATTTCGGCTTGCATAATAAGGACTTATTATTCAAAAATAAGTGATACCAAACACATGCTAAATATAATACAAAGAAAAATAAATATTAGGTTAAAAACTAGGGTTAGGCCCAATAAGTGGCAGCAAGCCCAATTGGTTCCAACACTCCCCCTCAAGCTGGCGAATAGATGTTGATCATTCTCAACTTGTTGACAAAGCCTTCAAATTTCTCTCGAGTAAGAGATTTGGTCATGACATCTGTAGTTTGTCTTCCTGAAGGAATATATGATAGATCAATCACTTTTGCCTCTAGTTTTTCCTTAATGAAGTGGCAATCAATCTCCACAAGCTTTGTGCGATCATGGTGAATAGGCTGTTTGCTATTTTAATAACTAACATGTTATCACACCATACTTTAATTGGTTCATCATTATAAATTCGGAGTTCCTTCAATAATCGTACCAGCCACATCCCTTCACAAATTCCTAGAGCCAATGCTCTATATTCTGATTCAGCAGAACTTCGAGACACCACTGGCTGTTTTTTACTTCTCCAAGTGACAAGATTTCTCCAAATGTAAGAGCAATACCCTGTAGTTGATCTTCTATCTGATTTAGAACCTCTCCAATCTGCATCAGTGAACATTTCAATGTTTCTAGTGTCATTCTTAGCAAAGAATAAACCTTGCCCAGGTGTCTTCTTCAGATATTTGAGGATCCTGTAGACAGCGGTCAAATGTTCCTTCTGAGGGCTACTCGAGAATTGACTTACAACACTAACTGCATAACATAAATCAGGTCTAGTGTGGGACAAATAAATCAGTTTTCCCACCAATTTCTGATATCTCTCCCTATTTACTGTTGTACCATCAAGTCTGATGATTAACTTCTGATTGAGCCCCATTGGAGTATTGGCAGGCCTTGCTCCCAACATTCCTGTTTCCTTTAGTAGGTTAATAGTGTCTTTTCGTTGAGATACACTAATGCCTTGATGAGTGCATGCCACTTCCAGTCCCTGAAAATATTGTAAGGGACCAAGATCTTTTATTTCAAATTCAGTTGCCAATTTTCCTTTTAGTCTAGTAATCTCTTCTGCATCATTCCCTGTTAGCACTATATCATCAACATAAATGATAAGAATAGTTATTTTGTCTCCATAATGCTTTACAAATAGGGTGTGATCTGCTTGACACTGACTATATCACCATGCTTTAATGGCTTTAGTGAAGCGCTCAAACCATGCTCTAGGTGATTGCTTTAGGCCATATAGAGATTTATAGAGTCTACACACTTTATGTGAGTTTTCAAAGGTTCTCAGTCCCAAGGGGACCTCCATATACACTTCCTCTTCAAGATCACCATTTAGGAAGGCATTTTTCACATTTAATTGGTGAAGAGGCCAATCGAGGTTAGCAGCAAGTGAGAGTAATACCTTGGTAGTATTGAGTTTGGCAACAGGAGCAAAAGTTTCTTGGTAATCTATGCCATAGGTTTGAGTGAAACCTGGATCCACTAATCTAGCCTTGTACTTGTTCACACTTCCATCTGGATTATATTTTATGGTGAAGACCCACTTGCTGCTTACTACAGATTTGCCTTTAGGTAGATCAACAACTTTCCTGGTCTTATTTTTGTGTAAGGCCCTCAGCTCCTCTTTTATAGCTTGTTTCCACTTAAGATGAACAATTGCTTTTTTAAAGTTCTTTGGGATGGCCTTCTTTTCCACATTTACAGCAAATGTCTTTAGATTTGAAGACAATTTTTCATAAGATACATACCTAGCAATTGGATGTTGTGTGCAGCTCCTTTTTCCCTTCCTTAAAGCTATTGGCCAATATAAACCTTCAAGACTTGCTTCAAGTGCAGATTCATGACCTTGCCTTGGAGTTGGAGTAGGTTCTCTACTATCTGTAGTTGAGTTTCCATGCTGCTGGGCTTGTTGCAGTTCTAGTGGCATTCTAGGTTCTTCCTCCCTATCCTCGGGCAAATCAGGACTAGAGAGAGGCTCAAAGGGGTTTGTGTCGTGAAATTCAGATCTGATTGGAGTATTTTTGGTGATTTCTGGATGAATTTCAGTGGCAGTTTCTTATGTATGTTGGTCTGAGTTTTCTGGAAGTGAGGCAGTAGGTATAACAGTGGGAAAAAGAGAAATAGCAGCGGAATCAAGTGATGTTTGAGATTCATCTGTTTGCTGGCCAGATGTAGTTTCAGTTTCAGAAATGTAAGGATTATTCCCAGAGTCACAAACAAGCCATTCACTCATATGCTTTTCCCCCTGAATGGGTGGTTTGACAAAATAAGGTTGAAATTCATTGAATTTTACATTCATTGTAATAAACACCTTATTTGTGATCGGACAAAAACATTTATACCCCTTTTTATTTGAGGAATAACCCAAAAACATAGTTTTAATGGATCTACGATCAAAATTTCCTCCATGTTCATTAAAAACGTAAGCTGTACATCCAAAAACCCTTTAAGGAATGGAATTAATGAGGGGTGAATCAGGAAAAACTTCCTGCAATTTTTGAAGTGGAGTCAAGAAATTTAAAACCTTTGATGGCATTCGGTTTATTAAATATGCAGAAGTTAAAATTGCATCCCCCCAAAAAGGATTCGGCACATGTGTTTTGAACATAATAGCTCTTGCAACCTCAAGTAAATGCCTATTTTTTCTCTCGGATATACCATTCTGTTGAGGTGTTTGAACACAAGAAGTTTGATGTTGAATGCCATGTTCTTCCAAAAAGGTTTTGAAAGGTGAATTTAAATACTCTTTGCCATTATTAGTTCGAAGAACCTTGATTGATGTTTGAAGTTGATTTTGAACAAATTGATGAAATTTTTTGAAAATATCAAAGACTTCTGATTTGCGACACATTAGGAAAATCCAAGTTAATCGAGTATGGTCATCAATAAAGGTTACAAACCATCTAGCTTTTGAGTTTGTTGCAAACTTTGATGCACCCCAAACATCACTATGTATGAGAGAAAAAGGGTGAGTGGGTTGATAGGAATGAGGAACATAAGAACTACGGGTTTGTTTAGCAAAGTGACAGGTTTCACCATGGAAATCAGAAATTGCTTTATTATCAATATTTGGAAACAAAAATTGCATAGAATGAGGACTAGGGTGGCCTAACCTAGAGTGCCATAGCATAATGTCTTTATTTGTCAAAATAGAAAGAGCAGCCTGCGGTTTTGTTGATGATCCTTGCAGATAGTAGAGCCCATTCCACACCTTAGCATGACCAATTATCTTCCCCGAGGTCAAGTCCTGAAAATTACAGCCATGTTTGTCAAAAGTTACAAGGCAATTTATTTGAGATGCAAACCTTTTTACAGATAGCAGATTGCACTTAATGGTAGGAACAAATAATACATCTCTTATCACTATATTTTCAGATGTAACAACAGTTCCAGATCCCATTACTTTAGCATGTTCACCATTAGCTACTTCAATAGATTCATGCTTAGAGAATTCAGAAAAACTTGAAAATAATTCTCTAAAACCTGAAATGTGATCAGTTGCTCTAGAATCGACCACCCACATGTTTCTTGGTTTTACCATACCATTAAAGGCACGAGTGAGAATTGTACCTGCATGTGCCAAAGTGACTGAGGGATTGTTTTTCTCACACAACCTTGTAGAGGCAGAATATTTGTCTAGGATCCTCCTTGAGGTTTGATGTTCTTCATTACTTAGAGATTCTTCTTCAACATCTGCAGCACCTATCATCAACCCCTTCCTTCTCTGCTTGGTGTTGGTAGGCTTACCATGGAACTTCCAGCAAACATCTTTGGTATGTCCACTTTTATTGCAATGGTCACACCATTTTTCTGCTCTCTTTCCCCTTGTATCACCTTTATTTCCTTTGACAGCTAGTGCAGACATCTCAATTTGAGCCTTAGTTGTGTTCCGAGTCAGTATCTTCTGACTTTCATCACATTGGATCATATTAAATGTGTCTTCTAAGGAGGGAAACAACTTCATTCCCATAATACGGCCACGTATATCCTCATATACATCATTTAGCCCAAGAAGGAAGTCATGGCATTGTTCTCTGTCAATAAACGCCTTAAAACATATACCATCTTGGGCACATGACCAATCATGGGTTTCATAAAAGTCAATTTGCTGCCATAGTTTGATTAGTGCAGCATAATATTGAGTGACAGATTTTTCTCCTTGAACCAAGTTTTGGAGAAGGCGTTCTACCTTTATAACCGCAGCTGTATTGTCTCTGACCGAGTAGATTGATTTTGTGGAATCCCAAATCTTCTTGGCTGTTCGTGTGAGTAAGTACCCTTCACTTATATCTGCTGACATTGAGTTTATAAGCCAAGTCATTACCATGTTTTTAGCACTCCAAACAGCATACTGAGCATTAGTAGGATCAGGTGGTGGAGACGACCCAGTCAAGTACTTTTCTTGGTCCTTTCCTCGAACAAACATCAAGATACTTCTGGGCCATTGGAGATAACTCTTGCCATGAAGTCGGGGAATAATGTGCTCATTTGAGAGTAAATCTGATGCCATAATAGGCATCCCATGGTGCAACATGCTATGCTCACCATGGTTCCCTCTTTGTGGGCTGGAATCAGTCCCGTGTGAGCCTTCATTAGCTGGTGATGAACGGCTGCTTTCATTGTTGGTATTAAGTGCCCGTGGCTGACTAGTTAGGGCTAATTTGAATGCGATTGATCGAGAGACCAAGGCTTTGATACCATGAAAGAATTTGTGGTAACAGCTCTTATATTTTTATTATTGTGCAATGTTGCATATATTGAGAATTAGGTCAGACTTGGCTCCCTAATCTGTTCCTATAATCTCGACAGATCCTAGAATCTAGGTAAACAGAAATTTAAAATTCAAATTCCCTGATTCTAGGAGATACTTAACATAATACAAAGAGAAATAAATATTGGGTTAACAACTAGGTTTAAGATCAATAAGTGGCGGCAAGCCCAATTGGTTCCAACAATTAACAAGTGTATGCCTTACAGATCTATGAATTATTGTGAATTGTGAATATGTGCTTTATGCAGTTTTTGTTCACTATGGTTTGGGATGAAATTCAACTTGCAGGTTCCTTTACCTGAGAAGCCTGATACTGATGATGAAGCCCTGATCAAGAAGTGGAAATGGAAGTCTAAATCTGTGAAGAAAGAGAACAGAGAGAGACACTCAAGACGGTGTGACACAGAACTTAAACTTGCTGTAAGATGTCTTGAACTTTTTGTGTATCAATTAGTAATCCATTATGTTTCTCTACTAACACATGCAACCCTATGGGTTCAGGTGGCACGAAAATTGAAGGATGAAGAGGGTTTCTTCTACCCTCACAACCTTGATTTCCGAGGGCGTGCATACCCTATGCACCCACACTTGAATCACCTCGGTTCAGATATATGCCGGGGCATATTAGAATTTGCTGAGGGACGCTCGCTTGGAAAATCTGGCTTACGCTGGCTGAAGATTCACTTGGCGAATCTTTATGCTGGTGGTGTTGATAAATTATCTCATGATGGTCGCATAGCATTTGTGGAAAATCATTTGGAAGATATATTTGATTCTGCAGACAAACCACTTGAAGGGAGGAGGTGGTGGTTGAATGCAGAAGATCCATTCCAGTTCTTGGCTGTGTGCATAGACCTCACTGAAGCTTTAAGGAGCCATTCACCTGAAACATTCATCTCACATATTCCTGTACATCAGGTACTTAATGAAAGTAAATAGAGTCTGGGTCTGGAAAATAAAATAATCACAATGTTCCAAATGAAGTCTGGTAAAAAGAAGAAAAAATAATCAGCTTGGATGGGGTTTAGATGTTACTGTGTGTGGTTAAACGTTTTACTTTGAAAGTTTAAGAAAAATGGAATAACGGTAAAAAGAAGAAAAAATCCTGTAGTGTACAATTAGAAATGACTAGCCTCGTTTTATATCCAATGTACCTTGTATATCGTTATACTCAATACGCATGCGCACATATGCATAAGAATTTATTGGGCAAGCTATCAGTATGAGGTCAAAAATAATAGGGAGCAGTAGAAAATCTTATCCGATACTGAAAAAACTGAAAGAATTTATGTTGAAGAAAATAAAACCAGTCTAACCTTATTTGTGCACAAAAGCCAAACCAACTAGTACAAATAAAACAGCCAAACCAAACCCATTTAATCTTGTTCTGAACTTCTGATTATATATTTCTAAGTGCCTCCAGGTTAACAATGTAGTCATTAGATGATATTTGGGATTATAACTAGCTGAGAATTAATTTTAATTGTTATTTCCAAATGATGCAATTAACTCTTATCTAAACTTGAACAATATATAAATTTTTTGTTCTCATTCTTTTAGCTGTTAAGCAAAGCATAGGTCAAAATTATGTAGAGTAATTTTCATGACAACGCACTGTTTCTTTATCGGCCAACAAAAGTATGGTCAATTTCTCTGGCAACAAGGGTACAATCAAGGAGAAACTGGGAAGATTTTTTGGAGAGTAAGATGTGAACAGTGAAACCATGAAAGCCTAACGTTTCTGTAGTTATATTTTACATAACAATGACTCTACCTTACCATCTCTTTTAAGTTATGAGCTTGCCACATCAGAACTCATGCAGTTATATTATATTTTTATCTTTCTCTGATACAAACATTTCAATTCTAAATTGCTACAATCCTTTCATTTGGTTCCTGTACTTCATAGGCATATAGAACAGTCAAAGGCTTGATCTTTTCTTTTGAGTTTCATGTGTTTAATTTCAGTAACCAACCAACTTTGCCATGTTTAGAATTGTCATTGCTATCATTGTTGTCATATTATTTTGTAATGTATTTTATTTGATCGTGTATTTTATAATATATGTGTTGACAAGATACAATTTGTTCTTTTATGATTTCTGTCTTAGGATGGTTCTTGCAATGGCTTGCAACATTATGCTGCCCTAGGAAGAGACAAGGTAATGGCCAGTTTGCCCCCCCCCCCTCTTCCCACAGTCCCTCTCTATTTGAACTTGAATTGCTACCGAGTTCTTTATCTTCAATTTCTTGATATTTTGTTATGTGAGGATTATTAATTGCTCTGATTTCTTATTCGTCTGAAGAAGAACTTGAATGCATAAATAGGAGTTAAATGGCAACAAGCTACCACTGGTTCTTATGAATAATGCAATAATAAATCTAAATGGAACATAAAAAGAAAGTTGTTAACTGTTGAAAAAGAAAAGCCAACTCATGTTATCATTTGGACTTTGAACATTTTGGAGTGAAAATCAGGCATCTAATTAAACTTAGTCGTGAATATTTTTTCACTAATGAAGGCAAAAATTGGGGTTGTGTGGCTTCTTTATAAAAGTCTCTCCATCCATTTTGAGTGTCCGGTTGTTTGAAATTGAGCTTGTCCCAATATATTGTTAGAAGTGGGACGGATTGAAATATATGTTTATTTTTCACTTAACAGAACTTTTGAACCCAAATTAAAGGGTCTGTCAAAAGTCTGCATTGATGTTTACTTAGTATCTTCATTCATTTTCTGTGCCTTGTTTTTAGTATGGTCTCTATTTTCCCTTTTTTTGGGACTGTGATGTATTATTGACTAGAGGCTCCTGTATATAGTTACTTATTTGAATTTTCATTTTTCCAGTTAGGGGCAGTTGCTGTCAATTTAGTCGCTGGAGAGAAGCCAGCAGATGTTTACTCTGGAATTGCAGCAAGGTACACTGTTCATTACTTCTGGCCTTAAATTGTTTATGGTTTTCTTTTTTTATTTTGGATCGAAAAGTAGCGTGTTGTTCTATGTAGCTTCTGACTTTTCCTTTTTTTTTTTCGGTGGGGGGGGGGTTTGGTTGAGAAGAGCAGAGGCTGACTCCTTGCGACTGGGTTTGCCTATTAATACAACAGTCCCAAAGCTTGTGCAGCTTTTAGTACAGGCAACAAATGAGAAAACAGGCTTTGGCTAATGTATGAAAAGTAATGACATGTTGTAAATGACAGATACTTATATTTATTCCAACATTCTTTCCATTCCAGACAGTTTTAGGAACCACTGCTGAATCGAGATATTACAGATGACCTTTTTTTTTAAAGAGTATTGGTGATAAGAAACATAAGAAGAGGTAATAGAAGGAGTGCAACGACATTATTTTTTTGAAGAGCAATAGGAGATCAAGAGTTAGATTCAGTGGAAAAGGAATTGGTATAGGTGGTAACTGACGACTATGTTGTTTGGTGGGTTCCCTAATGAGTTTCAACTTGCAAATTATACATAAACCTAGGTAATTGAAAGATGAGAAGGCTTGAAAACATGGTTAAGTTGAGGCAGGGGCACTGCACTCTTTCATTAGGGCATTGCCAATTTAATAATCTTCCTTCTCAGCAGCCAATATGCCTCTATAGATGACCACTTATTCCAGAATCTTCAAAGAGACTATAATAAGGACAAAGTGAACCCTACGTGAAGATTAGAAGTAATTATGACCATGACCTGTTTGTCTTTCAAAAACTTGCCAAGTTTGAAGCTGCAGTAAGTCATAACCCCTTGTGATTTTCTAGTGGACACTTTTAAGTACACATCATGTAAAGTCGCACAAGTTAGTAATTTTAGCTCTAAAATCTGAGCATATCCTGTATTTAACTCATAACTTGCGCTTTCTGTACACATACCCTTGCAAGTAGTTCCATGCTAAATCAGAATCTGGGCTTGTTAATGTTTTGCATTCATAGTTTCCATATTTGAAAATATTGTGCAGAGTTTTAGACATCATTCGAAGGGATGCTCAGAAAGATCCTGCAGTTTTTCCTGATGCTTTGCAGGCAAAGACCTTAATTAATCAGGTTTCCTTCTTACTTTTTGGTTTATGTCTGATGGGTTGTGTTTTTGCTCAAGGAGATGAGTTGCTTACAGTTGCTTGTACTTGCATTTTTTTTTTTTCCTTTTTGCATTAATTCTTTAATGACCTTGTGATTATTCTTGAGAAGTCCTCGCTCCAAAGCAGATTCTGAGCTAATCTCGAACATCATCCAGGTGGATAGAAAATTGGTCAAGCAAACAGTGATGACATCGGTGTATGGTGTCACTTACATTGGTGCTCGGGATCAGATAATGAGGAGGTTGAAAGATCGAGGTGCCATTTCAGATGATAAACAGCTATTTGCTGCTGCTTGTTATGCTGCAAAGGTTAGAGGGAAGGAATTATTTGTGTTTGCAGTCATAAATTTGGAGTTATTATTATGTGTAGTGCACTGGGATACAACAAAGGTTCTTAAATGCAATACTAGAAAGCAAAAGCCATATATGTGTCCTTGCTTGCATTTTAAGCACTGCTTGTGATGTAACCAATAACTATTTAACCACCCTATCCAAACTCTGTTATGATCCTACTGATGTAATATAATTGAATTAGAATTATGTTTATAAGTCAAATTTAAAACTAGCACAATTGAAATCACACAGATGAATTTTAGCTATTTTCGAATTTGTATATGAATATCTTGGCCCATGATTCATGTTTTTAGTGTATACCATAAAACCTTTAAATAAAATCCAGTAAAAATAGGGGATTATAGCTACAATTTATACGTAATCTTGTCTTGATACCTGGCGTTTGGTCAATAGTTTTGACCACCTAGTTCCAGGTATATTTGTTGTGGCCAATTTAAGGTTGACTATTGAAAAATATCTCATCTTCGCGACCAAGATACGTTACTGTGTCTTACATCTTCTCTATTAGGTAACCTTAACTGCTTTGGAGGAAATGTTTCAAGCAGCAAGAAGCATCATGAGCTGGCTTGGTGACTGTGCAAAAGTATGTTCTAGAGAATAAAATTTTACGCTCTTTATTTTGTTGTAACATGATTTTATTATGGTATGACCAAGACACTTGAAACAGATAATTGCAGCTGAAAATCAAACCGTGCGCTGGATCACTCCTCTTGGACTTCCTGTAGTGCAACCTTACCGTAAATTAGGGAGGCATGTGGTGAGTATTATAGAATTTTCCCAGAATCATTTATCTCATTAATACGCCCCTGGTCCTTAATATAAGACATCGTTAGAGAGTTGATTTTGATCGTAAATATAAGACATAGTTTTCATATTTATCAATATTTTTCTAATTTACCCCTATTGATGCTCCCTCAACAAGAATCATGGAGGGGAGGGAATGAGGGAATTAAGATGACTAGGGTGTTTCAGAAAATACATGTCATATTAACTAACTTAACTAACTTCATTAACCTCATCAAATTAGGGAAATATGTCTGAGTGGCAGAGTGTTTTTGAGGTACGGTAGGTTATAATATTTATGCAGGAGTTGAAGTGGTGTTTTGTAAGACAATAGTCAACTTGGCATTCGGTTAATGTGGAAGGTGGCAGTGAGGACAGCATCATCCCAATGTTATTTTGAAATGTTACTACTAGACAGAATGGCTCTGGTTGTCTCAAGAATGTGATGATTTTTCCATTCGGCTATGCCATTTTGCTAGGTTGTATTGGAACAAGTGTTTTTGTGAACAATGCCATTTTTAGTTAAGAAGGTGGATATGGCCTGATTGAAGTATTCAGTCCCATTGTCAGTGTGCAGGATTTGGGTTTGGAACTGGGTTTGGATTATATTATGGAAGTTAAGTAAGGTTTGGTACATCTCTGTTTTATCTTTCAACAGGTAAACCCAATTGACCCGTGTATGGTCATCGATAAATGTGATAAACCATTTGGAGTTTGATCTGTTTGGTATACGTGATGGTCCCCATAAATCACTATGAGTCAAGGAAAAAGGCTTAGATGCTTGGTATGGATGTTTTGGAAATGAAGTTCGATGATGCTTAGCTTTTTCACATGAATCATGTAAGCAAATGAGCTTCAATATTTACACACACTTTGATAAGAAGATTACAAGATATTTATATACAAAGTAGAGGTGGTAGGAGAGTGATTAACGGAAGCAAATAAGAAGACAAGTCAACAAAACCAACTACCGACTAACTCCTTCAACTATATCATGCTATTGTTTAATTCTGTGTTCATAACACTCCCCCTCAAGTTGGAGCGTAGATGTTAATTAAGCCCAACTTGTTACAAAGATAGTTAACACGAGTCCCATTTAAGGCCTTAGTTAGAAGATCTCCCAATTGATCACTAGATCGCACATGCCCTGTAGAAATAAAGTTTTCTTTGATCTTATCACGTACAAAGTGACAGTCGATCTCAATATGTTTTGTACGTTCATGAAATACTGAATTAGAGGCTATGTGTAGAGCAGCTTTATTATCACACCACAGCTTTGCAGGCAATGACGTGACAAAACCAACTTCCTTCATTAATTGGTGAATCCACACAATTTCTTGCGTGGATTGAGACATGGCTCTATACTCAGCTTTCGCACTGGACTTAGATACTACATCCTGCTTCTTGCTTTTCCAAGATACCAAGTTCCCACCCACAAACACAGTATCCTGTGGTAGATCTCCTGGTAGATTTTGACCCAGCAAAATCAGCATCACAAAAACATTCAATCTCGGTGTGACCATGATTTGTATAGAGTATACCACGACCTGGTGAGCTTTTCAGATAATGTAAGACATGCTCTAAAGCTTCCCACTGAGCAACGGTTGGTGCTGTCATGAATTGGCTAAGTATACTCACTGGAAAGGTTACATCAGGACGAGTCACCGTGAGATAATTTAACTTCCCAATCAGTCTTCGGTATCTCTCAGGGTAGGCATACGGCTTGATCTTTTCAGGATCAACCTTTTTTCTTACTTCCTCAGGTAGTTCATCAAATGGTACGCTATCATCAATGTCTAAGAAAGGATTAGGAATCATGGGAAAGCTACTGGGTGTTGCTCCAAGTTTCCCAGTTTCCTTGAGCAAATCTAGAACATATTTTCGTTGTGTCAAGAGAATGCCTTTTGTGCTTCTCATAACCTCGATTCCAAGAAAGTATTTTAACTGACCAAGATCCTTTGTTTGGAAGTGAGAATTCAGGAAGGCCTTTAGTGTGGAGATTCCTGAAGTATTGCTCCCTGTAATAACAATATCATCAACATATACCACTAAGAAGATCATGCCAGCCTCCGTTCGCTGATAAAACACAGAATGATCACACTTGCTCTGAGTGAGACCAAATTTCTTAATCACAGTGCTAAACCTGTCAAACCACGCACGAGGACTCTGCTTCAGACCATATAATGACTTCTGAAGATAGCATACCTTCCCATGCTCCCCCTGAGCAACAAAACCAGGTGGTTGCTCCATGTAAACTTCCTCAAGAAGATCACCATTCAAGAAGGCATTTTTAACATCCAACTGATGAAGATCCCAACCATAAGTAGCAGCTATAGAAATAAAGAGACGAACAGAAGACAATTTTGCCACAGGGGAGAAAGTTTCTGAATAATCAACGCCATAGGTTTGAGCATAGCCTTTAGCAACGAGGCGAGCTTTCAAGCGCTCCAATGTGCCATCGGCCTTGGTTTTGACCGTGAACACCCACTTACATCCAATAGCCTTCTTGCCAGGAGGTAAAGTGACCAGATGCCAGGTACCTGTTTGATCAAGAGCCATCATCTCATCCTCCATAGCAGCACGCCAACCAGGGTGGGCTAAGGCTTGGTGGAGAGTTGTAGGGATGGTGATAGAGTCAATGGAAGCTATGAAAGAACAGGATGGAGAAGAGAGATGGTTATAGGAAACAAACGAAGAAATAGGATAGGCGCAAGTACGTTTACCTTTACGGATGGCAATGGGCAATTCCTCAGAAGGAGCAGATGTAATGGGCAATTCCTCAGAAGAAGTAGATGTATCAATAGTATTAGGCATTGTTGCCACGTCAGTAGCAGGAGGAATTGATTCTGGATCAGGCGTCGAAGCAGGCACTATTGGGGGATCATGAACGACGTCATTACTTTCTCGAGGACGTTTACGATAAACATGCTGAATAGGTGGTTTAGCAGGTACTGGTACAGAAGCTTGCACATGTGGTAAATGGACCTCATAGACCAATAGATCATCAAGATCGGAACTGTGGGCTGAGGATGAAGATTCAGTAGAAATAGGAAAAAATGAAGTTGACTCATGGAAATTGACATCGGTAGACACAAGATAACGTCGAAGGGTGGGAGAATAGCAGCGATAACCCTTCTGAACCCTAGAATACCCAAGGAAGACACATTTAAGAGACTTAGGATCTAGTTTGGTAATAGTAGGGCGAACATCACGAACAAAACAGACACAACCAAAGATCTTTGGTTCAAGAGGAAACAAGGGTTGAGAAGGGAATAGAGTGGTGTAAGGGGTGTCACTATTGAGAACAGGAGATGGCAAACGATTGATAAGGAAACATGCTGTGGACACAGCATCAGCCCAAAAAGATTTAGGTACATGCATTTGAAACAGGAGGGCTCGAGCAACTTCTAATAAGTGTCGGTTCTTTCTTTCAGCAACCCCATTTTGAGCAGGGGTATCAGCACATGAGGACTGATGAATCATGCCATGTTGGAGCATATACGTGTGAAATTGGGAAGAGAAATATTCCTTAGCATTGTCACTCCGTAAGGTTTTGACAGAAATACCAAACTGAGTTTTAATTTCAACACAGAAATTGCAAAAATGAGAAAACAACTCTGAACGATGTTTCATTAAATAAATCCAGGTGGTTCGAGAAAAGTCATCAACAAAGGTAACGAAATACCGAAAACCAGACTTTGATTCGACAGGACACGGACCCCAAATATCAGAATGGACTAAATCAAAAGGGGACGCAGCCCGTTTATTTATGCGAGGTGCCAGGTGAATACGATGATGTTTGGCAAACTGACACGATTCACATTCCAAAGAAGACAATTGATGAAACTGAGGATACATCCTCTTTAAAGAAGACAAAGACATATGACCCAAACGACAATGAACATCAAAAGGAGAGGAACCACCAGAGCATGCAACGGAACGCGGTACTTGATCATCAAGGAAGTAATGGCCGCCAGATTCATATCCCCTACCAATAATACGCTTCGTCGTGAGATCCTGAATCAAACAATGGTTAGGGAAAAATGAGATACAACAATTTAACTGGTGAGTAAGTTTGCTAGGAGACAAAAGGTTAAACGCAAGATCAGGGACATTAAGGACAGATGAGAGGGAAACAGACGGTGTAGGTGTAACAGTGCCAGATCCAAGAACACGGGAGCATGAACCATTAGCAATTGTTATCGAAGAAGGGTTGGCATAAGGTGCATACGTAGAGAACAAATGATGATTACCTGTCATATGATCAGTGGCACCAGAATCGATGATCCATCTGGAAGACGAAGTAGCAAGGCATGAGTCACTATTACCTGTAGCAAGCGCAGTAGGTGCGGAGGGGGCATGATCAGAGGAGTTGTCAGAGGAGTTGGCCATATGAGCAGCACCATTACGCTGCAGCTTGTTTTGCAATTTACGACAGTAACGTTTAGTATGACCTGGTTCCTTGCAATAGTAGCATACGATCCCACCTGTACCAGAATTCTGAGAATTGTTACCTTGGCGAGAAGGGACTTGGTGGCGGTTATCAGCAGGAAAGGGAGTTGTGTGCCCGTGTCCTGGTCGCGAGAAGCCTTGAGTCCTGTTGTCAGGAGGACCACGGCCGGCTAAAGCACTAGCATGAGAGTTAGAAGCTGGTTGAGACAAACTATCGGCACGTAGCACACGGGAGTACACATCTTGAAGTGAAGGTAGCTCAGAGCTGGACAATATCTGAGATCGAACTGTCTCATAAGTGGGATCGAGAGCAGTAAGGAAGCTAATAATAGCTTGTTTTTCCATGTTATCTACTTGTGCCTGGAGATCTGTTGTTGGAGGCATCAATTGCCTCATTTCCTCATACATCCGTTTAAAATCCATGAAGAAATTCTTCAGAGGACGACCTTGTTGTTCAGCACGATAGAAACCTTTACAAACGTCGTGGATACGAGTAATGTTTCCCTTCCCAGAATACAGGAACTCCAGATAATCCATAAGTTCTTTTACAGTATTACAATGACTTACAGAAGGTAAGATGTCACTCTCAATAGAATTCTGAAGTTGTAAAAATAACCGAGCGTCAACTCTGGCCCAACTTAGTTTTGAATCATTTGTTGGAGGTGCCTCACTCAAATGACTTTCCTTTTCAATACTTAATAAATACATTCGAATTGTCTTGTTCCAATCCGAATAATTGGTCCAATTCAATTTATGATCAGTAATTTTATTTGAAACAGGAATCATTTCAGTAGTAACACTGGTCTTAGAGTCAGCCATAGGAATTAACCAGAGAAAAGAACACCAATGTTATACAACAATAGTTACCCGAATTTGCAGAATGACAGGTTGGTCCTTCGAAATTGCAGAATGACAGATTAGTCCTCTGAATTTGAGAAATGACAAACTGATTCTCCAGAAGCCAAATCAACAAAGAAAAAGGAATACTAATACCACCAAAGACTAAAAAGAAAACCACCAACCAGAAATGAGAAACCTGAGGAGTCGTACGTGGATGAAGAATCACAAAGAAACTTCACCTCAAGAAGCACCCAATGATCAAATGTACCCAAATGAACCAAAAAACATCAGGGACAAACCGGGACGAAGAAATGAGCTCAGGCGAAGCTCACCGCCGTCTGCAGCTCCGTCACACGCGCCGCCACGCGCCGGTGAGAGTGGCTGGCCGTCAGGCGCGTGAATGCCACGCGCCGCCTTCCCGGCGTCGGATGGCCGTCAAATTTCAGGCGTGCGCCGGTTTTGGGCCGGCGATTCTGATGGACCGGCGCGTGTACACTAATCAGGTGATGGACAGAACCCGATTCCCCTCTCTTTCTCTGTATCGCACCTCTCTCTCGCTGATCTAAATGTATATCAGAATCAAACCCGCTCTGATACCATGTAAGCAAATGAGCTTCAATATTTACACACTTTGATAAGAAGATTACAAGATATTTATATACAAAGTAGAGGTGGTAGGAGAGTGATTAACGGAAGCAAATAAGAAGACAAGTCAACAAAACCAACTACCGACTAACTCCTTCAACTATATCATGCTATTGTTTAATTCTGTGTTCATAACAAATCACAATGAAAATCATATGCTTTTTTATTAGAAATAAGAGACGGAAATATTTGAAACATGTAATTGAAATTTGAATGACCTAAACGTTTGTGCTATAACTCTAAGTCACTAGTCATAAGGAGAGAAACATTATTGCAAGACTTAATCCTACGACTATCACTTTCATCAAGGTAGTAGAGACCATCATGCTCCTTTGCACTCCTAATGTCGTCCTCGTCAGCAGAACCTGAAAAAGACAGTAATTAGCAAAGAAGTTAGCATGACATCGTTCATCATTTGCTAATTGACTCACTAATAGTAAGTTACACTTTAACTTTGGAACATGTAATACAGAGTGCAGAGTAAGTGTAGCAGAAATTTTAACAAATCCAATTCCAGTCACAATAGTTTCGAAGTCATCAGCAATCCGTATAATCATTCCCTTGGAAATAGAAGTATAGGATGAGAAGAGAGTCTTATTGTCAGTCATGTGATCAGAGGCACCTGAGTCAATAATCCAGCAATTACTTGTACACAGACCTTTTACTACAGCCAAGGCTTGCAAGAAGTTACCTCTCCTTACTATTGTGGCAATAGGTTGTTTTGTAGTTTGAAGTGCTGCAAGCATTTTCATGATCTTGCTCAGTTGATCACTTTGGGATGTCTCACCTCTTTTTGAAGCTTCAGCCACATGGCCTCTTCCTCTTCCTTTTTTGGGGTTCCAATCAGCAGGTTTACCATGGAGGTTTGAACAAGTGTCTTTCGTATGCCCTTGTTTCTTACAATAATCACAAAATGGTCGACCTTTGGAGCCTTTTGATTCTGTGGATCGAATAGCAAGAGCGGAGGCCTCAAGAGGTGCAGGAGTAGCAGCAGAAGTATTCTGAAGCATTAATTTGTGCCTATTTTCTTCATTGTGTAGAATGGAGTAGACTTCACGCACAAAAGGCAAGGATTCTTGACTAAGAATCTGAGCCCGAACATCATAAATCACATTAAGACCGTCCAAGAGTTCATATACTCTCTTTTTCTTTCTCTTTGCAATCTTCTGAAGCATCATCTTGGCAATGATGAGTTTTGTTCTTTAGGGCATCAAACTCTTGCCAAAGAGCAGATTTTTCGAGATAATAATCATCAAGTGACATGAGTTCTTGTTTCAACTGTCACAACTTTTTCTTAACATCAAGTATGCAGGACTGGTTCCCAACAGTACTATATGTCTCTCAAAGGGCCTCCCAAATTTCTCGGGCTGAAGGAAGATACATGAAACTCTTCTTGATTAACGAAGACATCCCATTAATTAGCCAAGATGATTCCATTGCATTCTCAGACTTCCAAACTCTAAATGCCTTGGTTTCTGATTTAGGCGGCTTTTTTGCTTCACTAGTGATATATTCAAGTTTGTTCCTTCCATCGAGAGCGAGGATCATAGATTGAGACCATTCTCGATAATTGTCATTAGTAAGTTTCTCAGAGACAATAAGGACAGTAGAGATATCGTTAGATCGTGGAACAAAGGAAGATCCTTCATATGACATATTGATGGAATTAGATAGAGTAATCTGACCTGAGAGTCACAAATAGGCACATTGACCGAAAATGAAAAATGTCAGTTTGGGCTTCAAATTCTGGAAATACCAATTTAGTCTTGCGAATTTTTAAAATCAGATTGGTCCTCCGAATATTGAAAAAGACAGATTGGTCCTTCGAATTTTCAAAATAACAGATTGGTCCTCCAAATACTGAAAAAGACAGATTGGTCCTTCGAATATTCAAATTGACAAATTGGTCCTCAAGTGCACCATTTCAGAAAATATTGCCTTTGATCCCTACAACGATTTTGTGCCTTCGTCTTTGCAGCTCTGCTCCTAGTGTTTGGAGAAGAATCCCGCCAACGATCTCAGTACGAGGGAATAGGTCGATGGTGTTGGAAAAGCTGAAACTAGATCGATGGTGCAGCTGGGTCGACGGTGCTATTCGAGACATTCGGACAACGGTGCTGTAACTCTGTCAGATGGTGAGAGGAGGGTCGTCGACGCTGGTGCTGTGACGGACTGAATGTCGAACAACCACAAGAGGAAGGTCGACGATCACAAGTTGAAGGTCGACCGCGATGCTCAACAAAATCAGATGTTGTAGGCAGTGATGGAAAGTAACTCTAATACATGACAGATTTGGGAGTACCGGCGTCGGAAAAAATTCTCTGATTAGTTTCTTCAAAGCTCTGATACCATGAAGATAATTAGAAGAGCAAAAGTAATTGTTGTGTATTATTCAGAGAGGGAATAGTTACATATATACATGAAGAGAGAATAGGATCATTTAATGAGATCCAGATATGATAGGATTAAATCACTATATAATCAGGAAAAATCTAAACTAATAATTCTAATTATCTGCTATAATCTTGGATTTAAGCAATCCCTATAATCTTGGGATTCTACAATTTCTGTTCAGTTTTCAGTTTCAGAACAAGAGTTTTAACATGCTTATAAACTATTGTATTGGTTACAGGTCAAAACTTCGCTTCAGATTTTGACATTGCAAGATGAAACAGACAAGGTGGGTTAAACAATGGGAAGGACCCTTGGGAATTTCTTCTTAACAAAATTGCATCATAACTTAGCATCTTCATAAAAAATTTGTTTTAGGACTGCAAATATTGATGTTGTTCTGTCCTCATTCCTATGATTGTAGGTCTTGGCCAAGCGACAGAGGACAGCATTTCCCCCAAATTTTGTTCACTCACTTGACGGTTCTCATATGATGATGACAGCAGTTGCCTGCAAGAGGGCAGGCTTGAATTTTGCAGGTTCTACCTAGTTCAGTTCTTTCCATCTGATTTGGTCGATATTAGTTTAATACTTTTTAGTAATATTTTCTGTTACATCTGTAGGGGTTCATGATTCCTACTGGACCCATGCATGTGATGTGGATGAAATGAACAGAACACTCAGAGAGAAGTTCGTGGAACTCTACCAGACTCCAATCCTTGAAAATGTACGTCGAAGCTGCACATAATTTACCCAACTATCGTTTGTGAATGATCTAATTAAGATAAGATTTGCAATACCAGATTTACTATAGTTTTCATTTTTACTTGAATAAATAGACCTAGCCTGATATTAGATTATAGATTTTTTAGCGTAAGAGGATAGTAGATATTTATTTTTGAAGTAGCGTTTGAACTCTACCTTCTTCTCAGTGGTAAACCTTAATTGAGTAGGGGAAGAAACTAAGCGCAATTGGGCATGATGTAAATGATGGTAACATAAGTTAAATTGGCCCAAGGAAACAAATATTGAAAGGAGGCCTTCATTGTTTCATTTGGCATCAACTTTCAAACTGATGTCACATTCTCTGTTTTTTGACATTGTTTCTATCTCTTTAACCTATTTACTATTTGAACAGTTACTGGAGGGCTTTCAGATGTCTTTCCCTTCATTATCATTCCCACCCTTGCCAGAACGGGGAGATTTCGACTTAAGGGACGTTTTTGAGTCACCTTACTTCTTTAACTAACAGATCAGGCTTGGTGATTCTAACTTGTAAGGCTTAACTACAGCATCTAATCTTTGAACTTGGCAAGAATTGAAGATCTTTCAGAAGTATCCATGTTAGAGGCTGTTACAGTGCCTACACAGATCTTTTAAAGGCATCTAAGGTCCTTAGGAATGAGGGCCATTGGGGTATGATGACATTCACCATTGAACTGAACTACTTGCATACTTTGTGCAGAACTACAAATCAATGGGCAATTGTGAGGTTTTGGATTCTTACCGAGGCATCTTTAGGGAGAGGGAGAGATATTTTCGACCTGGGACCCATTTACACTTGGAGTCGATCTCCCGAGAAACTTGAAAAATCGAACCATGTTTTGAGGGTTTATACGAGATAATGAAGAATGTGGTAGAGCTTATGCGAGAAGTTCTGCTCCCCTATCCGCCATGCATATATTGTAATACTAGAGTAGCTAAAATCCTTCTTGATATCCTGAGAAAGGTACAAAATTAGCTTTCATTTGATTAGAAATTAGCAGTTTTGTGTATTTCTACATTTTTGCTTTTGTAAATATTACCAAAACTGTTTGAACATGTACACTAGCAGCACATGATGCATGTAACTCGCGTACTGCTTATAGAAGATGTAAATTTTGCCTGGGTATGCAGCTGCTTCTTTCCTGATCAACTGGTTTTTGTAAATGTAATGCGGTTTTATTATATATACTTCATGTGAAATTGCAATATAATAATTAGATGGCACAAAAAGTAATATAATAATTAGGCCTATGCATGATGGAGTGACTTAACCTGATATTGTTTTTATATTATGCTGGTTTTTTATAACAGACAATTTTTGGTATAAGAAACACTTAGAGGTTGTCTCAAATTTTTGTTAATTTCCCCCTTTTACTCTCATTTAATTACTCATTACCCACATCCTTATATTTAATCCCTACACATTTTCTCTCCATTGTACACTCTCTCTTCCACATTAACAAGGGTAATTTTGGCAAATAAAGTTAGTCTCCAATTGATGAATTGTTTCTTATAAAAAAGAAGCGAGACAGCATCTTGTATAATGATTTAATTTCATAAGAATAAGAATGAATTTATTTTTAATTCAAAATTCACTACGAAAGCAGAGAGACTGCCAAGCAGCAAAAAAAAATTAAGCCAAGCCCGGTGATTACTAAAGCCCTAGCAACTAAGAAACCTGTAATTGGATGAAGGATATAGGAACCAAATGAAGAGAATAATTGAGAATGAGAAGTTGAAGAAAATGATACAGCATTTGCATCCCATTCACGTGACATGATCCAAACAATATCATATAAGATTAGTTGTATAAAGCCAATCAGCAATATCATTCAGGTAGAGCTTGCCATGCTAAGCTTCTCAGCTAAGGATTAAGAATTTCACTGTGACAATCTTATCCGGTGACTCTCAATCTCTTCACAAAAATGCTTGCCATGAGCGGCTCCTCAACAATACAAGGGTGTATTAAGGCAAATAAATGTGCATATATACTCCCTCTTGTCCTAAATATAAGACAAAGTTAACTTTTTTTTTTGGGAGAGTTTAAGGAAGCTAAATAAGGTATTTAATCATATCATATGTTGTGTATTCTTAGATTATATATCAGTTTATTAGTCAAACTAATTAGTTTGAAAAAAAATAAATATAAATACTCTAAAATAATTTAATTATTTTCCTTAATCTCTCCAAAAAAAATCAACTTTATCTTATAATTAGGACCGGAGAGAGTACTTGTGAATAGTATCCAGTCCATGAGATTCATTTTAAGGTTAAATCTACTTTTAGTGTTTATAGTTTATCCTTATTTTAATTTTGATTTCTGAAGTTTTAAATATGTGGTTTTGTTTCCTCAAGTTTCTCCATCTAAAACTATTAGTCTTTGTAGTTTGAAAAGGACTTAGAACTGCAATTGATGGTGTTAATTATGCTTACATGGCACTAACACCGTTAACCATATTACGTGTCATATTGATTGGGCACACTGACTTAGTAAAGAGATTATAAAATATATACAAAAATATTTAAAAATTTATATAATAAAAGGAGGAAAAAAAACAAGCCGCTGGATGGGAAAGAGAAAGGGTCATGGCACTGAAATGCCGGATAACACCGACTCTCCGATAACATCTAGATCTGACTTCTCCGACATAGGTGTGGGTTTGCTTAACCAAACCTCTTTTCCCATCTTTTTTATTTTCAGATTCAGATATAGAGTGGCCTCAATCCCCTTTCCCTTGATTTTCATTTGAGTTTTTAACCAGTCAATTACAATTCCCTCAAACTCTCCTCTGTTAACGAGGAAAGACCAAAAAAGTTCCAGGTAAATGAATCCTAGAATCTTGACTTCAATTCCATAACAAAATCCTTGGTTTTTGCTCTAAACTTGACAAAAGGGCTGAATATTCGACCTCCAAATTTCTCTCCCAGATGACACTTGGATTTTTGTTCCTCCCGGTCAAACCTTCTTCCTCAAATGGATAGATTGGCAACAATCAATCTGCTCCATGACCAAAAACACCATAGGTTTGAAAATGCCATCTTTGGATCTAGTAATCATGTGGTGAGTATTGGTGTGGTGAGCTTGGGAAACAGGGTTAGAAGGCTCAAAGGTAGCAGAGGGTAATTAAGGATGAGAGGAAAGCAAAGATGGAGCAGAGATTGAAGAAGAGACTGAAGATGTTGATACAGAAGGGGAGGCTAGCTGTATAGGTGAAAGAGTAGAATGGGTTAAGGACTGGTAAGATGAAGTCAAGAAAGATGGTGGTGACAATGTGGAGTTCGATGATACGGTGGTGTTTTTGGTTGCTGCACATACACTATATTGAGCACGTCCAAGAAAAATTGTTTCATTGAACTTAACATGTCTGGAAATGTATAATATTCTAGTGTGAAGATCAAGGCACTTATAACCTTGATGATGACTGCTACAGCCCAAAAGATACACAAGGCACAGACCTGAAAATCAAGCTTGTGAGAATTAAAAGGTCTAGTATATGGAAAGCATTGACAACCAAATACACGCAGCAGAGAATATTCAGGCTGAAATCCAAATAATTTTTCATAGGGAGACACATTTCCAATAGGTTTATATGGCAGTTTGTTCAATAAGAAAACTGCAGACATAAACGCATCCGGCCTGTAATACATAGACAAAGATGATGAGGTAGCATACAAATTCCTATCTGTACAATGCTTGTGTGCTTTCTCTCAACTAATCCATTCAGCTCTGATGTGTATGGGCAGGAAAAATGTTGCTAAATGCTAAATTCAACAAGAAATGGCTTAAATGCCAGAAATTCACTTCCATTGTCACTTTACACAGCCTTAATTTTCGCCAAGAACAGCCAAATGATCTCACAATTGATTCTTGCAGAGAAGAATCTTCGTTTATAATTTACTTGAGTAAAGCTTAGTCAGTTTTGCCCAAATTTGCGCCAATGTCTAAAGGCCAACCACTCCAGCAAGATCGATGCTGCAACCGATGCTGATAACCCCGAAGCCAGAGTAGAATACAATGATTCAAACTCATCAAGTGCTGGATTGTTGATCAAGAGTCGAGACTCGCCTTGGATTTATGCCGGAGAAGTAATTGTTCCATCAAGAAGACGGTGTAAACGACGCTGCTTCACCATTAGGTAGAGTTGATGTTTCCAGATAAGGAAATTATGATAATCAAGTCGAACACTAATTTTCTTGTTTGTAAAACCTCTTTGATTTGCAGCTGCTAGAGGAAACGTTGGAATAGATCCAACGGATGTATTTGACTGTGACAAGCTCGCTGATTGAGCTATAGAAGAACAGATCTCTCATCGACTAGACGACTACAATATATATATAACATGATATTTAGATTTCATGAACGAACTTGCATGAAAATCGAAGGGCTAGCTAGGACCTCTTGTAAACTATCCCAGGGGAGAAAAGAGACTACTTTTCTTATTGATTAACCAAAACAAAGTGTACATACTTGCGTTTATATAGAACCTAATTAAGTCCTTCATTTACACTTTACAACAGACCACAAAACTAAACTAATGTGCAAACACAACAGGGACTACACTTGTACAATCTCAAGCCCTGGACCATACATCCTAACTTCTACACCACTTAACACATTACATCAACTTAATTACTTAAGACAAAAAAAAGCACAATATTGACGCAGTAAAGCAACACCAAATATTGGAAAAATATAATATTAACTTGGATGCACGTGGAAGCCATTTCTCAACAACGACTTAGAAACCAGAACCCCAGTTGATTGTCACTCGTACCCGGTTACCGTCTCTTCTGTAAATGTCCTTGAAGCAATTAGCTGGAACTGTCTCCTGAACTGGGAACTCTGCAGTGCCAAGTGCAATCTCAACATTATTATTAGAGATAGGGTCATGATCATGCAAACTTACGGTAACTTTGAGAGTGTCGTTCATTGGCACAGCAACTACAGATCTCAACAGTGGAATGGTCTCCCAACGGTTCACTTTGACATAGTTTTCTGCAGATGGTCTGTTGAACAACAAACATGTGGCTTCAGGATCCTCCCATTTGGCATAACATGCAGAAACATGCCCATAAACCCCAGTTGTCTCTTTACCTCCTTCGTTAAGAGTAACAGTAACTGTAGCAGCCACAGCATTTCGCAGCACTGCGTAATTGACAGTCACTGAACCAATGATGCTGTCTATTTGTCGAGATATGATGTTGTCATATACAGCTCCCATATTAGCAGCATCCCATGAAATATCTTGATTGATGACTCTGTCATCCCACGGGGTTTTGTCCTTATCAGTCAGGATCAACTTGATGATAATGTCTCCGAAGGCTGACACAGGCTCAGATGGCCCAGTCAACGTAATATTTTGACCTGGCCTGATGGATTCACAATTGGCCCTCGTACGGTTGTATATATATTCTGTATATAACCCATTGTCAATTGTAATTGTTCCATGTTGTATCCCACGATGCTCATTCTCTATACTATTAATTCGCACTGAGAAAACCTCCACAAGTGGTACCCCTATAAAGGCATGACACTGTTCTTCGTTAGGGACTGAGCGTTTTGACCTTCTTTTTTTCTCCAGTAGGCAAGCAAAATAGACCCAACAAGATACCTAGTACTTCTGCAGCTTCTTGAATAGTTCTTATTACAACGCCACCATATTCTGGTGGAACTTGTAAGTTGTTGTCCTGACGAAACTGAAACCTTTGTCCAGGATAAGCATCAGCACGCAACAATGCTGCAGACATAGGGTCCCAACCTCGAACTAAGCGCACAATCCAAGGTTCGATTATACCTTCTGTGTCACGAGAAGTGCCAGGCCTGTTGTCGAAATTGTCAGCCATATAGCAAGATACTGGAATAAGTCTGGCTGATTCACAAATCATCCAGGCCAGGTCAAAATAGTCATAGAAGTTAAGATAGTGTGGTACCAATATCTGCAGATTAACAGTAGTGTGGTACCAAAATCTGCAGATAAATAAAAGTAAATCTTCAAATCTGTTCGATAGTGTGGTACAATATCTGCAGATTATGTGTATACATTATTGCCTTCCTCTTAGCACTGCTTCTCTTTTCTTTATTTCTTTTTTTATTGTCGAACATCGATCTTATTGTCGGTAGTAATTAAGGGGGAAAAATATAATTCAGATTTCGATGGGACCTTTTTGAATGATATGAAAAATCTAACCTAATTCTCATCACATGCTCATCGGCAAAACATAAATAAAGAACTAAAGACCAAAAATAAATCCAGAACCAACATTCAAAAATAAAGCAAAAAAGAGTATATGAGAATCCATAAAACATGAGTATAATAAAAAAATCTCACCACCATATATGAGGCTCCCACAGTAGTTTTCCGACAGCGACGCAATTAAGTCCTCTGTCGACGCAGCAAAGATGAAGAAGAGTCTGAAGAAGAAGAGGATGAAGAGCCGATAGGAAGGAAAAGAAGAAACTAATGAAGAAGAAAGAGGAAAAAGAACAGATGAAGAAGAAAGACAAACGAGGAAGGAAAAAGAAAGAAGAGATAAGTCACCCCCACTGTGCCGACAACTCTGCTCACTTCCCTACTCCATCTAAACATTGTCAAGAAGATGGATCTTATTTGTTTCATATCCATTAATGCCTGTCAGACTTATGTATGCTATGGGCTTCTAGTGGGAAAGCCAATGAGTCACTTCTTCACCAATTAATGCATGAGATGTGCAGATCCGGAAGGAAAATTGAAAAATTCACACGTGAGGTGCCTCTTGCGCAGCCCGAGGGTGAACAAATTATTAATAGATAAAAAATATGAGAGATAATAAGTATAAAATATGAAAAAAAAATAAGTATTTAATCAGGATAAAATAGAAAAAAAAACTTACATTTTCAGATAAAAAATGAAAGTTACTTATAAAAATGATCAACCCCATGAAAAAGAAAATTGTTTATAAATAAGACCTGAGGAAATACATTTTAGTTGAATCTGGCTCATAAACAGTATTTTGTGCATGGAGCCAATGATAAACCATTTTAGGAGGCTTGAGGGGCAGATTTTATATATATATAGAGTTATTGATATTGATAATGGCTCATGAATTTCTATTTGACTTTTAAAATGCACATTTTTTTGGATTACGTATAAAGTAATGCATGTTTTTAAATCAATCACCTCATTTAATTTGTCCTAATATCTAAAATATATAGCCGGGACAAATTAAAAATTTTGGATTACGTATAACATAATGCATGTTTTGTAATCAATCACCTCCTTTAATTTGTCTTAATATGTAAAATACGTATGGGAGACAAATTAAAAAGCATGCATTATCTTAATTTGTCTTGATCAATCACCTCATTTAATTTTTTTTTTCAATGGGTAACTGAATACTTCCAAGGGAAAATCTCATTAAAAGCTTTTTGAAATATCTAAATTCTAAATTAGGCTTCTGAATTTAACAAATTATAAATCAGATCATATAGCTCAAATTGGGATTTAAAAATTTAGACAATTTATCTATATGCCACTGAGTTATTAAAATAGAAAACTCTCAAACATTGGGATCGTTTTTTTATAAGAATGAAATCTAAAAATTGAGAGAAAAGAAATGTAAGCAAGCTAAGTGATTCCACTATTAGCTAACATACAAACAATAGATTCACAAGACAGAATCTGAAGCCCTGGTGCCAGAGAAAGAGCCTTCTTTGCAAGGGAATCCGCAGACCCATTATCTTCTTGACTAATATTTGTATACCCTTTCAAGATTGATATCTTACCCAAACAAACCACTCCTCCGAAACTGGTCTCCTGAATGTTATTCCTTGAAAGTCTCTTCCTCTTGTGGCTTATTGAAGCCAAGTGATAAATGTTGAAAGCATTATACCTAGTGAAGGCACATCCTAAGAATTGCTAGACTTCTTATTTGGCGGTTTGCTTTCACATGGTGATTGGGACTACTGTGATCGTAATTAGAGTTGGGAATAACAGTGTTGGTGTTGTTCCAAAAATCGATAATCCCTAATGAATTAGAGATCCCAATAGAACTTGAAGAAGAGAAGAGATGGATGGAGAATGAGAGGAAGATAAAAAAAAATGGAGATGAGAAGAGGACATATGGGTAAATACACTCAATCCTAAAATTATGAATTGGGTTTTTTGGCTTGAATTATAATATATTAAATTTAGAAGCCTAATTTAAGATTTTGATATTTTAAAAGGCTTTCAATGGGATTTTCCCTATTTCTCCAAAATATAGTGGAATCACTTGATAAACTTTCATTTAGTGCTTATTTAGAATAACGATTAAAATTGAAATGCTTAAAAGCAGCTTTTCAATTGTGATTTATGATATACAAGGCAAGTATGTAAGAGAAATTTTGTCTCAATTTACGTGAAAAATAACTTATAAACAATCTCAACACCAATACAAACATACCCTTAAATCTGTCTTTATTTAATGAATACTTGCAGTTAATCATTGTGGCAGAATCACTCTGTGAAGTAACTACTTTGATTTTATTAATGCTCCTTTTTGTTTTTTCCTCATGATCAGTGAAACTCTACAGTTGGGCTTTATCTTTCTCCGCAATTCATCATTTGTAATGTGTCTATATATGGATAACAAAAATCAAGCAGATGTATACCAACATTCACTAGATTCGGAGCTGCATAACATCATCATTTCAACAATATATTCAGTTAAGCAAATGTATATGTATTTGATGTTGCATGTTTGTAAATGCTACTGGATGTTGAGATTTGAATCTTTGGAAGTTTAAAAGCTGTTGAAAACATTAGTAAGGGCCAGAATATTAATATGTTAAAGAGAATGTATGAAACTAGTGCTAGCTATATATCCGGTTTGATGTTGGGTGCTTCTTGAGTTAGGCTAAAATTGAACAAAAATCATTAATCCATTGGAAATTTATTCACGAAACATTCGTCGCCACCAAAAATCATTCATCTAGAAATCGAAAATCAGGTGGTGGAGTAATATGTGAATACCTAAAACCCATATTATAATTCCGGTGAATCTTCAATATCGCAACCTCACAAACGATCTCTCACTAGATCTGTCGGGAATAGGTCATCGGCTAAGGAGAGAGAGGTTGCCGATGATGATGGTAGAGGGCGCCAGAGTTTGTGGGCTGATGGAGGGAGTTGGAGTCGATGATGGAGGGCTTGTGAAACATCCCAAAAATTATGAGGATGTTTCATTACCAAAAGTGGTTGGGTGGGAGGCGGCCCGCGTTGGGGTACCTTTTTTTTAAATAAGAAAAATGTTAGGAAAATGTGTCTTTTTAATTGAATTTGAGACAGACAAATTGAACTTAATACAACTCTGGGATTATGAATATTCAAAATATTTTTTTATTTTTTTTATATTTTAAAGTTTTTTGAAGGGATTTTCCCTAATTTTTAACACTTATTTGGTCCATATTTTAGTTAGGGAATAGTAGCTCAGAGGGGTTTATTGAGCAAGCTTGGAAGTTTTTTTTTTTTTAAAAAAAGAGAAGTGCCTATTTGGTCCAATAACGTATTTTTTCACAATTCTTTCTATTTTCATTCATTGAATAAGTTTGAAAAAATGATAACAATAAAAATAATAATAGCCGCCTTCCTCACTCCCATTCTTAATGGGCACACCTTTCTCCTTCTCTCGCAAGACACTCGCAAAGGAAGTCAAGACCTAAAAGGCAATTATAAATAGTAGAAGAGGGAATGAGAGGGCGATCATATGAAACTTTGAGGAGGGACCAAAGGAGTTTGTCACCGGAGAAGAAGGAAGCTGGAACCCCGCGTACAACTTCATATGAAAGGGGCATTTTTATTAAAATACTACAAACAGCATAAAAAATTATTAAAATGTTATAGAATAAAAAGTATTTACCTTTGACAAAAAAAACAGCATTTACCAAAATGCTGCATTAGAACTTGTTTACTAGAAGAACGAGTTTAGATCTATCAAGATGTCGTTCTTCACAAAAATGACTTCAATGTCTGACATATATTTTTTTAATTAAAAGATGAAACTCGTTCACCTCGTGAACGATTTTGGGTCTGTTTGGGAAGACGTTAAGAGCCAAAAAAACCCAGTTAGGACTCAAAAGCTCAGTTGACCTGCAATGATGTGTTTAGAAAAGCGTTGAGACGAGATGGGCTTTAGAGAAAAAAAGTAATTTTTTTGAGAAGCTGCTTTCCGTAGCTTTTTGGCAACTAAACATGTAGAAGCTTAGAGAGATCATGACAAAAAAATGTGGTAGTGACTCTGATGGGGAGGATGTTGTTTTAGCCTGTTTTGTAGCCATTTTTCACTAAAGAATTGGATTTCATGGCCCATTTTTAATTGAAGTGGCTTTAGTGTATTTTTATTTTTTTAATAATAATTGAAATTTTTTATTTTATCAAATTTTATTTATATTTTTTCACTTTAATTATCACAATATATACAAATAATATATATATATATATATATATATATATGTAGTATTCAATAAGATTTATGCCTTTTTCAGTCATTTCCCATATAAATGGGCTTTTCAAATACTAATTCAAACAGGTTTAAAGTTTGAAAAAAAGCCACTTCTGCCACCGTCAATCCAAATACAAATCACATCTATCTGACTTTTCCAAAAATCATAGTACAAAAAAAGTTATTTCTCCACCGCTAATCCAAACAGACACTTTAACTCCGCCTTCTCCATCCTAAACGCTTTCTCTTTCTATTCTTGTTGTTTTCGGCCAAAAGCCCAAAACCACACCTAAATACCCCATTTTTATAGATTTCTCGTTTTCCAATCTCCTTTTTTATTTATTTATTCTATATTTCAAACAAAATTAAAAATGA
Source organism: Inga leiocalycina (assembly GCA_963242795.1). NCBI lineage: Eukaryota > Viridiplantae > Streptophyta > Magnoliopsida > Fabales > Fabaceae > Inga > Inga leiocalycina. The sequence goes on from OY725322.1 coordinate 69,975,567, forward strand.
GTCTATTTTATTTCCTGCAGGATAGAAAAAATGAGTACATTTATGTAAAAAAATACTTTTTATGCTAATAATTAAATTTAGGGAAAATATATAAAATAAATAGAAAACATCTACAGATATGATATAGGGAAAATTATTGATAAAAAAAATATAGGAAAAATTAGATTGAAAGACATGGAGGAAAAAATATTTATTAAGAAGAAAAATTATAATTATTTAGAAGGACCAAATAAAAAATTAAAAATTAAAAATTAAAAATACCAAAATACCAACTTTTTTACTAAAATACTGTAAATAGAAAAACATATATATCAAAATGCTACACGATAGAAAATATTTACCAAAATGTTATACTCAAAATTGTTCTTGAGGTGATGAAGTTTAGAAATCGTTCACCTAAAAAACGACTTCTTCAATAACATAGCTTCAGCACGAAGTTTTATGCAAATGAAAATCGTTCTTCATATGAATGATTTCTAAACTTCATTACCGAACGACTTCAATGTATTTCTCTTTCCTACTTCTCTCTCTCCTCATTATATACCTAATGATTAATTTACATTAAAACACAATGATTGCTAAGTGATTGATGATGATGATGATCATAATTACATAATAATAGTAGTAATTACATAATAAAAGAAATAATGATTGCAAAAATGGGATAAGGAGTACATAGACCAAATAAAGTATTAAAAAATTACTACCAAATAATAATTAAGTGTATATGACTGAAAAATAAAAATGAATTAACCTTATAAATAA